>JAVJGG010000030.1:16815205-16859390 GCA_035590195.1 Aviceda cuculoides | reverse complement strand
CTCTGCCGGGCAGCTTTCCAGCCACTCTTCCCCAAGCCTGTAGCGCTGCGTGGGGTTGTTGTGACCCAAGTGCAGGATCCAGCACTTGGCCTTGTTGAACTTCGTGCAATTGGCCTCGGCCCATCGATCCAGCCTGTCCAGATCCCCCTGTAGATCCTTCCTACCCTCAAGCAGATTGACCCTGCCTCCCAACTTGGTGTCATCTGCAAACTTGCTGAGGGTGCACTCAATATGAGGAATATGAAAAGTAAAGTCAGAAATGGGAAACTCTTGGGGGAAAAATAGCAGCACTTTCTTGCTTGACCTAGATTGGACACTTGCTCTCCTCTCAGAGTCCAAGACTGACATGTTTGTGTAACATAATTCATCCTGGCAATCTTTGAGGATGCAAGAGCGCAGATTGCCAGGACCACTCTGTGAAGAACAATAGGGTTTGAGAAAAGTATGTTCTTCTGGTTTTGTTTCAGCTCTCCATTGCCAGCAGTAATGGCACACTGTATTCCTTGAAACGGGTGAATATCAGAAAGTCCCAACCACAGACGTTCACAGGGTTAATTTTGTATTCTCAAGGACTTAAGTTTAAAATGTATTAAACATTAATCGTTTGCAATGCTTTGAGCCATAGCGCTGACCTGACCCATTAAAACAGAGCAATCCCTATGGGTGAAAAGCATGTAGTCTTTTTAACCTGACACTTCACACTTCAGCAGTAATGAGACTAAAACTCAAATGAAGTCATGTGTCCTTTGACTGGAGATAAACAGAGCTAACTCTGCTTTACTTGATGACCTCCCATAGTGTGGGAAGGCTCAGCCTGAAGTTTTTCACATACATATCTAAGGCATTGAAGCTTTTGTGACATTTTTCATTGTACAGTATTTTATGCTCTCATTTGAGCTCTTTGATGATCTTCTCTGGGATTTTATTTTGCCTTAAATGGTTCTGCAAGTTCCTCTTTGAAACAAAGACTGCTAAACCCACTGTTGATGCCATGCTTGTTTTCTTTCATAATAATGAAGTATCAAGTAATTGATTCATAGTCATTTTTGTTACATGAAAACTTCAGCATGACCCTCACTGGGAAAGATCTGGTTTCATTCCAGAGTATCTGATGCATCTGCAGAATTAAAATGCCTTCTATTTTGAATCATTTAAAACAGAGATAAGCTATGACAAGAAAAGGAACCTGTGTAACGCAAAAAATATTAGCATCTCAATGTCTGAACTGTGCGAAGTTATCATAGGGAAACAGTAAAATCCAGCTTCCTATTCAAGCTAATTACTGCCCAGGTAACAATCTCACCTGTGCTGAAGGGATGCAGAGCCTTTCTCATACCTGTATATCAGTATACAATTTCATAATCCAAAAAACATGAGGCATGAACTATGCATTGTTAGAGCCATTTACAATGAACTCACTTGTAGCAGTTCAGCACACCAAGGCCAAGAGAGTCAGCATCTGACACAGGCTGGTTTGTTTTAAAGGAAAATATACGTTTTTCCCTTCCTGCTTGCAAAGCAGGAAAACAATAGGGTGTTAAATGCCACAGATGTTTTAACAAACATGAAGTTTTTACAATCCTCACAGAAAGAAAAAAAAAGAAACCCTCAGTGATGGCTTCCACTATAGCAACCACCCTAACATCCATGTTGACCTTCACAGAAGTGATGGAGGAAGCAAAACCCAGTGCAAGCGAAGCTGGTTACCACATTTCTGATCAATTAATGGAAAACCGCAAAGATTTTTCAAAAACAAAGCCTTTGAATGATACAAATAGGTGCATGTGGTATAGTACAGACTACGTGTGAAATGCTTTCCATTGTATTTTTGTTTCTTTCAAATGAAGCAAGCAAGGCAGACAATCTGCTCTCCTCCTGGTACAGAGAGGAGTATCGGGATACTCAGTGGGTGATAACAGGCTCCCCTGTGCTCAACACCACATCTTTTCCCAGGGTGCAAGAAAAAAATACTAATCCTCCCTCTATTACTCCAAAATGTTTTATTCCTCACGTGACATTAGCTAAGCAGGCTTTGAATTGTCACTCACTCGGACTTTAGACCAGCAAGACAGACATAAAAAAAAATGAGGAAGGCAAAAACTTTGTTGTGACAGAAACAAGATAAATCTTTCGGATGAATGAATGAATCTTCCCCCATTGTTCTGCAAAATGCTCTGAAGACAGAGCAGCCAGTTCCCTAACCCAATGGCAAACAAGAATGGCTTCCAGGAGTTGAACAGGAAAGCCAGAAGAGGGATGAGCCAAGAACCACAGGTTCAAAGGGCAAGGCCCCTTATGTTTCTTAGGGGAGATTATATGATTTACATAAGGTCAGGAGGGAGCCAAGGTTCGAGCCGCAATCCAAATTCAGATGTTTTTGGAAGCCTCATTTTTTGACACAGTTTAGAGTGTTTCATCTTATCAGAAGAGAGTCTGGGAGCCTGCCTTGACATTCCCAGATTAAAAAGTGCACAACTAACCACATGCCCTGCAGTTCCTCTTTTCCTCCTCCCTTCAGGGCTTTCAGGGACAAGTTTTTCCCAGGACCCTCAATCCCAGCCATAAACAAAGCAGGAGTGGTACCAATCTACTGCACCCTGGGAAAGCACAGAGTAACCAGCTGTGGGAGGAGTCTGCAGCCCACATCATGTCCCTAAGCTTTCCCCAGCACCAGCCCAGTATAAGCACACTCAGGCTCTGCCATAAGCCCACCAGCTCGGCTCTTCATGCCAAAATGGGAAGACAGGTTCCTACCACAGCCACTCACAGCTGCAGCAGCACAGGGGACACCTCAACATCAGCATCTGGCATCAGCACTGCAAACATGGTATGGAAGAAGTCCTCTCCTCCATCTGAAATGCCATCTTTCCCTGTCCAAACAAAGCCTATTTGCTATAGCTCTGCAGAGCAATGAGGATCCAGTCCTGGGGAGCATAAACTTTACCCATGTGCTGAGGTCTAGTTGCATTTTTACAACACTGATGTATTGAACATTGGAAAGATTTCTTTTTTTTCCTTGGGACTTTTTTGGGTGGGAGGAGGAAAGAGTGCTGCCTCTTAGGAAAAAATCTGTAAGAGATTTTTGATGTAAAAGACTCTCGAGCATTTAATAAAGTGGAAAGTTAGTCTTTTTGGGGAAAAAAAATAACATTTATAGCCTTCACATTGTCTACGCCAAAGCTAGACCTCTTCAGAAGTAAACTCAATCTCCATCAGGCAAGGTTTAGTAGATTATAGGAAGGAGCAGGGCAGAGATTATTCATTACACCTATTGATTACTATGCAGCTAGTACAATTCACTGTTTACTAATAGTATTTTCACAGGTCATGCCTGACTATAGCAGTAGACAAGAGTGCCAACCCCCACGTGGGGTCAGGACAGCAGGCCAACACGGTGGTCTGCAGCATTCTCTTCTCCTCAGCCTGCAGAATATAATCTGCAAATTAAGGGAAGGACCTGACCCCTCTGTTTAGCCTGCATTCTGCCCCAGGTCTGAAAAATCCCACCTCATCAGTGGAGCAGGCCCCTGGGCAGTGCTATTAACCATCACGGGGAAGGGGTAGGGACAGGAGGTGCCCGAGGAGAGCACCACACGGTGTACGAAGAGATACCGTACCAGAAGCCCAGAGACAAGACCCAATATTCTTGTATCAAAATGCTCTGTACAACACAAATAAACACACTAAAAGCTGCTTCAGCTCTCAGCTAGATCAAAAGCAAGACAAACTTTTTGGCACAATAAAAGAGAAAGCAAGCAAGGCTTTATCATATGATTCCAATCACAGACAAGGGGCCTTTCAGCCCTCCAGAGATTAGCTTGAATGAGCAGCGTAGGTTTGGGGTAGAATAACGCTCCATTTCTTAGGAAATTAATCTGTCTAATTTTGGAGTGGGGTGGTGAGGGGACTCCCCTCCTCAGGAGATAAGCTGCTTTTATAGTCTTGGAAATTCTTACAGCTGCCAGAGGTATTAACAGGCCTCATACACGCAGCATGATCTTCTCCGCTTTCAGTAAGAGCAAACCTAGAGCTGCTGGCAGCCCTCTTTACAGCCATCTCCCAACAGGCACTGACTGGGTCACGCCACTGACAAACAGGTTCCCGAAGCATTACCAGATTGTTTGCATTAGTTTACAGGAGACTTCCATGTGTGGGTTTGTTTTTTTTTTTTAATAGGAGACAAGGAAAGTTTCAGCATTTCCTTCAAGCATAACTACGTTTCTGACATGTTAATTGCTACTCAGAAAGCCTGCAATTAGCCAAGCCTAACATCACTGCTCTCCATGTCTATCACCAAAATCATCATTTCAGACCAATTAAAGAAGCCCCTCACCCACCTGATGAATCGGGTCAGGCTCCTTTGACACAAAAAACCTTTTGTGGTGGATACAATTACTTGAAGGACGGTGCTGGGCCTTTTACCAGTTGGAACAAAGCTCTTTCTCAAATAAAAGTTTACTGACAGAGAAGATCTGCTTCCTGCCCCTAACAGGAAGAATATAAAACTACTTTGGGACCATCTTTGAACGCCGTCCATCCCACTTTCTGACTGGCTATGCCTTACCGCTCTGCTTATGAACAAAATCCATCAGTTTCCACTAGCAGCTGAAAGGCTACTCGCATTCGAACCTCCCCACAATTTGTGTCTTGTCACGCTCCGCTTAATCATCTTTCATTTGCTGATGATCTAACATTTTGGCCACATCCTCACAGAACAATCTCTGAGCCATGGGGGTTCGAGACAGCAGCAACATGCAGGCCTCCGAGTCCTCCACCTCCCCATACCTCCTCTGAACGAGACCGGTACCTCCTAACGTAACTCCATCCCCAGGTGCTGCTTCCCTGGTGTTTCCATCACCATTTTCTTTCCTAAGGTACATGACAGAGTGCTCCCAGGACGACCACCAGACAGAAGAGTGACCCTGTTAGCAACGTCCACTCGTATCAGAGGACTCAGTACATAGTCCAAACACAGCATCTGCACTTACTCGTTTTGGATACTCGCTGTAACTAGACTATCAGCGGAATTTGTCCGTGACCTCTCTTTAGCTGCCCGAAGTAAACAAAGCCACCCCAAATGCTTTTGCCTCCTGCAAATTCTCAGCAGTATCTCTTGACCCAGATTAAGATAATCCTCTGACTAGATAGGGGTTTTCTGAAGCTGCTGTCAAAATACACAGGAATTATTTTCAGCAACATATTACAATTCTGTAACTCCATTGCAGTATCTGCCACAGAGAAAATAAGTTTCCTGAACAAGCCACCTCCATAAATTCTGTTTGCACATTGGAAGCCACTCCAGGGAGGTGACTACCTGTAAGTTTTATTCCTTCATTTCTGCTGGTGATATGCAGAGCAACTGTGAAAGGGAATTGAGGGACAAAGTCCTAATATTTATTTTGGCTCTTCCAAAATACATGTAGTGTTTTACTCTAAATCACCTGAACAACAGTAACATAACAATTAGCTTACATTCTGGCTTTGTGCTAGACCTTTTTAGCCATTTCTTAAAACTATTGGAGAGTATGTTAGGAAAATCAATATGTAGGCAATACATGACTTGGCAAATCCATTTCTACCCTGTCTCAGTATTTAATCGCAGTAGATCACAGCATCGAATCCCAAATTCTGTCCTCCTTTGCCACAGGGGTAGTTGTACAGGTGCATCTGAAGGCGAAATTTACTCCTAAAATGTTGATGAAGGGGAAACAATTTTCCCCTCACCTGGATTTCCTTCCCCTTAAGAATCACTTGGACCTAACCAGGCAAAAACCAACTTCACAGTGTGAGTTCTCACAGGTATCTCTCTATCAGGTTTCAACATATCAAAAACCCATGACAAAGAGCTCAACTTAGGTCTAGCAACATAACAAAAAAACCCCAAAAACCAAAAAAAACAAAAAACCAACAACCAACAAACTTTTGGATTTAAGAAAACAAAACCAAAGTGTTCCAAAGCAATTGCAACGTAGGTTTGAAAAGCACAGATGTCTGGCCATTTCGATATAGAGAAACGCAAGAAGGATGCCAAGTCAAGGTATGCACCTTTCCTCCGCAAGTGGCAGCAGTCTGACCTATAAGCAAAACTGCTTCTAAAGCAAGAGCCTTTTATGGTTAAGGCAAAGCAATAATGACCCCAGTAACCACACCATCACTCTGGAAAACCATGTTTGGCTGCTGTCCCACCAAGCCAGCTGGGAACAAGTATGGCATGGCAGGCACAGGTACAGGAGGGCAGCGGGAGGAGCAGACCTTCCCACCGCTCTGGTTGGTACCAACAGCGGCAAGCTCAAACTTCTCCTCTTCCCCTCACACCACTTTCCTCGGTCAGGGGTAGCCAGATCCCCACCCATCGTAGGGGTGGGAGTGGCAAAACTCAGCAAAAAAAGCAAACCCAACAGTTTCATGGGGAAAGACATAACGAGTCATTAGCTAAAGGATGACAAAAGAATTACCACTTAACTATATTTGCTGTGAATTGAAGAAGTCATTTTTTTTCCTCCTCCTCTGAAGGCTCATAAGCAGAAAGGAGGAAACCTCCCAGGGGTTAGTTAAAGGCAGCATGCTTCCCTGCAAAGGCAGCTGGTAGCCCACCAGGTGTTAGCCTGGGGGTGTTCTTTTCCCTGAGCCTTGCAGCTGAACCGCGGGGGATGTTGTGCCAAGGATGACTCCTGCAGTTCACTGGAGAAGCCTAAGCAGAAAAAACCACTGTTTAATCACACTCTTTCCTATACATGACACACCTGCTTCCTCCCGTGACTAATCCCTTTTTCTGTGGCGGAAATACCTGGTTATGAAGACAGCGTGGGCACAGAGAGGCGGCTAACAGGCTACGGCACTTGCCACCAGTCCATAAACACAGGTAGTAACGGGAAGACCAGTAAGAACAAATACATTCTTCTTCAGTGCCAGCATGATTAAGTACCAGCTGCAAAACACAGGGCCTAACCCAAAGGCCAACAAAATGCACAGAAGCTTTTCTGGCCAAAGATGCCAATAGCAGCCTTAGCAAGGGTATTGGGTGGAGGGCATCTCTCCACCAGCTGTGCCACTTGCAAGCCCCACCACCACCAAGGATGGTCACAGGAGCCCAGTACCTCCTCAAGTCAAGCCACACGGGCTCGGTTTCTGGTTCTCTTAAATCTCACTTTACACAGTCTCATTTGGAGTTTGGGCAAGCGGAGCAAAGCAAAGACGCACCCATCTGCCTGCAAGCTTGCCGCTGTCACAGAGAGCCTGGGACTGAAACAGCTTCATGACAAATCACTCCGCTTTCTAGATTTCTGTTACACACAGAGGGAAGAGGCATTTTGCAGGATTATTTATGGATGGGATTTTTAAGAGTGCCTGAAGCCTTTTCAAGCAGGCCCCTGCGATCCCAGCTGACAGGGGCATTCATTAGTCCTCATCTGTTCATGTTCCACGTCAAGTATCTTAAATCAAATCCTAACTTACTCATGGTCCAAGTCAAGATACTGACTTCAACATTCATGAAAGCACATGTGAACATGTCCCACACAATGCAACACAAAGACAAAGGCTAAAAAAGTTATAATCCAACTTGCTCTGCCTAATGAATGTGTGTATAAAAAGCTCTCTGACCAGACAGTCAGGATGATAAAAAAAGCACACTTAACATGCCAAGGAAAAAAAAGCAGTCACAAAAGAAACACCATGATTTTTGCCTTTGGTTTCTTTTAGTATTGTTAAAATGTGCTTACGCTGGTCTTTAAATATTTTTCTGATCTCCAATTACTGCCTGGAGGCATCTCTCTGAAGAAGAGAGTTCTTTCCTCCCCATCTCCAGTAATATCCTATGTTAAAAAGTGGGGGTTTTAAGAAGCCAAGACTGAACATAAGACTTAGTTCATACGCCCAGAGTTGCAAGAAATTTCTTCCTTTTCTTAATGACAGTAAGTCCATTATGACACAGGTGTGCTGCTGAAACAGTGCCATTTCCAGCAGTTTCCACAAAGATTTCTCCCTACTGGCACTGCTGTGCTGAAGTGTGCCCTGAACGAATATACTCCCATTGAAATAATTTGTTGTTTGTAATCATTCACAAGGGGGACAGTGATGGGAAGGGAAGGGGTTGTTCCCAGTCCAGGTTCTAGAAGAAATGTCAACATCTGGAAGCCATCTCAGATGGAGTCCTTCCTGCCAACCCCTGTGGAAAGGCTTCTTAATAGACAACAGGGACGCAGCCACCATCTCCCCAGGTGGAGTGGGAGAGAGGACACCAGTGGAACAGCACAGCGAAGCATGTATTGCTGCTGCCCATCCCAAATCTGCCTCACAGCACTGCTAAGGAGGACCAGGCAGTGGTTCAACCCTCCTGCTTTACAAGGCAGTATCTTCATTTTTCCAACCCAGCTCACTTCTGCCAGTGCCATGAGTTGCAACTTACTTTTAGTCAAAGGCAGAGGGAGGACCAGTAGCAACCTGGAATCACCAACAGGTCAAGGCGTATATTAAACGCCTGGTCAAGGATGCCCCATGGGAGTGTTATTAATGCAGAGACTTTTATTAGTGCTCTGCCTGTGTTTCTTTGCAGACTGAGCTGATGACAGCTGAGGCTGCAGTATTTAGGTCCAAGACTCCAGCAGAGGTGTCTCCATTAGCTTTGCACTTGTCCAGGCTCTCACCAGGAGATCTTTCTGCCATTGTAACCTTCATCTGAACATAGCTGTATAAATCCAACTGTGAAAGAATACAACGTGTACCAGCAAAACAACAAGTCTCATAGCTTAAAATACAACTTTCACACTTTTGCTATGAATTTTGGGTTTTTTAAATGTGAATATGGAAGCAACAAAAACCACCATGCCTTACCATTTCACTCTTCCCATTCCCTGTTGGCTTTTAGGTAAAGCTACTTATTGCATCTAGTTTTAATTAAACTGTAAACTCTACCAGACAACAACTGATCCTTATGTAGAGTGCCTTGCACAACAGGAGAGGACCAGTTCGGATCAAGGCTTTCAGGTGTCACCATAACACAAAAACCCCAGTATGTTCATAACTGTCAATGCTTGCCCTGATATGCAATAGCTCTTAAGGGGTAAAAAGTCATTTGCGTATGCACTTTCTTCGCATATTTAGCCAGGAGAACTGCACTTTCATTTGTAAGCCCCATAAAAGCAAAGGTATTCCCTGAGAATTGTTTGACGACTCAGGAGTGGCAAGATACACATTCGTAATTTTACAGCTGTCAATTGATGTTTTCCTAGCTAATTAGGATGCATACAACCAACATAAATCAAAGATACTAGGGCATACATCAAATTTTAATAAGCTTTTGGAATCAAACTGTTTGGAAACATACCTTCCAAGTTCATATTTAATATACTATAATGTTTCCAAGAGGGAATAATATTTTCTGTTCTAATTCTATTATGTAAAAATATGTTTTCTCTGCCAGTAAAACATATGGGACAGTTTTTCTGTTGTTAATAACTGAAGTCATGCAGTACAGTTTTTCACATTTAGTATTCTGAAACTATGCCGTTTTTGGTAAAAAAACTTGTCCAGAAATAATCCTAAACAGAAGTTAAATTAATTGCTTTCCCATCATCTTCTCTAAGGGTGAGTTTACATACAGTATTTTTCTAATAATCTTTGAAACGCAACAATCATGGGCGACAAACTTTCTTGGTGCAGATCTTAGACTGAAGTCAGTCAGTAACAACTCTGTAAGAGGAGGGGTTGCAGAAAGAGGCTCTTGGGAAAATGCATGGCTATTCTCCTCAAGCTAAACAGAACAAAGCAGTGCTCTCATTCAGTTGAGCCTAAATGCAAATTTTTGCTTCATCAGTCTGTGAACACCTCAGTCCTCCAAAATGGTATTCATGTGCATGATTTTTCAAGTTTTATAAATTCCACACAAACTTTAAGGAGTCTCCTCGGAGTACACAAGTTTAAGCATCAGCGTAACCTTTTGTGGAATTTAAACCTAAACCAGAAGCAAGTAAGTTCTAAAGAGAAAGAGGAGCTCCCAATCTAAGCTACCATCTGAGGAAGATCAGTAGGTCTACATGAATTGAAAAAAGAAATCAGACCTCTTATTTATTAGGAATAAAAGTGTCTTGCTTTAGGATATAAAGAATCCCGACTCTCACTGCTTAATAAACCTTAGCAAGTGGATTTGTCCTGAAGAACATCTTTACAAATATGAAAGCCAAATACATCTTTCAAGCCTTATAATGGTTTTCATAGCACATTTCCTAATACTGCAAATGCCACAAAAGTGAAGAAATTACAGGAAAAACTTGCTGCGTAATTTCTTCGCTGTTACCAAAGTGCCTCTCACCACACTAACTCTGAAGAATTTACTTCAACGGCAGATAAGCTCTGAAACAAACCAACTGCTGTAGCTTTTGCCTGACAACAAAAGAGAAACAAAAAGAGTTCAAAGCTACTGCCAAATACCCAAACTATGGAAGTGAGTTAACTAGCAAGTACCATCCCTGGTTTTGGCCCTCCTGACTCAGCAGGCAAAGAAATTGCATTTTATTTTGCACACCACCACGCAATTCTGGCACGTTGAGCTTGAACCTACTTAATATCGCATGGGAGATTGCAGATCACTTTGACAGTGATGCAGAAAGGGGAGTCCTAACAGAAGCGATGCATCTCAAATGCCAACAAAAAGCAAGATGCAGAAGCAAAGAATAATTAAACGCAAGAGCTCGTCAAGACTACATATATCTTCTGTAATGCATTTACGATGTCAAAGCAAGCTAATGATTTCTAAGTATCTTGCTCAGCTCCACAATGTACTTTGCACAAGGCTTTGGAAACTGCTCAGATCTTGCTGGCATACAGAAAAGACCTAAAATCATTGCCCTTTCAGAGCCTTTTGCCCTACAACACTGTATCCCCTGAATATTTGCTAGATATCTCACTGTGTAACCCACAGCAAACACAGATAACCAATGTCTGTGGTCAGAAAGAGCAGGCACTACCTGACACACTCCATTTTCAGGACATCTGAAATGGCCAGCATTGGTTTTATTTCTTTATCTAGAAGGTTAAGAAGTTGATGTTTTGACCCTCCCAGCTAGACCCATCTATGGTTATTACAGTCTGCTTATATGCTTCACTTTCAAAAGCTAAGCTGAAAGATGTTTCAAATGGGAATTCACCACCATCCACTGTAAAACTTGGGGACCTACCCAACCACTTGCAAAGCCGTAGGCTGCTCAACAAATGGGAGAGGGAACGGTCCATCTCTGATCCAACCGTGTGAGGAAACTGGGCAACAGGCGCTCCTCCATGGAGGAAAGGTGCGGGGATGTCTCCGCAGCGATTCCCTACACATCCTTCTCTTTCGTGGGCACTTTGAGCCCCGAGCAGAGGGTGGGTGCCGCCCCGAGCAGAGGGTGGTTGCCACCCCATTCCTGCCTTGACCCTCCTAGCAGGGATCCCTGCAATCCTCTGCCTTCCCTGCTGCACGAGCACACACACGCACATTTGATATCAACCCGCCCCATCCCACCCCAGGCATTTCTCCCCTGCCCCCAGACAGGCAGGACCCCCGGCAAGGGTGCTGCCCTCCGGCCCCGCTGCTCCTCTGCCGCAGGCAATCTCCACCACAGCCTCTGCTGAGGATCTCCAGAAATAAGTTAAAGGTGAAGACTGGCTTTCAGGCTCCCTGTCACTCCTCTTCAGGTCGTGGAGCTCCCTGCCAGCTTGCATAACATTTATCCTATTCAAATTCAGTTTCTCGGCGCTTTTTCCTTCTGTGCCAGTGCTGCCCCCACCCCACATGCTCTGCCAGAAGCCAGAGCATGGTGGCCATTTATTAAAAGAGAATTGCAGCATCTTGCGCTCAGTTTTGCAAGACCACACGGTTAATTTAACTCAGCATGAGGGGCGACCAGTTGAGCCCTTCTACAAAAGAATTGTGCAAAATGCAAAATCATCTTATCACTCATTTCTTTATCCAGCAAACCCCTTGGTTTGGCATCCAACCTTCCTGCTGCCACTCCGAGAACCCGCAGTGAAAAAATTAACCTTATTTCGCAGAGTTGCAAAGTTGTCACAAGTAATTATCTGCCCAGCCCAGACTTGACAATGCGATGACGGAAGAGCTGACAGGCCCTCTGAGCTAACAAAGCTGGACATGACCCTCAACCAACCAACTCCCTGAGCATCCTCCAGTCCAGGCGGCTTTTGAAACCTGCCATTATAAAACTTGAAACCTCATGTAAAAAAAAAAGGCAGCCCTGGGTTTATTGGCCTCGCACAACAGAAGCAAACAGGGCTGCAACAACCCCAGAGCCTCCCGGCAGCATTAATTCGCTTGCCCTGTGCTCCTTCAAAGCAAGGGACTGCCATAAAAAAAATTTAAAAGGAGAAGCAGCAGATGGAGCATATTCATGATTTTGCAAACAAGTTAAGAAACAAACAAGTTTGCTAGAGAGCGGGTGGAGAAAGGATTCATCTTTGGACTTTCTCCCCCCCCTTAAACAATCCGCAGAAATCTGTCTGCTGAAAGGGAATATGAATGGGAAAAAATCTGGCTCATGAGCCAAGGACTGAGTCGCAAATGCCTGGGAATTTTTGTCAGCTGGCCAAATAGGGCGCTCTGACTTGTTTTCATTCTTCCTGCTTCCCATTACCTGCGATCGAAACATTTTCTTTCGGTACAGGACAAATCTCGGCACATCAGGGAACACCGCGGGTGATGGCAGCAGCAGGCGAGCAAGCGTACGCTCTCCTCCAGGATGACAGACAGGAGATGTGCCTTGGTATTTTAATCCACGGAGCTCATTTAATCACCAGAAGCGGGGCAAAACCTATTTGAACGGTGTGCCCTCAAGGCAGAGCATGGCTCTGGCCCCCATAGAGAGGCCGCAGCAAGACCGACCCCCATCTTAAGAGCTTTTCCATCTTTTTTCCCAGGTCATTTTAGGAAAAGCTGTAGGTACGTCGGCTTGTCCAGCCAGGGCCCCTGTGCCCGGGCTCGCTGCAACCTGCTGAAGCAAACCCCCCTCCGCAGTAGCAGGTGCCGCCCGGGGGTCTGCCCCGGGGCCCCCTGCGAGGGCTTTCACCGAGGGAGCCCCTGCCAGGGTTGTGAGCCGTCAGCCTTCCTCGGGGACTTGATAAATAAAGGAAAAACAGACGAAAGAAGGGAAAAGCAGCTGTTTGGAAATGAACTGTAAAAACATCTGTAGCGCACCACCGACCGCCTCTGGCTGCGGCTGCGGAGGGTTTTAAAGGGCCACGATGTTGCAGCAGAGGACTAGGACTTTGCAGCCACCCCGACGAGATGCACGCTGGCACCAAACGGCACCCCAAAGTTAAAGAAATAAACAAAAATGGAGGAAAACTGAGTCGTGCCACCACAGCGAGCCCTCTGCTTTTGGGGCCATGCAAAAGAAAGAGGAATTAAACGATAAATAAGGAAAAGTCCTTAATAACACTGTACTACACCTCTGACAGCCCCTCACAGGTGATGCTCTTTTTGGCGAGTGACATCCAGGGGAGGGTTAAAGAGGGCTTCACGATGTTTTAATTTACTGCTGGAAGGCCAGCGGCTGCACTACTGGAAGTGGTTAGTTCACACACAGACGAACTCCGTCGCTGCCTGCACTTGACTAGCTGACAACATACCAAAGAAACATTAAAATCAATCTATTTGGCTTTGGTGTGTATCATTCCAACACAATTTTATGCATTTGCTTCAGACTTAGCGAGACCAGGGGAAAAAAAAAAAAGTAAGTTCAAGGGTCTAAGTAGCTCAATTTATTTTTCAGTAACTAAGTTACCAGAGACTTGTAGGGAGATTGTATTTATTTTCTGAAGGACGCTCCAAGTTGGCAGAGAGGTCCTTGGAAGTACATATTTCTTCACGTTCGCTTGATCTCAGTGTGTGGAGATTCACTTAACAGCTGTTTTATGTGCAAATGTTTTTTCAGGCATGTCCTCCCCAACCATAAACAGATTTTTAAAGGAAACACTCTTAAAAGAAGTTAAAAGACAACAAATCTCCGAGCCTCTTCTCACCCAGACCTGGAGATGAGATGTGAGCAAAGCCCAGAGGGTCTTCACACCGCAGAAGGTTGGGAGGGTTGGTTTGTGTTTGGGTTTTTTTTTTTCTTTTTTCTAATGTATCAATACCGTAGTGGCCCTTCCAACAGAAAAAGCAAAGCTATGCCCTCTGCACAGCTGTACTTTATTGCTTTTTTTATATATACATGCATTCGTATGCACTTGTATGTGCAAAATCTGTATTAGGTCCACCTATATTTAATCTTAAAATGACAAAAACAGTGAGGTTTTTTGGCAATGCAGAAAGCAAGAGATAGTCGTCTTACAAGAGCTGCAATGAAATCATGTAACCATTTGGCTACGGCACAAACTAGGCGTATCCGTAGGTGTGTATACGTGCATGTATACAGGCAGGGATGGGGAATTCTGAAGGCGGGGGGAGGTCATCACTTTCTACCATTTTCTGGAGCATAGATTTAATAGAGAATACTTGGGGTTACTGTCTATGAACCTATCCCAGAATCAAGGTCTTACAAAAACCACTTAAAGGTTCTACATCATACTACTAAATCGTTTGTTAACTTCTTGAGGTTCATTAGAACAAGAGAGGACCCACAGACTGGGCTTCAAAACAAATAGGTATATTGTGCCTCTAATGATAAACTGTCAAGAATTCCAGCAAGAAGTAAAACGTGCAAAACTGTTTTGAAGCACCAAAAGGGAAAAAAACAAACAACTCTGAGAAGGGAGTCCCATGTCCTGCATCCTTCGGTGGCAGAGACAGTTTAGAGGTTACTGTCAGCCTTTCTGCTGCCAGGACGCCATTCTAGACATCTCCTCATCCCCAGTGGCTGTCGCTGGCCCTTCATTGTGCTGAGTGAAGTGTCTGTGGAGCCAAGCTCCAGGGCAGATCTGCAAAATGATCTGGCTAATAAAACAGAGGGAAAGGGGTTGAAAATCAGTATTAATCCTGATGCTGTGGTTTGCTGGTACGGTGAATCCAGCTTTAAAACTCCCACTACCAAATCAAAAAAACGTGATAAAGAACCAAGATACGGTAAAAATTTCCTCTGATGGTTTAAGCTTGTTCTACCCTTTGCTACCTATTTGACTTTGTATTGGCAGGCTCCTGGCCAAGTCATCTGTCAGTCTGTGCCTCCCACAGGCAACATAAAGCCAATACAAAAGCACTGAGGTAGCATTAAATCCCATATCATCTGTTCACAGCTGACCCAGATCACATCCGTACTGCAGTGATCTGGTCCGAGGCAGGGACCTGGGGCCGGACCACGGATCCATGGCTGAGTCATTGCCTCACATGAATGAGTAGGCAGGACAGTTGACAAAGCACTGATGAAATCTGCTTGCTGCATTTAACAGTGCCATTACCTCTCCTGTCCCAAGCTGTCAGCCAGTAATTAGGATCTTGCAGGTTGTTTCCATTAGGAGATGAAATCGGAGCCAGGTATAGAGCTGGCGGTAAAACAGGATTTCCAGTTGTCAGAAAATTTTCGTTTCTTTTGAGTACGGTTTTGGACTAAATTGCATGTACTTTCTCTGCAGCTGGGGACCATGGTTAAGATCCTCCAGTTATACCTGCGCTGGGATTGTGGGCCCCAAAACTCCCAGCACCTCCTGCCACAGGGGAGGGCTGCCACATGAAACATGTTTCTCCTGGACTCTGGATTCAGCAGCAGCTCAGTAGCCCAAGATATTTCAAGTGAAACAATCTAGGCTCAGCTACTGGCATTTCCTCCTTGCTCTTGACAAGTATTTCCTCAAGCTAATACACCTGATTTACAGAGGATTTATCCATATGCCAAGTCCTACTCCCCTGAATACAGTGGAGAGCTCTGCTGAGTTCTCCAAAGTGCCTTTCGCATCCCCCAAACTGCAAACCAAACTTACATCATCTATGTTCTGAACACACAGAAGTCATAAATGGTCACAACAAAATGCAAGGTCTGAGATAAATTGCCAGAAGCACCTAAGAGAAGCGTCTGGAAGAAGCAAATCCTGCCTCTTGGAAACTCATTGGCCAAGAGAGTAAAGAGGAGCGATGTGCGCTGGGCTGCAGACACCGCCCAGGTGAAGCAGGGAGGGTGAGGGTGATTAATATCACACTCGCTTTTCCTGAAAGTTGCTATGAAAGGTGTCTTTACGAACTTTAACTTATGAAAGAAAAAAAAAAATCTCTTGAACTAATGCTCTTTATTTAGTTTGAAGTGCTCCCCCCGACCAAGCACTACTGTACAGAGTTACTAACACTACAAGGATTCAACCAGCCAAAAGATGTTATTCCTTTTGCCACTCTCCACTTGCCAGTTGTCAATGAGTAGTTTGTGAACATCCCAGATCTGTTAGGTGGAATAATCCACTCCACTGTTTTCTACAATTAATTCCCAGGGACTGTCAGCTGCAAACAAGCAGTTCACAGCAGTAGTTCGCTGTCCGACCTACTGGCTTGTTCAGTGGACACTAAATCTGTAGCTTCTTTTCATTCACATATACAACCCTTCTAAAATCTTGCACTCTTATGCTTAGCATCAGCAACATGGACATTTTTGCAGGCTTCTGGATAAGGATGTTTCTTTCTCTTTGTTTTGGTCTAATAGTTTTCCAATACAAACACTTTCTAATTCAAAATTTCATTTTTATTATCCCATGCTCAGCCAAGTTTTAACCCCTTCACCAACACCCCTGCCAATTTATTCACTTGCTTGCAGACAACAACGTAGGAGGCACAAATACAGTTAAACACATTTATTTTGCAAGAACAAGTATCTGTGAAACTTTTTTTCTTTTACCCAACTCCACGTCCTTCTATTTAATTGTTGTCAACATAATTAAAAGGCACTCCTATTAGTAATAGCTAGCATCAACATGATTCACATTTTCCAACATAAATATTTAGAAACCAGGTGCCAGCAATGCAACTATCAGTATCTGTCTCTCATGTAGGTAGATTCCCAATTGCCCACTCACTTGACCCTCAAAAAACCCCCGACAAAACAAGTAAATTCTTGCAGGATCCAAAAAACACACAAAACCACAGCATTGCCCCCAAAACACAATGCACAGCACGTCGACTGGGGCCAGTCAAAACAGCCCGTTCCAGGACCACCGCTCGGCAAAGGTGGCAGGACCACGCGGCATGGCCAGGGGCTCAGCTCCCCCCTCCGCTCCACATCCATGGGTCAGCAATGTCAGGGGGTACCATTACAGCTTGTGCTGGCACTTGCTTTCTGAGTCATTTCAGAACTTTCTAAGTCAGTTCTAAGATCTCCCTCCGGCCTTGAACCAGAATTTGGCATAAAAAAAACCCCCTGAAACAGGACCGGATACTTTTATTCTAAACAAAACCAAACCATGAAACAGCTGTTTGCACTTTTTTTTTTCTAGTTGTAGGTATGTCCAAACCAAACAATCTTGCCTCAAAAGGTTACCACTTGTGTGTGTTCTCATAACATAAAGCCCATATTAATAGTGGATTTACTTTTTTATAGGTCTATAGTCTACGATTTGGTATACACTCACGGACCTTTAATGAACAGGTCTAGAACTGAAATAGCGGTTACTGGTACCTACGTATTTCTCATCTGCATGACACATCTCGCCTGGTGCAAAATCTGTCCAGCAGACCAACACAAAGGGGCTTCCTGCAGCCACAGTGCAGCTGATGCCCTTGTACCATCAGTATTGCACTTCATCTCATTCCCAAATCAAGGAGTTTTACCATGAGTCTTATAATAAATTTATATTTGTTTTTACATATTCAAAATCCTTGAGTCAGCCACTAAACTAAAGCCAACTCCTTGTAGTATTACATTATACATATAATGGTATCTTTCTAGGCTTCTACAGGAAAACTCAGAAGAAAAAACAAAACCCAAAAGCAAAGAAAAAAAATATTAAACATCTTGTTCTTTTCAGCCAAATCAACAACCTGAGGAGTTTGATCTTTATTGCTTATTTCTGCTCTAGAAATACACACAAAAGAAAGGCTGGCAAACACACTCCCTACAGTTTTCAATTGGGAAAAGGCTGGTGAGGGCAAAATCACAAAAAGTTGTGGTTGTGCGTCCATGGCAGGAGCTCCCAAGCTGCTGTCCTGACAGCAGGCTGCTCTAAGGCAACGCTCGAGCAAAGCCTCCCAGGGAAGAAGACCAGCAACAGGCGAGCAAAGGGACAATTTCCAGTAAAGTCTCCTGATGCTGCTCTATCACAAGCTCAAAAGCTGAAGAATCTGCCTCCATTTCAATTGCTTAATCAAAATACAGAGTCGCCAAAGGCTGCTGCAGGGCTGCGGCTGATCCTTCAGCCTGTGACGCGACACGCTTGTTTACTTGCGTGCCTCAGCTTAGCCCTGTGCGGAGCGAACAGCCACCTCTTGGGCCTTCTTGGTCTCCCATGATCTGTAAAGTGCTTTGGAGAGAAGGTACAGCCACAAATTATTAATCACCTCTGTCGAGCACTGAAATGGTTCATCATACAAACAGGTAAGACACAAGAGCTAAATGCTTCCCTCATGTGCATGATGAATTCACTCAAATGGTTCATCATACAAACAGGTAAGACACAAGAGCTAAATGCTTCCCTCATGTGCATGATGAATTCACTCAGGAGCTCATCCAGGACACAAACAAATGCCCTTTTAGGTGTAATCTCAGAGCCTATGCTAGGTTGAAAACCATGATTCTTTTCACCTCTTGGTTACCTCTGTTCTTCAGCTTTTAAAAGTACAAACTCTGCAGTCACAAAGCCAAGGGATAGGTAGCATTTCCCCACAGCTTTCTACAATCCTATTGCTGATGAGCTACATGCCGTTTGCCCCACAAACTGGAGAGCCCTAACTAAAGTCAGATTCATGAGATCATAGAAACAGCCTTAACAGACCAGACCAAAGACTCAGGCAGCCCAGCATCTTGTCTCCAAGGCTGGCCAGCAAGAAAGGTTTAGGGACAACCACAAGACAAGAGAAGGATCTGTACCCTGGCACACAGTCTTCCAGCCATCGGAAGCTTAGCAGCTTCCTGGGAAATGAAGATCATCACATTTATCAGTTACCAACAGCTGTGTTATCTCCATCCTTTTTCAAACCATTCATACTTCTGGCCTCCACAACATCCTTTGACAACGGCTTCCATAATATAACACTGATGCACTACGAAGGGAGTCTTTTGGAGGGCGGGGGAAGAAATAGCACTTATAGGACAAACTGAACAGGGACTGATAATAAGATACATGCAGCCCACAGATAGACTGTAAGCCAACCAAAAGTTGGTAAAACAATGAATGCAGAAGAACTAAATTAATGACAAAAACACATGTTCTGAGATAAAATCTGAGAAAGACAGCAAAGGAATTTTTGAAGTACTGCGCAAGAAAAAGTTATGAAAAGGCAAGATCAACACTGTGAAATAAATACTTAAGCATGACTGTATGAAAAGAACTGATTTTTCAATTATTTTTAATGGGAAGCAAAACATTTGCTCCAACATATAGCAACCTGGTTATTTTCTTTGCGCTCTACAAGCTAATCTTCAAAAGATGATACTTTTCCCCTTGGTGTTTTTCACAGTGTGTGAGATGCATATTTTCTGCATAATTTGTCTGGACTAAACAGTTTAATCTTTGCCTACTCAGTATCTTTTGGCTGGTTCTCTCATTATAATCTTACTCTTGCAGAAAATACAGCTGCTATGCAGAGATCCACTGGCAAAAATGGATTCAGGAGACCAACTAGGTAGCTCCAATTGGTAAACTGAGCTTATAGCAAGAAAAACCCTCCCAAATGAAGTAAATGAAAAATGAGGTTTTCCATATTTAAAATATTTTCTCCAAGAAAAAATGGCTAGGGGCTCTTAAAAAAAAAAGAAACTTTTACAAATATCCACCACACATGCCAGTAAAAGGATGGAAAAAAGAATCTTTCTTAATGGAAAAGACACTGTAATTTTTTCATTTTCTTCCCCTTCCCTTTTTCATTTCCATTTCAACAGAAAAATGAATAATGTCCTTAAAAAAGCCCAAACCGTAACACTTTAGCTCTTTTGTTTTAAAAAAAGCTAAAATGTTAATTTTTTCAAAAAAATTGACCAACAATAATGCTGAAATCCAGCAATGCAACTCATGACAAGTCATACTTATGCGATACCAAAATCAGTATTTACCAGAACTAATCAGAAAGACACCTCTCACCTCTGAAGGTGACAAGTAGGAGGGTTACTTTCAAGCCAAATTGCATCTTCTCACTGCTGGGAGCTACTGCCAACTCAGATCCCCAAATCACTACAAGCTGGTGGCTCCCAGCACTTGCCGGAGAAGGGGCAAGGAAAGGCCATGCCCAGCCCTCCCCCTCCACCAGCTGTGCTGCAGAAGGATTTCAAATAATGTTATACCTCTGGCAGGGATGCTCAGGCTGGTGCTGGGAAGCGGAGGAGACCAGGCTGGCACCCAACTCATTCCTCAAGGAGGACCAGCCAAGGACAGGGCAAAAGATGACCTGCAGCTGGAATCCTGGCACCCAGAGCCCAAGAGCCTTTTCCCCCTTCTTGCAGGTGTGGTTGAGACTTAGGTTGCAGCACCACTGAACGTCAACGGCAGCAAAATTACAGCAACCTGCTTTGCGAACTTGTTTGCTCCCACAAAACATTGCTCGTGGGGCAATTCAGCATCTTGCAACTCTTAAGAATGCTCTTTCAACTTCTTTAACATCACCATTTACCATCGCTTCCACAAAAAGCATTGCGTTTCTGCAACGCTGTCCCAGCTACCGCCAGAAGCACGGCAGCACCCTTGCACGCAGCCTCGAAACCCAAGCTGCTCACACGGCGCACCGGTCAGCCACCTCGCTTGCTCCCACGCTCACTTACTCATCTGCCCAGGGATCCGTGCAGAAATGTTCTCGCCTCCAACTTGCCAACTCACCGGTTTTACCAGCCCCACGTGCCTCTCTCCTCCATCCTTGACCAACGCAGGCGCCTGTCCCCAAGCCTCTGGCCACTTTTTCCACCCCAGTCTGGCTTACTGCTGGTGTCTTCTCCCCGCCACCGACCAGGGGCCTGATTTACCGTCTGAATTCCTCACGCCACATATTTCAGAGGAGCCCATAAGCATCCACACTCACCCCGGCACCCACCGTCTCTCACCCACAAGGGCCAGCAGTTCATCAGTGCAAACCACAGGGTGTACGAAGCCAGCCTAGAAGGCACATTGTGAACTCTGGCTGGACTGCGGTGGAGGTGGATGCTTTCTTTGGAGTGAAGAACAGGCAGCCCCAGAAACAAAACCCTAGGAATGAAACCTCAGCCTTTACGTAATCAGCAAACGGGAGGTTTAAATGGTAAAACCTGAGACAGTAAGTGTGTGACGTGGCACACAGCATCCCACACTCATCCACAAAAATGTGACCACCTCAGAATTACTTGATCAAATTATGAGCTGTTGCACAGCTGAACAGACAATGTTCCTCCACCAGGACACAGACTGTCTTCGATTGCTGCAGATAGCCCACAGCAAAGAAACTCAGAGCTGAGGCAAACATCAGCTTTACTGTAAGAAATGGGAACACATTTTCATTTCCGATCTCCTCGGGCAACTTCTGTCCAATGTTCACCCCACCAGGTCTCATTGATTTCACAGTGTGGACATCAACATGGCTATTCATAGGAGGAAGATCAGAAAGTCCATCTAGCAAACACGGGAGGAACGTGCTCTTCACCTATGGCAGCCCATAAGCTCCCCTGCAGAACATAAGCTCCCCTGCAGAACATACCACCAAATGCAAAGCCATCCCTGTGACCTCTGAAGATGCCCCAGCAAACCGTGTGGGCAGGAAACAGCAGGTTACCTTTAGCTCAGTGACTCCTTCATGTCACAAACCCCACATGAACTCTTGCCATCCTCCCGAAAAACTAAGTTTTAGGGAAAAGGTTCTTTACTATCCATGTTTGGGCTTTGCACTGAAATAGAGATTTTTACGCTCTCCTCCTGTTCAGTTGACCGACCCGAGTACCTACACCCATGCGCTCCAAAAAGCAGGGTGATTCTGTATATTCTGTTGAGACCAACCATCAATACAGGCCCATCATTTCACAACAGACTTGATCCCTCTGCTCTTCACTGAGCAGAGAGTTCAAAACATCCCTTCGTGATCAGATACCCGAGCTCTAAACCCAGACATCACCAATGCCTCATTTTCTGTTTCAGTTTCACCAACCTCAAAATTATTTCCCTGTACACATGCCTCCCAGGGACAGGGAAGCAAGATTAGGTACAGAAGACTACTCTGCGTATACAGAGATTAATTTTGTCTGATCCTTACTTTTCCTTAAAGAGAAAAAAACATGTAGATCTCCAAATGTGATATGAAATACTGTAAAACGCATGTTCCCGCATAGTGATACATAACACACTGTATTTCAAATAATTTGTTTAATGTGGGTAGCTACATATTTATCTGTTAATCTCTGCGCATTTTCTTACTCTGTCCTCCACCCCTTTTGTTACTCCTATCATCCCGTCATGTCCTCTTAGCAGTCAAGGGCAGAGCTGCCTTCTCTGTTATGTATTGGTACAACGCCCAGCACAGACTTCTCATTACAAACTCCAAGCCCCACTTAAAAAGAAATAGCAATTAAACCCATGAATAAATAGATAAATTTCTGAAGAGAATGTACAATTTACATAATGACACAAATTCAAAAAAATGCTGGTTTCGTGTCGGTCAGCACTGCAAACACCAACTCCCTCGAGAACCTCCATATTTTATAGGGCTTTTTATGGTGCGCTGGGACAGAAGTGAGAAGATGACAGCTTAGAGCCAGCTCATAATCAAATGCAGATTTACCTATGGAGCACAGACCAATGATTAGTGAGTTACATTAGAAAACAGCTGGGGAACCAAAATGAGTCTCGGTGCTAACTAAACCTCAGCTCACCTGAATTTAAAATAAAACCCTTGAAGAAAAGACTCTTCGGTTAGCCATCATTTTTTATGACCGGTATGCGGGACACTCCCAGCTACAAATTCCTGCTTCTCTGGGTGGAGACTGATCGCTTCTGAGCCATTTCTTCACTGAGTCTGAACCACCCACATCTACCAGGAAAATTTATTGTGATGAATAGACCTATTAATACCAGCTTCACCCCACCCTATACTGCTTCAGAGTATGGAAACTCGATGGATGTATCTGGTTTTGGTTAATATGCCATGACTCTCATGTTTTACAATGGGAAGGCGGAGGAAACACATTATGTATTTTATTGTAGTATTTTGGCACATTCTCCATAAAATGGAAAATTCAACCTATCAGGGATCCAATTTGCAGTCTTTGCTTACCAAACCTTACATCCTTCTTTGCCTTTTTTTCATGAAAATTACTTTTTCCTTCGTTCCTCGCCTTCTTGCCGGGAAGAGCCAAGAGCAAGCCTTAGGTCCTCCCAAGCTCAGGTAGAAACCACATCCAAAAGGACAAGGAGGGGGCAACAGCACGTCAGGCTTTGTAAGGGAAAATCTTTCAGGAGCAGTTTTGAACATGGCACGGACTTGCTCTCACCTCGCCCTTAAAAGCTTGGCCACTGCTAACACCTATCAACTTCAGAAATTAAATGCCAATTTAAAAATCAAGGTTACTGCAATCTGAGGAAGACCCTACGCAGGTGTCATTCAGAGGAAGACACCCGCAACGGCTTAGATTGCTGCAAGCTATCCTGCAATTACAGGTCTCAGATGATGGAGCAAAGAAAATAATAAGCGAGACAGGACAACCGTGGTAATAATGGAGCCAAGTCCAGGCAGTGGGAGAGGGGGAAGACACTGAACTGATTTGGGTATGAGGAAAAGGGCAGGCCCACTAAACCTAAAAGGAGAGAAAGAAAACGCAACAGGCTTTCAAACCATATACACCTTGTTTAAAGTCCAACTCCTCAGCAAAACCAAAGAGAGAATTTCCTCCTCCATGGGTCAGCTGAGGCTGCTGCAAGACAGGAGTCCAACACCACTTCCAGAACTTCACCAACATGGCTTCTGGACAGGGATGCCCAAAGTGCAGGACCTCAGGTGGGCTCTGTACGGAAATCGCCTCATCAAAGTTATTTGTCTGCCTCCAAGCTGCTAGGAAAAAAAAAGTCTTACTTTTCTATGTTTCCTGGCACTGCAGGAGATGCTTGAAGGCCACCTCCTCAGGGCACAGGGACTTCTTGGCAAGGCATTCCAGAACAGCTTCATTTTCACCATTACCAGTGTGACTGGGTCCCATGTCTCTCTCCCACCGAAGCAACTTTCTAATGCTTTGACAACTCTTGCTCCTCCAGGTAGGAAGCAGCAAACACCGAATGCGGAGAAGGGCAGTAGGAGCCAGCAGTGCTCCATCTTGCGTTGCAGAGCCGCAGAGACCAGCCAGGACCCCGGCGGGGGGAGAAGCAGCATTGCAATGACTCCACTTTCTCTAGCTCATCTGATAGTGCCATTAGCACAACTGGCTCCCAGCCACCAAAGTGAGAAAAAGAGCAACTGGATGCTCGTGAGGAATGATCAAATAAAAATTTAACATCTGCATAAACAGAACAAAACATCTGGCAGGACGACTGCGCTCCAGCCACACGTACCAATGGCACCAGCAAGAGCTCCAGAGCTGTTCAGCGCCGCTGCAGCGGAGAGAAGCCTCGAGCTCAGGCTGGTTCCAACGCAGACCCTGTAAACAGTTTTGGGCCGCTTCTTGGCAGAGCTCTTCAATTTATTTTAGACCGCCGGCACTCGCCGGAGGGAACTATTGGGAGGCCCATAAAAATTGAGTTTCCTTTCCTAGTGTCAACTGAAGAAGTAGTCTTCGCTTCCTGACCTCAGTCATTGTATAGTGCTACCGCCTGCTGTTACAGAAAGTTGCTGTGTGACAGTAAGCAAGCTGACACCTAATTGTTAAATTCAACCAAGTGTTTTAATTAAGGGAAGAGTGTCTTTAAAATAAACTCTTAGAAGGCTTTGGCCCACGTTCAGGAAAGCACTTAAGTACAAGCCTTAGACTGTCCCTACTCAGGAAAGCACGTGCTTAAGTGCTTTCCTGAATGCAGATATATTCCTGTCCTGGGGCCTTAAAAGTGCACTAAATAATAAAATTTATTGCAATTTGACTTCACTCTTTTCTTGAAATATTTATTTAGCTGCTTCTTTATTAAGACTAGAGTCACTTAAATTTTCTATCTATTTAACAACCCTTACTGATCACTGATTGCATTCCAAAAGACAAACAATCTGTTAATGCTGTTTCAGCTAAACTCTTGTTTCTTCCGCAATTATCATGAAACTGTCCTGTTTTCTTGAAAAATATCCCAATTAAACCAGTTACCCTGATACAGGGTACCTACTGGCCACATACAACTTGAAATAATTTTGCATGGAGTTGGAGATCTTTTGAGTTCATTCTCCGTCATACACATAATAAGGATATAATGTCAAACTTTATCTAAACTGCATTCGTGTCTGGGGCATTCATTGAACAATGACGTTCAGTCACTACTACAAATATTAACGCACATGGTATTATACCAGTACAGATGTCATGAGTCAGACCAAAAAGCCACATTTCAGAAAAAGCAGATCCTCCCCTCCAGCCAATGCGCAGTACCTGTGTTTTACACCTCTCACAAGCTACCTCCAACTTCTTCACGCTGCAAATTTTAGATTTTCCTAAGAGAAGGCTGATGGTGTTGAGCAGGAGGGGAAGAGAGTGTGAGCGCAGCATACACACATCCACGTGAAAAACTGGGAGAAGAGTTGGGGTGTGCTTTGTCCTACTTAACCACTGCTCCTGTAGCTCCTGAAATGGGAACCTGAAACTTAGGAAATGAGGCCAGAGGTGTCAAATGTGTCAGTACTGCCAAAGCACAATGAAGTGGGAGGTGATCATCATTTTTCCCATGTTCATTTGGCCTGTAGTTATACCATATTAGTCCCACGTTTCATGACTTACATCGGCGGTCTGAGCTTTTTTTTCCCATGGTCCTGTGAAGCACCTGATATTGACCCCAGCTAGGGAAAGAGCCTCAGCACCTCTTGTGGGTCAAGAGCCTGCTGGGACCCCATTACTGGGTTGCTGACAATCTATCACATGCAAAGATAACACCTACAAAGGCTAAGACCAGTGAGGACATTTTTCTCAAATCAAAGTAGCAGGGAGAGTTAGCATGTTAGGTATTTTCTCTTCCCTCTGTAGCACCGAGGACAGTCCACGTCCCACGTGGGAACATCACCGAACAACTGCTGCACCGCTGAGAGGCCCCAAGACATCAGTGACACCGCTGATCTCTCCTGCTCCTGGGTACATCACCAGCCTGTAGCTTACAAGCTGTAGGCACAGGTCTTTACTTCTTTGCTCTTAATTTTTTTCCAGGCCAACTAACAGGAGTCCTGTGACCAGAGACATAGCAGAAAACTGGGAAGGATTTCTGTGGAGCTTCCTGGGCAAAATGCCTACAACTTCGTTGTCTGCAATGGCCCTGAGGATCCTTGCTAGTCCCAACATCAACTTACTTGCTCAGATTTGGGCTTTTCACGCGCACCACCACTGCTAATGAAAGTACCAACTGTTGTACCTTAGCTTACTACCTCTGCACTCCAAGCACACACAGAAACACCAAAGCAATGAAAAAACAAGACAATTTAAGTGCATTCACATAATCTGCACAATACCCAAAAAAAGTTTTCAAAAACTGGAAAAAAATCTGCAAGATAAATTGTCCTCTGGCTACATAGAGAAGCACGTAAAAATATAGGTGTCCCAACTGTGGCCAGCAGGTACATAATTAAGGGAACACCACATGACGACAGGCACTTAATTTGTTCAGGTGGCAAGGTTAACAAAATAAGCTCAGAGAATGAATGCAGCACAAGCAGAATGACTTAAAAATGAAGAAAAAGCCGGTCAAGATGAATCACGCGTCTCAGTCAAATAAAGGAAAGTCTGCTTGCTTTAAACTCAATTGTAATTGGTTTCCTCTCACCTTCCAAAAATGTATTTAAAAAGGGAAACAGTGTTTATGGTGCAAGCTAAACCACAACTATTTTATTCATCTGTTGTTTCAGTTTTTCCTTAAGGCTTGTGTTTAAAGACGACCTGGAGCAGCCTACTCTCAGCAGCCGTTTAACACACACCGCATTTAACAAGAAAGAATAAAGAACATTACGATCAGGTTTCCTAGGAGAGGACATCGCAAGAAAAGCAGAACATTATCATTTCCTCAGACTTCCCTCCCAGGCACTGCCAGGCAAAGCTGGCTCACCCCTCGCTCCAGCAGCCCTCCGGGGAGCTCCATGGGACACCACCCAGGGATGCTCATGGGATCTCATGGACAAAAAGGCTTTTAGGACAGAGAGCATGCCTGTTTTCTCAGCTCCACTGGCTGATCTAATAAAGATGGTAATAAAGATGGTAAACCTCTTGCCCCTGGCAGCCTTGCCTCTTCCACGCAGCTCTGCTCTCACAGCAACGAGGCACCATTAGTAGTGTTTACACAGGTCTGAATCATGCAAACTGTGAAAGATGGAATAAGAGGTAAAATAATCAAAAGCTGCATCAGCAAGAGCTGCGGTTTCATCCAGCTGAAAACATTCTTTTTAGAAAACTAGCGTCTCTTAGGCACCATCCCTCAAATTCGCTTGCCCGCACGGGCGAGAACAAGGACCCATGCACGTACCCCTCTCTCCAGTCTGGTTCGCTCCTCCTGCCCCCAGTGTCTCTCCGCTGTGCCCGTGAAGTCAGGTGTACGTAGCCAGCCCAAGTGATCGGCTGGATGTGACCCACGCATGACCAACTGCAGCATTTGCCCCAACACTGGTGGGATTGTCCAAATTTTGCTTGTGATTGCATCTGACATTTTAAGGGGGGGGGGGGGTGTCAGAGTTTTTCCCCAGTTGTGCTTCACATTAACTTCAGCCTCAGATAACCAGGGCAGCTTTCACAGCCCATCTGCCTCAGAAAGCACTCCGACTTTTTGTCTCCTTGAGTGCAGCTTGGGTTTATTCAACCAGAATGAGTAGAAGTAGCGATGTGTGCCCTTCATGGCGCATGTAACAGCAAGCAAATACCCTGCAACCCAGCCAAAGATGGTTTGAATTGCTGGGTAATTGACTTAAAACCTTGAACTGAAATCTGGGTTGGCAGAGCGCATGCGATTCTGCTGAGGATTCCCCTCTTCCTCTACCCAGCTTCTTCGCATCCCAGTCAGCCCGAACGCACCCACGTGCTCGGGGAGCTCTGCCTGCGGCAGAGGACGAGGCAAAACCAAGAGACAGCTCTGCTACAGCAGCCCTGACGCTGAGCACGTGGCAGGTAGCGATAAGACAGCAGTAAGGTGAATCCCACCAGAAGACTGCGGCAGAGCACTGGCAAGGTATTCTTCAGGTTCGGGAATAAGCTCTTGTCTGAATGAATTTCTGAAGTGGCTTTTCCCACCTTATCTTTGGGAACTGATACTGACCTCGGATAACTTCCCGCAGGCAGAAGGGCAGTGGGGCAAGAAAACGTGTGATGTGGAAGACAAGCCATGAGTCCCAGGAAGGAGAGTGCGCATCTCCTTCCAGGCCACTACGACCTGGGCTTAGTGCACAATCCCTAACCTCAGCTTTGGTTTTGTCTGTAATTGCTAAGGGCAGGTTTTGTTGTCCTTACTCCTCAAATAGCATCAGTGAAATCTATGGGACTCTTTGCAGACTACAGCCCGTTCTGTATGTAAGTGCTGCCTCTGAATCTGGCACAAGGCTGCACATTAGAATGCTACTGTTTGATATGAAAGCCTTCAAGGTTTCTTAAGACTTTCATATTTTTCTGTAGCTTTGTAGAATTTCAGAAAAGTTTGCTAATGTAAAAATAATGTGTTTATTTAACCATGATCTCTCTCTCTCTCTCTCTTTTTAATTGCTGAGAGGATCTGTAGTACAAATCCAAGTTTTCTTCCACCTCATACTGGTACAGTCCAAAGCCAAGAATACATATGTTGCTAGTTGGAAAATAAAGCGCCCTTGATTCCTAACTTTATTTTGGACAGTCCACTCCAAGTTATTAAAAGCCAAATTCAGTAGTGAGAAAATATATATAGCTTCAGCTGTTTTGTGTGGGTTTAAAGTAGTATTTGCTTTATGAGTAAGAGATTCAATAATGCATATATTTACATAAAAATAGTTTTGACATTTAAGTTAACTTCTCGCCAAGCTGGTGCAAAAATGGAAATGTAAAAAGCATAAGCACAGAAATAAGCCCCTATGCTGTAAGTCTGCTATTTACAGGTAATTTTTTTTTTCTTGGCAATAAGACCTGAACGGTATGTTTTATAGCACTAGACCTAGCCACTCTGAGTCAATTTAGTGTTTATGGAAAGTGCCAGACTGACAGTTTGAGATTTAAACTCTCCATGCCGGTGCGTAGTTGAGCTGGGGTAGCAGCAAGGAGAGTTTCCAGAAGCTGGGCCACTGAGGGACCCTGGTCACGTTCTGCAGACATGACAAAATTCACGATAGCACAGTCCAGTACGCATCAATGCGAACACCCAACTACTTCTCAAGGCCCAAGAGGCTTCTGAAGAGGGTGGCACCACCACGTGCCTCGGGAGAGCATGGAGTGAAGCACCCAGCACAATTCAAAGCCCCAGGTGGCTACGAAACGTCCAAAACTTTCAATCCGAAGCTGTTCAAAAGACCAAGTCTATCTCACAGAAAATTTTAATATGACAAAGCAGATGCAGATTTGCAGCAGGAGATAACCTGCCACTCTCGGGGCTTCTAGGCAACTTGTCAAGAGCCATGGGACAGGACGAGCGGCGGAGAGCCAGGGCCTCAGCGACCTGCCTTGCGACTGCAGAGCCCCAAAGCAAACCACGGAGGAGCCAGGACACCTGTCTCGGCTCCACAGCCTCCCAGCAACACACGTGCAACCAAGCTGGCCAAGGACCGGGCAAATTGCCTGGCAAAAAGCCTTCACAGGTACCACCACCGCTTTGCCAGCAGCGAGCCCTCACAGAGAGCACGTAGGCCTTGCTGCCTCAGCCACCCTCAACACACAACGTGGGTACTGTTGTGCTGCACTGGAGGATTCCAGGACAGCAACTCCTCTGATCAATCACACGTGGTGATCAATATTCTGTCTCATCTACTCTTCACTACTGTCCACCTGAACTATCTAGCTCCTTTAGCCTTCTCTTTTCTCAAAGCCAAGAAGGAAAAAAAAAAAAACCAACAACTCTTTAATGCTCAGTTAGGGTAGGCGATGTACAATACAACGTCAAGCACATTACCTAATTGCATTGTGGCAAACCGTAGGAGCTCTACTCTGCTAGATCTGGGGATGACCATGCAGCAGTCACTAAATAATTGATGCGATGGACAGACAAGGTTGGAAGCTCTCTTTTCTACAGTAACCAAGACCATTCTTTACTTCTTTTTTTCCCCAGAGCAATTAGTCAGCTCAGGGACGTCAAAACATATAACTGGGCCACAAGACAAATTACAGCGTAAGTGCTGCTGCTTTGCCAATGACCTAGCAGGCTTGGCCCTGAGGTTTCTGATGTTTGAAGCCTCATGTCCCTTCTTCAGTACTGCGGTACTTCTAAAGATATTTTAATAAAGATGAAATGACAGGCAAACCTACCTGCATGGATCCTTCATATATATATAAACAAATAACAACAAAGCCCAGATAACCAAACCAGTGACATATTGGTATGAAAAAGAGAAATATAAATACATGCATATACATTTATTAAGCCTTTGGTCACCGATTCAGAGCCTTTTGCAAAAGTTCATGACAACTGGCTCATCAATACTTAATACTCTGACTGTTTCAGCTGAATGGTCTGGCAATTAAAAAGGCATCTTTACATTCTAGTTACCCTACAGCATCATAAATAGAAGAAAATATATAAACAGAAACAATTAATCAGAGCTGAGGATAGTCTTGATCCTTACTGCAGCCTCATATGTTACATATTTTTTCTGCCGTGATCTCACTAGCAATGCATCACTGTTTTTAACCACTCTGAGCACTGATTCTACACTCAGCAGCTGTGTTTGTTTACAGGGCTAGAAATTAGCACAGGACAAATGGACTTCATCCAACTGAAATTTTTTTTAGGCATTTTCCACTACACTTCACAATATATTGGTCCTCATAGTCCAATTATGTATTTGCCACTGACGCTGGCCAAGGAGAACGCGTAAGCAAAGATGGTGCTCGCTAATACTGCGCAGGGATGCTTTTTATTGCTCCAAACACGAGCTCCCTAATTACTAAGCACAGTTCAGACACTTCTAGCCAGGAAAGTCCACTACTGTATTGTTCATACTTTTTTCACTAGGAGCGTAAAGAATGTCATCATAATCCATCCTGTGCTTTGCACACTGCCAGTTCAGTAAGAGCGATGAAATGCAATGATATTTTATACTTAAAGGGACCTGCCAGTGCCCTTCACGCTTGTAACCGAGTTCCCAAAGCCAATTCCAAAAGACTGTAAACCAAATTCAGAGAAGTCAGCCCTAAAATCGTTTTCCATTTCAATATCCATATGCTTTTTCATGGACAGTTATTGAAAAACAAACAAAAGAGCAGCACTATGCCCCTACATACTTTTCATCTCCTTGACTATTTTCTTAGCACAGAGTTGGGGGGTGCTTTGTTTTTCCCCATCCCGTTCTAGAATAAACAATTAAAGAGGAGTTGTGGAATTCACTGGGACATGGCAGCAAACACTCCTGCCCTAGTTCTCAACACACCTGAAGGTAAATATAATCTTAAATGTTTGCCCTAATTATTCAGAATATTTTTGTAAGCAACCCCTATTTATACTAGAACTCTCAAAACAGATAAACACAGCATGCATTAAGCTGTAGTTTACAGACTGTTTATGTCTTCTATGCTGCTAAAAATACTTTGGTTCCATCTTATAAACTGTATTATACAGAAACTACCAAACAGCCTCCTGGGCAGCTGCTGAATCCCAGTACTGAAACAATTTCTCCGTGCAAATATCCGTAACTGTCTGTTAATTCACCAATAAACCCTAATAAGGCACCTCTCTGGAGAGAATAAGGTTAAAAGCACTATACAACTTCTTGAAATACATGCTCTCTTGGGGACGGGAAAAAAAACGTTTCCAGGAACATATGCAGGGCACTGCATTTCTGAGGGACTGCCTCTCACTATTTTTAACTTTGTTTCGTGCAACAAAGTCCATATTTCTTTGATAATTTCAAATAATAGCAATGATGATGTTCTGACATCACAAGATGCATGAAGAACCCTGTCAAAGTAATATATTGCACTTCGCTGCATAATTATGTTATGTTGGAGCAGAGTGTTGGAAAACTTAGTACAATCATTAGCTGAGCGCTGAATGTTTTGATTGTCAGACAGGTTGTATATGATGCAAATATATGACTCAGAAATGATTTCACATAAACATTTTGGTAACAGTAATCTGACTCATAACCTCCAACACAGAAAATAACAAGCTGCACAAAACATCTGTGCGCTCCGAGCAACCCCAGCTTGTAGTAACCTTTACAAGTCTCGCAGCACAGAGAAACCAGAGGGTCCCACCCCCGAGGACCTGAAGACGAGAGGTGCTGAAATCTGCCTTCCCAAAAAGAGTTACAGCAGGAGTAAAAAAGGCCGTTGTTCCCACCCAGGATTCCTGCTGCAGAGCTATGATAGTTTACACCATCTAATAGTCTGTCTGCCCGGTGGGCATTGCTTGGTTTAGGTCCACATTTAACAGGGATAAGATGGGAGGCAAGGTTTGCTGTTATTCCACCCCGAAGCTTCGCCATGTCAAGTATGACACAATGCACAATTCTTCTTCTATTTATTTTCTCATTTATTAGGAGATGGACAGCTTCTTTCACGGTCGCTTTCTGAAGACAAATGTGCAGTCTTGAATGACAAGGAGGATTTACCGTCTGTTATTTCAGAGGAGGTTTGCCATGTTTATTCTGGAAAGTGCCATGAATTAATGAACTATCTCTTCAAGCCTCAGTGAGTCGGAGCTGCCAGCTCTCTGGCTGCCAGAAGCAACAGACTGTTTTGGGACCCCATAAAATTGTTTTTACTGAGACTAGCGATAGCAAAAGTATCAGGCAGACCCAATCCCAATAGCTCCTCAAACATAAAGGAGTCATTATACCGACTTCAGCCATTACACTGTATTTTTATTCGGAGACTCTCAACAAATGTATCAGTTAACTCAGAAGAACACCTACTATTAGCTTCCCTGCAGTATGGACATTACCAAAAGACATTACCACCCTGCAGCATGGACATTATCATTATCACGGATATTACCAAAAGTGAACCAAACCTTTACTAGGCTCTCCAATAGTTTCAAGTGAAAAATGTGCTAGCCTGTGATCACTTTCATCTTTCCTATTCACCTCCTCATGGATGCCAGCTTACGCCCACATAAAAGAGCTACACTTCAACACATGCAGAAACCCAGAGCCTGTCCACACGCTCATGCTACCACTGATGGCACCCAGGTATCTCCTGCGCTGTTTGGTCAGAGACCCAAAAGGAAGAGCTGCTCTCTTGCAAAAGGCATCACTTAGGGCAAATAGTAGACATCATTCACAAATGGACATCTGGTGGATGTTCGTGTTCAGGTAGCAGCAACGGAGATCGGAGGCGTTACCGACGTTGAGCTGTTTGCAAGCATGTCTGAGGACCCGTGTCCCTGCTGGAGCGTGGTTGCAGAAGGCACAGATTGTGCAACACGGATGAGAAAGGTTCACAAGCGGGAAGGACTAAAGCCTAAGCCAAGAGATAACCTGCGGACTCCAGCTGACTGATGCTGCAACCTGAAGAAGGATGGGTTTCACCAAGCAAGAGCCAACTGTTCCACTGACTCCACAAGCCACCTGGGGACCTGCCAGGATGGTAATGCAGCGCGCAGTTTCACGGTTAGATCACAGGACTGGAAGCAAGAATTTCAGAGACCTTATCACAACCCCGGTCCAGTCACGCCCTCTGAGCCTCAGCTTAGCCATTTGGAAAATGAGTACAATAACGATTTACGTTTGTCAGAGCACTCTGTGAGACTTCAATGCTTATGAAGTGTTTTGAGGTCCTGAATAAGAGACAGAGCAGTATCCTTACATTGTCTAGTAAGTAACGAGCATTACACATCCTGCAGAATGGAACATTTTTGGACAGGACAGCTGCTACAATCATTAAAGTGTAAAAACTATCACATGCAAGAAACAAGACACAGACATCTCAATGTGAAAAGCTCTATTGTAGTGCACTAAACAAATGTATTTTCTCTCCAGCTATCTTCCATAGCATAATAAGTTGGAACTTCCTTAAATATGAGAACTTTTTTTTCACATCTCTCTTTTTTCTTCACTCCCTTCCCCATCTGCCTTTTTTCTTTGTGCGTTAAAAAAAAAAGAAGAGAGAGCGAGAGAGATTGAAAGGACAAGCCAAGAGATTCACAGTCACCAAAGCCTGCAGAACATACAGTGAATTTTGGCAGGACATGCATGTTTATCCTTTTCATATGCTGTTTAAATTATTTTTATAAACAAGTCATTATCTTGCATAGCCACTGCTTGGTCCCTTTCATGTCAAAGACGTTTGATGTTACAATAATTAAGCAAAAGGGTCTGCATGCTTGAAATGCGGTCTCAGAATGACAGTTTGTGGGCAAGGGAGACTGCTGCTTTTCTAAAATGGTTTCTTCTCCAAGCTTCATCGCTGAAGTCAAGCACCTGGATTCTGTACTTGCGGATCAAATCTTTCTGTAGATATTCAAATACCAATTTTGTACCAGGCTTAAATTTTAGAACTATGCTCCTATTATTTTGCACCAAAATCATGCACACAGGACAAGGCTCACAGAGAAGCCCCTCACTGCTTGCACACAAACATCTTGAGAAACCAGGTTTGGCATCATGAAGAAGACACAGGTATATTAAAAGCTTACAAGGCCTCTTCCCACACCAAGAAGTGTGTTTATCATGGCTGAGCTGGACCACGCCACCAGCACAGGCGTAAGAAGAGAAGAAACATGAATGGGAAGCCCATGGTAAGTGACAGAGAAAATGTTTCCTCTTTTTTTCCCGCAGAGCATCTGGTGCCTAAAGACTGCTGCCACTTCAACCTCTGCTCATCTGGATTCGGCCAGAGGGAGCTTGCGCCCCTGTGACACGAGGAATTAAAGCTCTGACCGCTTCTTTATTCCCCAATACAGAGCGTTAAACCAGATACTTTTAACGCAGTTTGAAAAATATGGAAGTTAGGCTGCAGCAAGTGTTCATGTCCAAACAACTTTCATTACAGAGTTTACAGAGGCAGAGGCAGGCAAGTCTTCTGCATCTTGTACATGCTTGTTACACTTCGCCGTTTCTTCCAACTCATCTGGACAATTTTATTCCTTGTAAAAGGACCAGGATTGACTGTTTACAGCTTTACTCTCCTGGATTTCTCTCTCAAATGGTCTGGAAAGCCCAGGAGACACAAGGATGCAAGAAGGCACCTCTGTTTCACACTGAAACTGCAGACCCTTTCCTCCTTCCAACACCTCTTGGCTTATGGGTGCGACTATCACAACCTGTCCACAAGCTCTAATCTGTTCTCATTTTTTAAGTGCTCCTTGTTGCCTGGTGTGGAGCTAAACGCCTGTGCTTCAATAGACATTATGTCACCCCTTAGCCCTTGTACAAACATAGTGTCTAATACCTTGACCGTATACGCCACGCGGACGCGATGCAGTGACAAGATAAGAATGCTGCATCTGCGCCTGCATACAGTAGTACACCTCACCATGAACATTTGTGTGTGTGTTTTAAAGACAGCATATTTTACAGCCTGCACTTGGTAAAAGAAATTGCGGCTTTGCGTTTGCCACCAGTAAGATTTTGGGCTGATCGAATACATCTTCTTTAAAAGGGGGCTTCAAATAGCCAATTCATACATCTCTCAGATTGCAAACGACCATTAAAATACATGGAATAACATATCTTTGGAATACTGTTTGAAAAACACTTTCTCATTTATTATCGGGAAATTTGACTTGTTCGGAACAAGTGTTAACACTGTCCTGATTAATTTGTAAAGCTATTCAAGCCATGAAGTACATCTGCACGCTGAGTATATTTCAAATACTGTGCTTCTGTTTTCATTTTCAAAATGTTTTTATTTATACACTAATATTTGACCTATGAATATTCCAAGTTTATATGGAGCCAGCTGTTCTAAATTCTGGTTATACTGAGCATTCGTGCAAAACATCAGGTGATATCATTGGATATATTTAAGGGGAAAGTTCATAGGAAAGCAGTTATGTATTCTTGTGATTAACACCACATTGGATCAAAACAGTCATGTCTAGCTCTCTGAAAATACAGCTACTGTTTTAGTTAGCAGAACACTTCGGCTCTGTCTACATTATCCTTTTTTGCCAAAAATTCCCACTGTTGCTACCACTGATTCAATTCTGTCATTGTGCTATGATGAGCACTGCAATGTAAAATAAAAAGAGCTGCAGGCAGTGCTGACAAAATCTTTGTGCCCTCAACAACAAAACAAAAAATATCTCATGCCATCGGCAAAAAAAGAACCCCAAAAAACAAACAAACAAGCTCCCCTCTCCCCCCCAAATCTATCCAACCCTATAAGGCTGTTTCTTAGCCTGGAAGCCTAAGTAACTGAAAGTTCAGGAAATACCAGCCCTGATCCATAGCAGGTTTTAGGAATCAAAGTCCACTACGATGTACTAAACACCCCTGCGATCCCACGGGGGCTTAGTTTCTTTAATCAAGCTTTTTTCTGCTGCCACAGAACCCTGCAACCCCATGCCCTTCCCAAAGCCACCACCTTGGGAACCTGCTCCGAGTGCAAAGCGCAGGGCCGCAGGGCTCCCCGGGGAGCGGGCGCCTCTTCGGGGTGCTGGTGCCGGCCACCCCTCCTGCAAGCGCGGCAGCCACGCAGGAGGCAGCAGGAGGCACCACTCCTCATCCTCTGCCAGCCGTGACTGGAAAAAAGGTGGAAAGAAACAACTCGCTGGATGGTTTTCATGCACGTCCCCTCGCCCTCGGCGTGTCGCAGCTGGAGAACCCCAGTCCCAGATGCCCTCTCCAGACTTAGAATCACAGGTGGTTTGGGCTGGAAGGGACATTCAAAAATCATCCAGTTCAACCCCTCTGCCACGGGCAGGGACATCGTTCACTAGACCAGGTTGCTCAAAGCCCCATCCAACCTGGCTTTGAACGCTTCCAAGGATGGGGCATACACAGCTTCTCTGGGCAACCTGTTCCAGTGTCTCACCACTCACTGTAAAAAGTTTCTTCATTATATCCAATCTAAACGTACCCTCCTTCAGTTTAAAACCATTGCCCCATCAAGCAGGGAACCTAGGTGTTATTCAACACCAGCCTCCAAGAATGAGGTGCACAGAAGATGACTTTCTGGTCCTTAACCTCAGTCTCCCAGGCTCTGGGGTCTGATGCCTGCTAAAACAAACAGGAATCTCTCAGCCATGATAGTGACTGTGTTTGCTCTCTGTTTCACATCGCTATATAAACGGTCAAACAGAAACGCTACGTGATTAGTAGGCGGACCGTACTTAACAGCATTACTGTGCATCTGCTGGGATACAGCAGAAACACACAACAGGACTGTTTACATCCCAAGGAACTCGTACCTTCCTCTAACCCCTCACAAGTTAGCAATGAGGCAAGATGACTTAGAAAGAATCATGCCTCCATGGCATGGAAAGTCTAAACACCATCTTCCTTCCTCCTAAATCACAAACACCACTTGAAAGTTTATATTTAAAACTACGAGAGACAGCATCACCGCCACGACGCACCAAGCTAGACCCAGCAAGGACCGCAGCTCCTCGGTGGAGGTGCAAGCCTGCGGCAAAAAGTCCCTGCAGGAGCTCAGCACAAGACCTCGACGACAGAGCTGCCCAAGTGATTTTCTGATGAAGCCATGTTCCGTTGGAAGAAAATTGCCAAAAAAAACCCCCTTTTTATAAGCAGCGGTTTGGTTTCAACTTTGTTTGAGGAAAAGAACTAGGAAGTGTTGCTTTTTTTTTTTTCTTAACCAAAAATTCCAAACAAACCAACCCCGCACCTGGGTTTGTGTTTCAAAATGCGACTTTTTATACATATTGTTATTTATACATACAAAATTTGACTCGAATCAATCGAGATTGCTTTGGCAATACTAACTTCTTCCAATTACAATCACCTTTTGTTGTTGTTGCTTTAAGCAAGACTTCAACATTTCAATCAAATTTAAGACAGTGTAAATTTTCAAGCTCTGAAAAGCTTTCACAAGACAGAATAATCCTGCTAATGCCACAAGGTCTGGTTCCAGTAGCTTAGTCCAGATGACACTTAGACCTGGATAAACTGCTTACATAAATGTGACCCTCCACTCATTTCAACAGTGCAGGTTTTGAACAGCAGCTTCTCCAGGAGCCACACATCTTCCAGGGCTCCTGGCCAAAGGCAGAAGGATGACTGCAGTCCCTCAAATTCAGAGTCCGGCGGAGCTGAGGACTTCTAAAAGACCACTTGCCCTTTCTTTAATCGTGACTTCAGGCAGCTGCATGCTAGCAGGCAGCTCGCGAGCAACGACTACTTCAAGGAGATGACATAAAGGAGGACCTTGAGCTGCATCACTTGAACAGCAAATGTACGGCTGCTCTCTGACACTTGGGATCTGTCTTGGCACCAAAGCCCGGTACACAAGGCTTGGCAGAAGTCGGTAAACTCATTCCCATCGTCAGCTTCATGATTTCTAATACTGGCCTGCTCTGGACACACGTGGAGGACGCTGCTCGCATGCCGAGAGCGCGAGGCTGTACACAGCCAGCTGGCAGCACAGCCAGATCCGCAGCATCACATACTCCAGTTACTCCCTGTGAGTAGATGTCTTGACCTTTACAACATGTGGCCAAGAATATAAACAGATGGGATGACAGTATGAATGGTACAGTCCCGTCAATATAATCATGCAATGTCCCTGATACATCTTGGTTGCCTAATTTCATATCCCCTGACGGCGAGCATGATACCAGTAAAAAGGCAGGTGGGCTGATCAAATCCTTCAGATGAAAAAATTCACCTGCTTTAGAAATGCATGTAAGGAGGCTGGAGCACTGCTTCCCTCCTGTGAAAAGCCATGCAGAGGGAAGGCATATCACTTGCGCCTAAGTGCTCGCCATGGATTTGTGCAAGATCATTCCTAGAAGGAAATCTGGTAGGTGACAGCTGCCAAAAAGATGAAAAGCCTGTTTGGAAGACATCACATCCATAAGTTGCTGCTTCATAGGCAAGGGGAGAGAGAGTATTTGTACAGCGAGCCCTACGCTGACCTCCAAGCGGCTCCCTTGCACTGAAAGGGAGCACCCTTGCCCCAGCACATACTCGAAGTCTTGCAGGAAAGACGAGGATTGCCTGGGGTTTGGGGATTCACAGATAAAAGAGGCTTTCCACCATGGTCCCAACTGGAATTGTGTGGAAAAGCTTCAGGGCTGCTTGCAGGACTGCCTGGCAAACAGCTGGGTCTCCCCTCAGCCTTTTGCCTGAAGTCCTCCCAAGGGACCTGTGGGTCTTGTGATAAAGCGGAAAACCCTCTCTCCAAAAGTACAGAGATACAGTGAATCCATGCTGGTAGTCTGCTACAAAAAGACATGACACTGTGGATAACCAGGCACCACACCCCAAAAGCACACTTTTTATGGCCCTTGTCTCTTGTTTGATGGTTCAGACTTTCCCTGCACAGCTATCCAGCTGTCAACAGCCCCAAGATTTGGGTTATAGCAGAGACTACAACCTGCAAAGACTGTCATTGGGTTCCTTGGTTTTTCTTGGGGGAAGCACATGGCTTTTTTCCCTTGGTGTGGATGCCAGGATAGGAAGGCACGGGTGAGGACCAGAAAAGCTTCTTCCCCGTTTTGACACAGGATTGCTCCACAGCACCTTTCATTATACAGGGAATAATTCCGGCCACAGTTAAAGTAGCAAAGTCTTTTTGTTTCTGCTGCTACGCATGGCACATACTACTCTCTGAAGACACCAGCCAGTGAAACAGGGGCTGGAGAGCAGCTCCCCTTCACATCAGCGCTGGTGAACCAGAGGAGACCAGGGAGAATTTAGATCTGCCACAGCTGCCAGCCCCAGTCTGCAGGTTGGTTTGAGCTGTGACCCCTCGCTCCTCATCTCCCTGGACTGAGGGAGAAGGGGCTTGTTGTGAGGAACTTGACACGTCTCTTGCTGAAACAGTCTTGGCAACAAAATACAGGGATGCTTGCCTGAGTCCTGCTGTCAATCCAATGTCACTGCCTCAAAGAGGGATCTCCATACCAACCCGGGGTTGTTTTGCAAGGAGAAAGAGGAAATAACCCTATCTGGTGCCAGGAGGAAGGTACATTAGTCAAATAGGAAATGTTAATAGGTGTTATTTTCCCAACAGTGCTGTGTCAAAACATGCCAGTGCTACATTTCTATCAAGGATGTTCCTACAAGAAGAGCTGAACAGTTTCACGAGAACACCCAGTAGCCCACAATTCTCCCTCCACCCCAGCACCATGACCCTGCTGTACAGCCATTCCCCTGGCACAGAAGTTCAGTACCCTGCTTGGTCTGATAAATCCCAAATAGAGAGATCTAAAATGCAGATGTTTCCATCTACGCTAGGTATCCAGACTTCCTGTGTGGGAAACAGAAAGAAACAGGCACTTTTTGGGTACCTCATCCTAGGGAAAATGCCTGAAATGGTAAACCTGGTCCCTGTTTTAGGAAGATGATCCTAAAAATGTCCAAGGGTAGATGATACTTTCTGTCAAATTATTTTTTGGTATCTAACCTGATAAATGAAAGTTATTGTCTAAATTATCTGGTTTATACCTTATGCATGTTTTTACTTTTAATGGGAAGAAACGCTTAACGTCTACTCTCTAGGTGCTTTATAAAACAAAGTGCTAAGCATCTCCTGGAAACCCTGGACACTCAAAGTTCCCCTATAGTCAGCCCCTTTGGGAATCATTGTCCACACCTTGCAAGTCTATAGTACAGTGCAGACATCACCAGGCAGGCAAGATAAATCCCAGACTCTACATTTCGAAGACTGATGTTTCTTGTCTACCCTGTAAGACAGCAACTGCCCGCGTCTGGAGAACCTCCACGCCTGTGTCCTGCTTTTTTCACTCCCCCCCCCCCACCAAAAAAAAAGAAACCATCTCCCAGGACATCACCTTTGAGCCTGGGACAAGCCTGCACTGCCTGAAGTCCCTCACCAAAGTCCCTGAGCTTTGCAAGACCTCAACAAGGAGGACTTGTACCCTGAGCACATATGGAAACATAGCCTTCCCCAGACAGAAAACCCATCGGCTGTATCCCCAGACTGAAGGAATATGTATGTTGGTCAGGAAGGGCTGAAGCACTGCACATTTAAAACCAGCAGTGACTACAAACTACTGACTCTTCAGGCTACAGGGCTAGAAAAATTAGATGCACTTTTAAAAGAACATCAACACCTGCAAACTTTCAGGACAAAGTAGGGCTTCTCTGCACAGCTGACCTAGATGATGGCTTTCCAGCACAAGGAGATGATGCATCATCAAATGTTTGCCTGGTTCTGGGCTGCAGCAGAAGCAATATCAGCACCCAAAGGCAGGCCACCCCCACTGACTTCACGCCTACGCAGCCGCACGTATCTTCAGGGCAACCTGCACCAGGTATACGCATGTGATGCCATACACTCCTGATCCCGAGAGAATGGCGAGGGCTCCTCACGTCTCTTTGGTAACTGCCCCTTCAGTAATGGCAAGGGAATTCTTTAAGGTTGAACACAGAGCTCTTCAGAAGCCAATTTTAACCAAGCAGAAGTTATTATAGGTCTGATCACATGCAGAAAACCCTCAATAAAGTAATTCTGGCAGTGTCTGCTTATGAGGAGACTCCAGCTGTGAGTTTTCAGAGTTGCTTGGCATACGCTTCACTGGAATAGTCAGTGTCCCTGAGGTCAGGAAGTCTTCCCTTTCTGCTGCGATCCCACCACCTTTTGCTGCATTTTCTAGACTACATCTGATAAGCCACTTTGATACATCGCAGGCTGGCTTTCTCCCATCATACCTTCAGTTTCCATACCACAATATAACCTTAGGCTTCCTCTAGTTCTCTAGCATGAATTATTGTTTAGTGGAAAAGTGTCGATATGCATGCGAAAGACCCCCAAAAATCCCTGACGTGTCAGAGGAGCTACAGAAAACAGCCAAACAGCTGTTTGGTCTCAGCCCATTGATTTGCCAACACTCTGGTAACAAACAATCACGTTAAATGACATTATGGTTTATGACTCGGAACTTGGAAGTTGATGAGAAATTTCTGCAGTTGATTCATACTTCCTGAGACTCATAACTAGCATTTCAATCGTGCTATTTTACTACATTACATGAATAATTTTCCTTGTTGTTACATAAGTGTCTAGATCCAAATTATCAGAACTGATTTGAATCATATGAATTTTTTTTGTTTGCTTTCAAAAGAAACACACACTTTCAGATCTACCGTGTAATACTGCTCTTCTAGTGCTTTATGAAGCAGGCAGCTAAATACCTTCTAAAACACCACACGCTCGCATTTCTCCCTGAAAACAGCTCCTCTAGGAACCACCCAGCCCCTTGCAAGCACCTTGCTCCGCATCCTTTAAATAAAACGTGTTATAGGGATTGCTTACAGACAGCTACAGCTGACACCACACTTAAATTCACCGCTCCAAGTACAGGTCCTGAAAGTCCCCAAGGCAAAGAACAGAGACGGCGGCAGCAGCTCTGTATATTCAAAAGGACAGGTTTAGGGAGGCTGGGAGGGGAGAAGCCCAGAAGCCACTGCCCTTTGGACCCAAAACCTGTACAGTATTTATTCCCAGGTCTCAGGGTCCGAGCTAGACACAGACCATGCTGGCTTCCTTGACAGATGATTTCAGGATGTCTCAATCAAAAGCAGCAGAGTTCCGAGATGGCCGCACCACCTAAATGTCCCCGAGCTCAATTTAAGTGAGAAGGCTGAGACCCTGACTGATAAACTCGCTGTGTGTGGAGCCCACGGGGTTCTGCTGCTGTAAGGGCTGAGCACCCCGGGCAGCTCAGCTGTGCCTGCAGGAGTTGCAGTCACCTCAACCTCAACGTAGACAAGTCCTTCAACAACCATTTGCAGCACAAGGGGGGCACTTCCAACCCACTCCGGGATTTTCATCAGGTACAAAAATGACCCAGCTCTTATTCTAAATACATACACGGTGGTACAAAGCTATTGAACACATCTATCTACCGGTGCTGGGAGCTCAGAGAAATTTCCCGCTGCAGTGATATATCGCTGCTGTAGATGAGGAAATGCACAACAATTTGTATTTTTTTGTAAAACAAGACAAACTGTTCACAGGTGTTGTCGTTCTGGCGCACAGCTCTGGCAGCACCAGTGAAAAGACACAGTTTTCAGCCGACCGGCTAAGACACTTGAGCTTCACAGGAATTCCCTAAAAAAAGGAACTGCAATTTGCCAACTGAAATATTTTCATTCTCCACATTAGGCTGAATCTAATTACACTGTTTCCTCACAATTGCAGTCTAGTATTCAGGGCTCCTTCAAGAAATAAGCTTAATGGCTTTCCCACTGAAATGCCCACCTCGGAGCCCTTCACATCAGTAACACGCCGACAGCATGATTTGTTTGAAGAGCAGGTTGACGTCTAACAGAACTTATTTCAAGATTTCCACGTGATACGGACTTTTATCACGTTCCCAGGCTCCGTCACCAGAATACCCTAGACGGAGTCACATATTCATCACCACGCTAGCTCAGACCCCCTCAAAAGAAGAGGGGACGGGGATGTCCTTTCCTCCCCAAAGGCACCCGTGCCCTGCCGGCCCTCGCACGGGGTAAACGCCGCCTGCGCTCCGGCGCGGCCCCGAGGCTGCTGCCCGGGCACCAGAGCAGGGTGGGTTTAATCCTGAACGACGGGCTCTGACCGCCGGCACCGTACCGAGGACGAGACGACTACTACAAGAAGCGATACGACACCCTTCTCTTCCCCGTCGCCCTCCGGTTTTGCCTCCCGGGGTTGTTTGGGGTTTGGGGGGGGGGGGTGTTGTGACCCGTTTGCCCGAGGGATGGGCGGTTTTGCCCTGCACC
>JAVJGG010000030.1:16786385-16814155 GCA_035590195.1 Aviceda cuculoides | reverse complement strand
CCTCTCGGCGGGGCGGGCGGCCGCTCCTCCGGGGCGGGGAGCGGGCGTCGGGCGCAGGTAGCGCGGCCCCGCGGGGGCGGGCGGCGGAGCAGGTTATGGAAGCGCCGGCCCCGTCGGTTGTCACCGGTTTGCTGCGCTTGGAGAGGCGCCGGCCGCCTCAGCCTTGCCTCGCTGCTGGCTTGTTTCTGCTTAAAAGAAGGATTTCCCCCCGCTCCTGCTCCCCGCCCTCAGAGGATGTAGGTTATTTGTCCTGAGAATAGGGGGAGCGCTACCTCTCCTAAAGGTGAAAAAGCCTTACCGTTCGTTTTAACGGGTTACGGCTCCCTACGGCTTTTTCGGGAATACCTTGCACTACTGGGCACGGAGCACTGGTAAATGGCGAGGTGCAGGTACAGCCTGCCAGCCCTGACCGATGAAGTACCAGCCTGGGTCTGCGTACTGTGAAACAGGTTATACTGCTATAGAAGAACATACCCGTCCCTATGGTAAAGGTCTAAGGTTGCAGCTCTGATTTCAGCCCTTTCATAAAAGAGGAAGAAAAAAAAAAACCCAAAACACCATCCAACACTCCAGCAACAGCAGTTAGGCTGAGCGAGGAGCAGCTCTTCCATGTGCTGATCTCTGCCTTCATGGATCTTGCTTGGGTTGGATGAGTAATTCCAGGCTAGCCCTGCTGAAATCAGTGCAATTGCTCTAGGTTTGAACTGGGATAATTTCATAGGAGTTGGCCCTGAGAATAATATCTGGACCATTTGAAGTCACTGGCAGAATTTCCATTAACTTTATTAGAATCAGGATCTGGCAATAAGCTCATATTCAGTTTCCCAGAGACACAGCTGAGAATATTCAAGACAGAATATGTTCTTTTCAGAAGTGGAGGTTACACCGAGCATTCACTGATGTGGAAGTAAGGTTACAGATGGGTGTTTTAACCGCACCAGTGAAGGAACATCATAATACTGGGTATTTAAAAAGCTTGTTTTGGAAGGAAAAAAGGCATCTTTAAGCAGATTAGAGCATAGATATCATGGGGGTGGGAGGCAAGAGTATGGAAATTGCTTTTGCAACTGTCCCTTTTGTGAAGATACTCAGAATTTGAAAGTGAGGGTGCATGTGACAGCATGGACCCAACACACTCCTTTTGCTATACTGGATCTCATTACCTTCATGAAAGGGGTCTGTGACGTCCCCTAAGGACTGGGGAAGGCAATGTCCAGGGAAACTTTTGTACTGCTGATTTGTTTATCCATTTTTCTCAGCTTAGAGCAATGGGGCTGGTTTGGTTAAATGGGGAGAGGAGAGCTCACTCCCTGAGAGGAGGCGAGCAACACCCCTCTCCTTCTGCGAGGTGGTGTGGGGTCCCGCTGGGAAAACCCAGGCTCCCAGGAGAGCCTGGTGCACGAGCTGTCCTGCATCCCTCTCAGCCCGCCAAGAAGGCATTTCTAGCTGCCTGAGGAAGGATATTTGGAAGCTGGGAGGAAGCACAGGAGCCCTGATGTCGGCGAGGGAGGTGTCCCAGGCAGGTACTTACCCACAGGTGGTGAGGGAAGAGAGCAGCCACTTCTGTGCCATTGGCTTCCCCGTCTCTGAGCCTGTTTGAATGTAGTTCATGTCACTGTCTCCAGCAGAGCTTTGTAGCCTCCAGTTCCTGTCTTGACAGCACCAGAAGGAAGTGTCCCATCATACCGTTATCTCCGAAGGATGAACTCTTCCATCCCAGGTGTCCCCTGCTTCGCTTGAAGTCAGGCACAGGTGGTGCCCATTTAGCAACCGGCAGCATTAAACTCCAGGGCAGCTGTTGGGCGTTTCTGCTTCTCTGATGCTCAAATGTGTATCACCTGAAAAAAAAATATTTTAAATATTTCCATTTGCTTAAAGGTTAGTGCAATAAATAGCAGCTGTAGTAACAGCTGACAGCACTTGTGCATCTGATTTTGATGCAGTCTGGGACAGGGACACACAGCAAACCTTTCTGTACTTCCCTGTTAAGTTACCTTATTCAAAGTTCCTGTGCATAGCTGGGAAGCTAACACCCTCCTTAGGAGGTCATTGCACCTTTTGTTAAGTTTAGTTTAAGTCCTTCACTTTTTTCAGCAGTGCTCCCCAGAGATGTACACTACTTATCCCTGGAAATGCCTGTAGATGTGAAGGCTTTGCTGGGGGTTTCAGCTAACGCTATCAGACCTGGGAAGGTCACCGTGTCACTCGGCAACTCACTGAGAGGGGGAAAGAATTAAGTCTTCTTACAGAGGTCACCTACAGCGACAGATTTCAGATATTCCTGCCATCTGAAAGGGCCAGTTTCTGCAGAGGATTTTAAGACTTCGGATGAGAGCTGAATACCTAATTCTCTGGAGGAGTGCAAAGGCTCCGTATTCGGCAATGGCTGCAGGCTGACACACGTGTTTTAAGATAATTTCTTCTCTTATTATCAAAATACATTGTAGTGCTACCGGCAGATTTTTTTCTCTTGCAGAGGAGCCTTCGTAGCGTATCTGCCATCCAAAACTCTGCGGTAATATGTACTTTCATTCAAACTTTCCTTTCACTGTCGTATCTTCAAAAATGCTGTGGATACAGGTTTCTGTGTATCGTTCAGGTCATCAGCTTTCACTGCTCATGACTGACATCTGGTGGCAAAGCGGAGAAACTCGGGTCTGTTCCTAGAAGTTTCCCTCCTTGGCAAGTCAGCAACAAAACCTTTTTTTCTTTCTCTAAAAAAGAAAAAAAAAACCAACAACAACAAACCCCCCCCCCACACACACCCCCAAACCAAAACAACAACCACCAAAAAAACCAAAAAAACCCCCAAACCACCAAAGTCTAACAATTCAAAGAGGTCTCCTACCACCCCCAGAAAAATCCTTATTTAATTTTCTGCCTGTAAGCCAAACTTCAGTCTGTATTCAAAAACCCACACCTGCTCAGTGCTTCGTGGGGAATGTATTGTACATGTGGCTGTGAACAGAGCCGGTACCCCACAGGACTCCTGTTCCAAGATGTGGCGTGGTGCCAGCAAGGATTAACTCCAGCAGTTAATTTCTTCTGACAATGCCAGTGTTTAGGTTGTATGCAATTAAAAGCTGGGCTACCTGTTTCTAGTTGAAAAGGATTTGTTGGATTTTCAGTTGTCTTCATCTAGCAAATCGTTCCTCACTCTTATTTAAGCGAATTAGGTTTCTTGGTTGTTTTATGCACAGGTTGTGAAGAGCAGTTTCAGGCGTATGAACCACTGAAATGGTAAAGAGGTAATTTAACTTTAGTTGGAAGCTTTTGGAATTAAAAAAAACCATGAACCAAAAAAAAAAGGGACGTTCCATTACTGTGCCTTAAAATACACCACCTCATCTGTAGTCCTGAGGAGGTGTATGCAAAACCTTTGTCAATGCTCTTAGGTGTACGGCTTCTCAGGTCCCAGAACTACACGACTCTAGCAGAACGATACGCCTTGAACTTAATTTTTTACAGGACTAATAATATACTTTTGAATATAGCGCAGAACTTACTATTCTAGTGATCCCTCTTCTACCTCCTGAGAACAGAAAAGACATTTGATTTTTATAACTTTCCATTCCCACCTTCCCTCCAGCTGAGCCACCGGCTGCCAAAGTGCCTGCGACGAACCCAGGCTCCTGCGCTCACAGGGTCAGCGAGGACGCTGCGGCAAGGGCAGCTTCTGTCTTTGCACTCGTTTTGCCAAGCAAAGGCAGGCATTTTCTTAAAGCAATGTGGAAGAGGTGTAAGTAATAAGAATGACGTTTGCTTTCTAAAAAAAATACCCTACGTTGTACAATAATGACATAGCTGGAACGGACTATTTGCAGTGCTGCGCTTGGAGAGGTTGAAAATGCAAACATGCCTCCTAATTTTAGTGCACTGGTTTCCAAGGTCTGCTTGTGAAATGAGAAAGAGTGGTTGAGTATAATCTTAGTACAAAGATCGAAGCAGGCTAAAAACAGTATTTGCTATGAAAGCTCAAATTTTTCCTTTCGCTTGCTGAACTTTCTCCACTGCAAGCAGGGATAGTTGAAAAATAGTATTATCATCTTATTTGCACATAGCAAACCACTACTTTCTTTACTTAGAAATCTCATCTAAAAATATTCGATGATGATTTCCCAGATCAGAACACTTTTAAAAAATGGTTATAAATACTAATTCAACAACACGACTGGACCACTATCCTTGCAAAAGCAAACAGTTAAAAGCGAAGTAAAGTCCCAGTATGCATTTCACAAACAATTCCATCTCTGTTCCAACCCTAGCCACCATCTCCACCCTATCAAGGATATACTTATGTGCAAACAATTATAGCTTAAAGTTTATTTGAAGTCAACAGTATCAAGGGAAACTGACCTCAAATAGTAGCAATTAAATAAATACTAATATATAGTATCATTAATCTATTTTCTCTGAGTCTTTTCATAGTATTTGCTTTTCATTTTATTTTTGCTAGTGATGCTTTTTCTGTTTAAAACTGAAGAAAGTAAATTATCAACTATAAAAGGGAAACTGCAAAATCTGCTCTGTACAGTCTGCAAATCAGACCTGGTAAACTAGAAAGACAGTTACTTTCTATATGCAGAATTGAGATTGATATAAGCGAAAAGTCAGTAAACTTAGAAATACTTTAGCCAACATGAGGTAAGAGGCTGCCTTTAGCCTGCATACAGTGAAGATAAGATTTTTGTAAGAATAGGACCCCATTTTTATTGCTGTTATAGGTAACAACGGTAGCAAAGACGCACCTTGCAATCCATATAAGCTGGGTTGCAGACGTGCCTGTGCTGTAATCAGACCTTCTGCCGCTGTGCAGATGCGTCCACATCTACTGTGTAACGATTACACCAGTACCAGAGGCACAGTGCCACGTCCTGAGGGCTTCGGCTGGAGTTTGTGCCCTCCAGTGGGGTCTCAGAGAAAGAACTGAATTTCTTATGAACCATGAAAACTAGAGAGGTACCTGGCTGCGAGCAGGTGGATGCCGCAAAAAGAGAGGATGAGAGGAGGAGAGGTCCTCACCCCATCCTCGGCTGGTGTCGGCTGGCGAGCTCTCAGCTGATGTCCCTCCACATCTACGTTCTCCAGCATACTGAGCAGAAAAAATTAAACACTGATTGGGGTAGCTCTTAATGTGAGGATGAACTCGAAGACTGTGGCTTGAGCAGGTACATCATGACCTTTAGGCCCACTGAGGTATAACGAATGAATGCCAGGATGTCCATTTGATAGGTTAAGGTCGGGAAAGGACGAAGAGATAAAGGGGAGTCCATATGTAGATCTTTACCAGACCCTCCATCTTCAAATATTGGATTTGGATTTAAGTTAATGCTTTAAATCAATAAGCATACATTAGTAACCCTAACTCTGTTTTACATTTTTATTTAGCAACTGATTTACGTTTGTTCTTTTGTCATAGAGCCGCACGGAAACAGAAAGTTTTCTGTTAGGTCAGTCCAGCTTTAAACCTTGGCAAATTAACAGAACAGGCTAAATTAACAGGAGAGCCCTCTTCCAAGTGTTGAAAGCTCTTTCAAACCTTGTAGGAGCTGCCATTTCTGCCCCTGTGCCAGTGGGTATTTCAAACGGTGAGCTCCATGAGCTTGTAAAAGCCGTTGCAACTCAGTAAAGAAACTGGAAAGCTGGAAAAACATGAATGGTTTCAAATACCATTGATAACCCTAGAACGTGCCGTGTGTTATCAAAAGGGATTTACACTTCACGGGTTTGGGAAGATTTTAATCCAACCAATCTATCTGTTATAAAGCCATATGCCTGACACACCTAGGTTTCTGTTTTAACACTTCATGTTTTCTTCAAAGGGGAAAGACACCCAAGACAGCGCAGGACTGCATTAGCCAGTTACTAGAATTAGTGTGTCATTTCTTTCTGCGTGTGGTAAGGATGGTGTTCAGGTGTATTCCCCATTCCATCCTGCCTAGGGTACTCACTGTTCAGCCCCCTGACTACCCAGCTCCCCATCAACAGAAAAGGAGAGTTAGGCAGCGTACTTTGCTGAAATAATTCCCTTCCACATCTGCCTCGTCCTGCTGCCAGCTGCAGCGCAGCACCTGGAACCGCTTCCTGGGGCCCAGCACCTGAGCTCACTCACCTTCAGAGGTGCACATTTTTATACAGACAAAAGAAAAAGTGTATATTTGAGATACAAAGGCCTGGTCAGAACCTTGTGATTTGAAAAAGCAAACAAAAAAAAAAAAAAAGCAGCAAGACCAATGATAATAATTAAGGAAAGAACAGCTGTTAAGATTGCTAGCAAATATTGCAGAATGGGATTGGAAAATATCCCGGAGAGAACAAAACTAGGGGAAAAAGAAGTTCTGAAATCTTATTTAAAGTAACTCTGATGAGGTCAGCTCTGATCAGTGTGCAAAACGTCTTTTCAACAACACTTTTCAATAAAATTGGGATAGACCCAAACAGCATGAGGCCACAGCAGGGACTGCCAGATTATTTAAGTTTGAAAATACAAACACCGTTCCCAGCAGCATCCCACTGTAGAGGCAGCTGCACTCGGACTGCCTTTCCCTCACCTATTTGCACACAGGGGCGAGCCTTCAAACCCAACGGTCCCTAAACACCCTCCAAAAATAAATGTCAGAGACCGCTCCCTGCTGCATTACGCTCAGAAGACGTTTCGTACCGGAAAGCGGAGCGGTCTCACACCCATCCCACCCCGGCCCCGCTGGACATCTCCCTCCTGGGTAGGGCGGCCGCAGGGAGCGCGGCGGGCAGCTCGGTGCCCTCTCCCATCCTCGGCCATCTCCAGGGCTTCCCCGCTGCCCCGTGCGTCCCCTTCCCGCAGCAGAGCTGCCACCAAGGGGGTTTTCTGCCTTGTGGCCTCCTCAGGCTCTTGGGGATAAAACAAGTTTCCTACAGTTCTTTGCTGCTTACAGAGATTCAGCTTGGTTTCATTCACGTTCGCTTTAAAAGACACCTCATACAGTGCCAACCCAAACATGGGTATTTTAGGAAAAAGCAGGGTCTTGGAAGACACTGCACAGGGCACCAAGTCTACAAAGGCATTTTTAGACATCAAGAACTGTAGTGACTTAGAAAACTTTAAAACACTATTGTCTTATAGGGGACATGAGTTGTTCCCAAACACCATTTAACATTTAGATTTAAGAGGTGCACATTGCAATAATAATTCTGTTAACAAGTCAGGAGAAGAGCTGAGGTAAGAGGCAGCTGTATATCAATTTCAGCTGAAGAGATGCAGCTGCTACTGTGCGCTAAATGAGTTTCCATGCCAGCTCAAGATGAGGTAACTCAGAAAAGAGAGTCATCTTTTTTCTTTCTACAGGAAATGTTTTAGAGGCTGATAGAAAACATTTTATACGTTTGCCTTCTGGAGGTAGGTCCTACAGTGATCACAGAGAAAGAAATGTGGTCTCTTTAAAGGTTATTAGGAGGAAGCCTTAAAAAAAATTTTAAAAAATCTATTTCTGTGTTCTTAGCCTTCTCTAAACTAACAAAATCTCCTCCTTAGTGAAGCAAAAGTGATAACCAGCTAGTAATTGCATTGCTTATGGGAGGCTTCAAGTTTCCAGAGCAACAGCACGCCTGTAATGCAAGGCTTGTCTTTGTTGCACTGTTGGCCCAAAGCAGAGCTCAAATTTTCTGTCTCGGCCAGCTCGCACACAAGCTCCGAAGCCTCCATCCCTCCTGCAGAGTGCCGGCAGCCCAGACCTTGCTGGGTCCCCGGGGGATGCAGGCTGAGAGGTTACGGCTGCCGATGGGAAAGCCAGTTGGGACGCGGCCGCTCCGTGTCATCGGGCTGTAACGCAGCACGAGTGCTCCCTCGAGCTAGCACACCCACACAGGTCAGCACGACTGGGGGTGCAGGTTCGCAATCATGGCGCTGAAAAGCAGGTAAAACCTGCCCCTGCCAGTCCCAGCCCCGGCAAGGTGTTCGGGGGGGACTGGGGCAGCTGATCTGCTCTGGGTCTGTGCGGGTCTTCGCTCACGCGTAAAAGGGTGACTTGCACGTGGCGGAAAGAGTGACCCCTAACATTGTTACTGTTTTCATATTTAACCAGTACTATAATAAATAATGTAAAACAATAAATAAATAATGTCAACTAGAAGATAGGATTAGCTTAAAACCAAGTACCTCTGGGGTGTGGAAGTACCTTGCCCGCACTGAGAAGGCAGCTCAGCTCAGAGGAGTTTTGGGGAGAGGGGACTGCTGCTACGACGGCTCCAGAGCCACATCCCCTTTTTGCACTGCACGGACGGTCATGTTCAGAACAAGGTCTCTGCACCTTACTGATCCTTTGCTGTCAGACTGACACAGGCCAACTTCAAATAGCTTATTTTACTCTGTGGCAGGGGACTCTTACAGCAAAAACCCAACAGCCTCAGAAACGAGCAATTAAAAAGTCATTTCCAGGGTTTTTCGAGATACTCAGTGCAACTCGGAATATCGCAGCTCAGACACCAGAAGCTGCACAGTTGCATTAGCACGATGCTCTGCCCGGGCTTTCTGGCCGGAGCACGGTGGCTGCTCCCTGAGCAGGAGCTGGGATGACAGGACAGCCCCTGCAGACAGGCCTCGGGCTGCAGGACCCTCATTTTCCCTATTTTGATATTAAATGTTGTTGGGACTGCTCCCTAGGACTGAGCCCCTGGGCAAGGAAGGCTTATGTCCACATCACCGCTCCCTTCCCCCGGGACTGCTGCTGGTCTGCGCTGTCATCCACCCATCTCGGGAACCGCTTGAGATGACACCACCTGGCCCAGGCCAAAATAATGCCCGAGACCGCTGTGTTCAACCGTGCAGACGATTACGTTCCCAGGACCTAGGAACGTAAGGGGGCATTGAGCGATGTACGGACACGGCGGGACCGCCTGCCCAACTGTGATGGCGGCTGGCGGCTTTGTGAGCATCCTTCGTGGCAGCCTAGGGAAGGGCACCGCTCTTGGCCCTGGGCAAGCAGCACATCCCACTGTGCTGATGTGAATTAAAAACGCCATTTCAAAAGGCTACCCAAGGTTTGGGGCAGTTTTTTCTAACCGCTGGGCAAAGCTCCCAGTGGAAACACAGCGTTCAACTAGGGAGGGAAACATTTCTAAGCTAGCTTCTTGCTTAGAGTAATTCTAGTCTCTTATGTCGTCTTTATTTCACCTAGCTTTGAAGAGATAGAGGTGGCAGATAATTAATTATAAAAGACAGTTTAAAAAAAACCCCAAACATAAACCCAGCAATTCCAGAGTCTTACAGACCCAAGACAAAACCGATACACCAGTGACAGCATATGGGCCCTCGTTAGTGTGGAACCAAATGCCTGCAGCTGATCTCCATTAGAAAAGCCTCTGTTCACTTCCCTCACCCAAAACGATAGGGAAACCCATTTCATTTTCTTCAAACCATATGACAACATTTGGCAAGTTTTGTTTCCTCCCATTTAAAACAAAATAAAATAAAGCAGTAAATATGATAACAGTCCATCAAGTGATGTTCCAGTTTCATTTATGTGATGTTCAGAACAGTTTGTGGCAATAAAAGGAATGGGTGCTTGAATGAGGTATTATGGTTAGCAGCCTGCGGGAAGATATATTTAGTTTAAATACTAATAATAGCCTAATAGCAGCAAAGCAAGATAATGAAATGTGACAGATGTTGGATGTTCTCTCTTTGCACTGTGCCAGATGTATATTTTAAATTACTGTTTGCATCACGAAAGGGCCAAGAGGCCTCAGTTTTGGATTCAGTGCCCTATGAGGCTGGAGTCGGCAAACAAGTATTCAATCCCTTCCCTAAAAATAGAAATGACAGGTTATTTTTATCACACGTATCAATATTTTTGCATGGCCTAGTCTTCATAGAGCAGCCCTAAAGGTGGCACTGTCAAAAGGTTGACGTGAAAGCCCATTTATTTCCCCACGCAGGTCACTCAGCAGTAACCTTGGCCGTGGGGAGCACTGCTTGGCGAGGTGAGGACTCCAGGCTGGCTGCCTGGACTGAGATCCAAAGCTCCTGGGGGATCACTTAATTTGGGCAGTCAGACAGTGCCACTGGCAATCAGAGGAAGCCTTTCCAAGAACAAAAGCCTACTAATATAAGAGACTCTTTCTTTGAATTAGGTTAATGCCAGGAACACTCTGCACAATTGAGCACTATCATTAGAAAGCTTTTTTAGTATTTGCCCTTCAGTTTCACATTTGAAGAGGCAAAAAGTTATGTGTAGTGTCAATTGCAGGTTCATGTTATAGAAACGACTCTGAAAATGACAGTGTTGGCTTCTGTGTTTTCCTCCCACCAGTGACATCTGATAACTCATTTCCAAGTTATTTGTCAGTAGTATGAACTCAGCCTGGACTTCTAGACTCAGACAGTGCCTGTTCCTTCACAGGCTTCTGTCACTGAAAATGCATCATTGGTCCATATTATGCCCTGAAACATGTTTTTGTAGACTTGATGCCATCAACAGCATTTTACAGAAGCTGTAAATTAGTAAATCATGGGGCCAACACTGTGGAGTAGGAGTTTCCAGCTCACATCCTCTCTACCTTGTTGGCTCCACAACACTGTCAGAAATAAAAAAAGAGACCCGCTGGGAGTCTCTGTAATCCATGGAGTAAGACCTACTTTCCCATAACAACTCGGCAGACTAGGGCTGTATTATAATTACACACTGAGATGAGCTGATGTTACTGGGAATAACGCCAAAGGGTCAATGTGGCCTTCCACGTGGCTGCTCTATGACTTGCTAAATTACTGCACTCTTTGCTCTGACGCCGAAGCTCTCAGGAGTTCCAAGCAGTAAGCACACAGCTACCCCCTGTCCTACCAACAGGCAACATCTGGGGCTGAATCACTGGCACAGCAGAGGACATCCCCACCTCGTGCCTCCAACTGCACCATCTGAGCTCTGGCCATCATCAGAGTGCCTAGACGTCCCAGCACTTAATGAAATCACTCTTACAAGCCTCTGTGAGAAAGAAAAGACCCATTTTCACCTGGAGAACTAAGGAACAGAGAGAATTAAATAGTCCTTCCACAGTTAGATGGGAAACTGAGAGCCAAATCCTGTTTTTCTGATTCCCAACCAGTGCCCTAAACATTAGCCTGTTTTTCCTCCAGTAACAGATTCAAGCTGTGACAGGATTCTGACATATGGATTTCCTCCCTCGGCCAAGGTTTTTGAGCATTTGGGTTTTGATTAGCCACTGTCACTGCCATATTTCTTCAAAGAGATGCTCTGAACTGTTCTAACAAGCATCAGCCACAATCTGAAACAGGGAGAAAGGGAGAAATGGTTCACAGATCCTCAGAGCTACTATGCGGATATGTGGTTGGGATCAAAAGGGACTGCAGATGACAACAGCAGCACTTAAAAGAGATCTTGAGAGCTGAGTTTTCTTGCACAAACTTTTATATAACCACACCACTTTGTTCTCAAATATTTAAACAGGTTAGTGACAATGAATAAGCTATAATAATTATAACATGACAACATATTGCAGCCAGTGTGGTGAAAGTGCTTTGTATTCCCAGGCACCCTACAGTCGTCATCATCTTCAATGTCTGACCATAACTCAGATCCAAGAAAGTATTAGAACAAACCAGGCTGCTAACAAATGAATAATTAGATATAACCTTGATCAACTACTTCCTTTACAGAGAGGCCTGTATGTTGACTACACTACAGTGTTATCAATAAAATCCTTGGCTGCTTAAGCTACAGCACACAACTCTGCGCTGTGAAGTACAGTTGCAACATGACAACTCTTCATAAAGGTATTCTTTTAGTTCAAGCCATGCATGAATTACAGAAAATTCAGCTAAGATACACTAAGCAAATAGTAGTAGAACTAATCAAAACTTCCATTTATCTCCCACCAAAGGGATTCCCAAATGTCATAAGAGACAGCCTACAGTTCTCCCCTTCTTGCTCTTAAGCAAGTATTTTTTATTTAAAGTCTCAAAATGGTGTAGACTCTATATAAAGTTTCCTGCTAAATGACCAATGAGATACAAATAAATATGTGTTTGGTAAGAAGCTCTTAACTCCTCTGACAGTTATTAGGTAGTTTTGTCCACTTGTTGGTGAGCATGCCTCCAAGGGAGATGATGTGAGCTCTGGACACGCGGCTTGGTGGGAAAGTCAAAGACATGCACGAGCCATGAAAACACCACTCTCCAAAGAACAGCCAGGAAATGGAGACAAAGGTCCACCACTTCCCTGCTCCCAAGTAATTTCCAGGAGTTGTCATACGGCTACTTGTCTGTCATCCCAGACCCCTTCCAAAAATGACACGGGCTTTAGCGCTCAAAAAACCAGAGCAAACAGGACTGAATATTGCTGCCAGGATAGGAAGCTGCACAAGTCTGCAGGACTGAGCCTTTCCGCCCCCTTCCCTGAAGCCTACTTCTTCCCGACACCCTGTTCCTCAAACTTACCTTTGCTTCTGCAAATCCTACCTGAGGCTCCTCCATAATCTTACAACTCCCCCTCCCCATAACATATTTCCCACAAGGACAACAAAAGAAAATACTTCAATGATATGCTTTTATGCACCCTGCTTTCACAGGATTCCCCAGATATCTGTGTCTTCAAAGGATATGGCAATATGGAAAACACTGGGACAAAGGGCTTGCTTTGTTTGTTTATTAAAATGGAAAGTTATCTTTAGCTTTAGGTGGGGATAAGCTGTCATAGTCCTTTGTGCCATAGCTTTAAACACATTTAACATTGTTAATTTCCATTTTCATTTTCTGTGCACAAACTTCTTTTGCTGGAAAAAGTGAGAGAATTTAAGTTTAAGAATATTTATTAGTTGTAGTTACAACTGCTAGGTATGCTTTTAGTGGAATTTAAACTAACAGTTGATTGCTTTAAATTAACAGTAACTGCATAAATGAAACATCCTATGTCATGGTAGCACTGCAAGTGAACTATTTACTTTATAAAAGCTTTTGAATCTTTTCCAGGGTAGAGAGAAAGGGAAGAGTTGCAGAAGAATAAGAAGATACAATCAACGCAAGAGCTCGAGGGACTGGCACAGGAGGAAAAATTGAGTGTGGGTATCACCAAAGATGGACTGGGGGCTGTTAGAGCTGGTTCAACAAAACTAGCTACTGAAATCACAGCCTGCCCTCAAAACAGCTCTGAAAAACTGCTTCCACAACTTCCCCCTGCTACTGCCCCTTACCCAAAAGCCTTGCTGGTTCTGTTTTGGGCTGCCTGGGGTTTTCCCCTGCCCACTGGGGAGTGGACCCAGAAGTCCCCATCCCTCACGTGTGGGAGGCCAGCACCTTCTAATTCTCCTCCTTTTGACCCCGTGGCCAAATCAGCCCGAGTACATGGCTGCTCCTTCACCAGGATACCTGTCCTGGGAGCCTCTGACACCTGTACAGTGACTGCAGCCTCTGTGAATATTAGCCATTAACACAAAATCCAAAGGGAAGTTATAAGTTATTCCCCTCAGGTAGTAAATAAGTGGGTGAAATAATATTAGTTCAGTCATTTAGGCTGGATTTTTAAATATATTTAAGGACAAACATGCTGTGAGGCACTAGAAGAATTTCCAAAATCACATCAGGAGTTCCCATCAATTTAAATAGGAATCAGGTGATTTAGGAACTTCAGAAAATCCCATGTATATGTGTATATCTCCATGCCACAAGCACTTTAGTATCTTTAAAAAAGTGTCTCTCTACTCATTGCCACTGCAAACTGGTATGTTCAAAATACAAACTTGAAAATATACTTTTATCACTATATTCAAATAATTACTTAGAGTATTTAACTGACCTAATAAACAATTCTCCTTTGTTTCATTTTTAGTACATTTGGCCTTTTTAGCAGCATTATGGATCCATTCAGTCCACTGCAGAATAGATGAAATGATAGTCTTTTCTCACATCCCTTCCCAAATTCAGCATTAACAGCATTTGCAAATTATCTCTTTCTTTTCCTGTTGACGGCTCTGACTGATTATAATTTATGGTCATCTTGGATTACCATATATTAGCAAAGTCCCTTGCTAACATTGCCAGCACATGTTCAAGATCCATTAAAATTCAGCCTCTTTGCACTTATCACTATATTAGCTGAAGTCATTGTAAGATTTCTTGTTTTTCAAGCTTGCCTTAAAAAGCTGGCAATTAAAAAAGCTGACAAAAGAGAGTGGCAAATCATGAGATATCAGCTCTTATTCTCAAATGTGTGAGCACGCATAAACCAGACACCTGTAGGTTTAAGAATGCAATTTGCAGCAATATAAAGGTTTTGCCCATGTAAAATCTGTGCGTGTATATATGTACACAGAAGATACTATCAATCTAACAGCATTTTTAGATATTCGGCATTTGCCTTTTCTGTAGACACTTTCTTAAAGGTGGACCAAAGTGATACAGAGGACTCCAAAGAGCTCTTTCCTCCAAAGCGTGTCAGTCGGCTAGAAGAGATATTTCAAGTCCACCTGCACTGCACACCTGCTTCTTTCAACAGCCCCTGCTCAGGAAAACTTCTGTGAGGAAGAATGCCATTGAAGTTTTTTTAAAATACATACATATATGTACATTTTTATACTGTTTTTACAGAACAACTTAATTCCACAGAAACACACTGCAGTGGGTAAATAGGACGGAGGATGCAAAGATTTCATCCACGACCTCGGACCTGTGCCTGACCTGCCGTATCTGCAACTTGCGAATTGCAGTAATTTGTTTGCAGCCATTGTGCATCAGCTGTGCATGCTGATTCTGGATTTGTTCTGAACAGTTTACATTTTTATTAGTACAGTTTGCTTAGCTTATTGGAGACTGCTCTAGTGCCATACATCCCAAACACCTATCAGTGCAATAAAACTGAATGAGAGCAACTCCCATTTAATCAGACCTGTATGAGGGAAAAGACCTGTATGTAATCTACCCAATGACATGGATTTGACTGACGGTTAAGCAAGAGTTAACGGATGTGTACTTCTAATCTCCAACACAAAATCTTCCCTACACAGGCTAAACACAGCTGCAAGCTCAAACACATCCTCAGGTGCATCTACACAACCCCACATCTCTCCCCCATAACAGCTATGTAAAGTCTATTAGTCTCTTGGCTGTTAACAACCATGTGACTAGGATAAACTTTAGACAGATTACTTCTTTTTTTTTAATTTGCAGATTGCTAAAGTTGGGATTTTTTTCCCAGGAGAAGTGCAGCTCTGAAAGTAAATTTAAGCCCACTATCAAACCCACTTTTCTTAGTTACTTTTCACAGAGGCTTAGAAGCCATCTGTGGAGTCCCTAAGATCTGAGCATTACAAGCTGAAAATCTTTATTTTAGACAGTGCAGCTGCACAAAACCAGTTTGGACAATAGGAACTTTGTTACTGGTTGTCACACAGATAGCAGAGAGAACCCTCTTTGACTTTCCCAGCCCAGGTTAAGATTTTTAGGCACTAGCAGCTAGAAAAAACAATGGTTTTACATGTAAAACTGAGGAAGAAAGTCCATGAACATGAAGCTTTTCTCACTGGCTTTTCTACTGATTCACTCTTCAGAACCAAACTGAGCTTTGAATTAATGCTCAAATCTGACAAAGGACAAAACAACATTTAAATTACCATTGATAAATACCCAGCCCAAAGTAATTATTACTTCTGCTGTGGCTCATTAAGAAAATGTTCCATTAAAGCTGTAGAGTTAAATAATGAAGGAGATGAAAGAGTTAAGGTTCAGCATGCTACTGCGCAAATATGAAAATGTTTGTAAAATGCTCAGATCATACTTTTGAAAGGCTGGATCTTTCTCTCTATTTCCAACCTACCTTAGTTCTTCCTAACATCTCCTTATTGACACAGAGAATGTCATTTTTGCCTGGCTGGAGCTGGAAGGAAGCAGGCAGGCTACGAAGGGTTGCAGGAAGATGGTAAAGGGGAGAAGGAGCACTGGATCTCAGAGGACTTAAGCTGAACCACCACCATGGCTACTCTAGCTGAGCTCTGAGTGGAAAAATATGTGGAGAAGATGGGTTTGAGCTGGGAGTATCAGAGGGGGCTGGATATTGGGCTGCAGAAGGAGCTCAATGCCATTATATAAAATAGGAAGGTTAGAGTAAGGTGGCAATCTAAAAATGCTGGATAATGCTGACTGAATTCGCATAGTCAAGTTCTTTTCTGCATTATGGTTTTGGCTATGTATCACAGCCCTATAACCCTGTTGCTAAAGTAAGGAAAGACAGTGCTAATTCATAGAATATCATCTTGCTTAACAGCTTGGCTTGATTTTTCCCATTGTGCTCCAATTTCACATTGCAATATCTCTGCAATAACTAGGCATAAATGGACAGTGCTAAGCACCAAGCATCACTGGTTACTCAGTAGAGAGAAAAAACCCATGTGATAATATCCCGCAGCCAGCCCACAGAGTTTTACACTTCTCTCATTCTCATTTCATACTGTCCTGTTCATTAATTTGCCATGATTCATCTTTTGAGTATTTAGTCAGTTTGCTCCTGCCCCCATTACTCCTTTTGGAAAGCTGCTCCAGAAGCCCAGAGCTCTGATACCGAGAACCCTTTTATTTCCAGCCTAAAGTTATTCACAGCCCGTTTATACTCAATGCTTCTTATTCAATGCTGCAGACTCTGCAGGTGGAGAGCAAAGAGTCACAAAATGTAATCCATATTGTCAAATGGCCAGTACTTTAAAAAGTGTGCAGCTCTCAGCCTATACCTTTCATTAGGCAACCTCCAACCGGTTCAGAAGCCTGCAGCAGATTTCTTATTGTGTTTAGCAAAGGAGGGAAGAACAGAAGTGTGATGCTATTTGCAGTCATCCATGCACACCTTCAAACAGACCAGGTATTTTGTTCAGTGGAAGTATGTTGAGGCTAAGATTCTTAGGATTACATGAATAAAGCATCTGGAAAACTAACTTTCAGGAAGCAAACACTCTGTATTAGTTACATAGCTTTGTCTATCAAAAACCAGGAGCCATCTCCAAATGAGAGAAGCTGCTACAAATTTCAGGTGATACAACTGCCCTGTTTCCATTTCAACTGGAAAAGCCTACTGACCTTGCTGGCTCTTACATTACCTGAGGTGAGACCAGAAGAGATATAGTGTTGGGTCAATAGATACTGATACCTGCGAATCCAATACTGATACCTGTGTATCTAATTCAAGCGTTTGTTTTCTGAAACTGTATCCACTTGCATTGCTTTTTATTAACAGGCCATTATGAATGTGCCTCTGGCAAATTCGCTGCTAATGGAAATGTAAATACCATCTAAAATGATTTATAAAGAACAGAGAACGATGATGGGACATGCAGCAGTGAAGAGGTCAGAAGAAGTGTAAAAAGTCACTTGCCCAACACTCCCTGCCAGTAACAGGCTAGTTTGTCCCAAGCCTCTTTGGTAAGACAGAAGTCCTTCCACTGCCAGCTCTGAAAGTACAGGTCACTGGTTTTAGGAGCGTTTGGCCCTACAGCCAGCCTTTATTCCCCTGCAAGGCAGGGACAGCCTCCTAACATCTTTGCAGGAGACACAGTGGAAGGGATGCCGCCCACAGGAGCAGAGGAGGGAATTATGTCTTTTCACACACCAGACAAACCTGCTCGCCACCAACACTGCAAAAAGAGGTCACCTGAAGAACTGGCTCAGGAGCTCTTGCTGGATGCCGTGTCTTCTTTGGCCATGCCAAGACGTATCTCCAAATCAATGTCAATCAGTTTTCTGGGGCTTCAGTCTAACTCTCCATCTCAGGAAGACAGAACATATACATTAGCCTGACCCCGACAATCTTTAGGGGACACCACGCATACCCAATGGTAACTACTTCCCATTTGCAGTGGAAAAGTTCATCTAAGTGGGAAATTTTGTGCGTAGGATGCATTCTTAGAGATGAAATAAGCCACAGACTACCCAAAGCTTGCAAGCCTTTTGGGAAAACTGATGAAATTGCAGGGGGAACAGATTGGGAACAAAACTTTTTGTCTACAAAGCAATAGTCATGACATTCCTACTTTATATGCATCACATTTGGACTGCCCAGAGCTACTAAATTAGGGACCTCTATCAATTCTGTCTAAGTTTCCTCAGAGAATTTGTAGGAGACATTAGGCAGTAGAAAGTGAAGTCCAAGGATATGGACAATATGAGCAAAACCATAACTGAATGTCCTCTGGTGAAATTAAATTTGATAAACTCTCAGCTTAAAAGATAGAAAGACACCCAGCCAGAAATATGTATTTCCACTGACATACAGAAACATGATGGTATGACAGAGCAAAAACATTTCAGAAGACAATTATTTATGGCTTAACGACATTTAAACTAACTATTACTAAGTTAACTGAAATGAAAAAGAAATCACTGGCAAATTGGAAAAGAACAACCCTTAGGTCAATCTGACAAATTTGTTATCCTGCATGTGGGAAAACATCCCTTGCAAATTTGAACTTCACAGCTGGATGAGAACACATAAGCAGATTTAATGCAGAGCATAAACTGTGGGTTGTCACCATCAACAACAATGTACAATCAGAGCACACTATGTAAATGAGAAATGGCCAGCCTCTCTCCCTTCATTTAAAGCTGCATGGAAATCCAGATTTACCAGCAAAACTAGGGTGTCTCCATCTCACGCCAGGCCAAAGCTTTCTTGCAGATCTACTCAAAGCCACTCAACATGCATGTTTGAAAAGGGTTAAATGGCAGATCCTAGAATCCCCTCCATCTCTCCTAGCCTCTGCCTAGCAGCATTGCATTTCCATTTGAACTACAAACGACCCTGTACACACAATCATGTAATTGATATTTATATAAACAGAGGGTACAGTACGTATAATTTGAAAGATTTCTGGGAGGGGATGCATCATAACTAAACTCTTACTTTTCCCTTGGGGAAACAATCCCATTTGGTTTTAGTTAACTTCAAAGGAGAAAAGTATTTTCCCTTCTGTGTCAATAATTTAACAGAAATTTGTCATTTCTGTCCACAAATCAAACTTTCAGAGTTGCCCTGACTGTTAGCAGTAAAGCAGCAACACACACACATGCAAGCACGCACACACACACACCCCGCCCCCCCAAACTTACAGAGCAAGACAACTGCAACACAATGAAATGCTCCTGCAGCAATCTCCAACCATGGAAATTGAGTTTAGTTTCACTGAATTGCCAGAAACCTCTCCGCACTGGGGAGTTGTATTTCCAAGCACATACCATGGGACCAGGACCTTTGGTGACATGTTGTTCCAATTTGATTGAGGTCGGGTTGCAGGCCAGCCCTTTCAAATCATAACCAGCACAGAAATTACCTCCTACAAAACATCGCAGAAAAGTGAGACTGTGCAGCCGCGAACCCAGGAAAGCTTCGTTTGGGGGGTCAGTGCAGCTTTAGCATCGTTAGCATTTTTTTTCCCCTCAGAGTTTGTCCAAGAGCTGCTTTGGGGGAGGCTGAAAGGACACTGTTTGCTTTTATTTGTAAATTTATGTTGCCCTGATTGCCTAATTCAGAACTTGGGGGAGAAAAAAGTATGAACATTTAAAGCAACAGATTTGGAGTAGAAAACATTACACATAAATCTTAGCAATCATCACTTTTTTCCAACCCATTCACTGTCTGCAGCACAGAGCTAGGAAGGCATTATTTTCAAAACAAATTAATAGAAAAAGTGCAGTGATGTCTATTGTCTATAATAAAGCGTACGGTTTAATTCATAGCGAGTCAAACTCTCCCAACTTTAAAAATCTGCAAATACGTTACCCAGGCCATGCAAGAGCTGCAGCTGTGCCTCAACGGGAGCAACTTTGACCCTGGACGACACCAGGTTGATGCTCCCACGCTTTCAGATCCCTGGCTGTCAAAGCCTCGGCATGGTCACTGGGCACGGTGAGCAACTGAGCCCTGCCGAGAGCTCTCTCCAGTTATTTCCTTCTCTGCAGAAAGGGTTACTAGCAGCTTCCTCACTTGTGAAACTGATTTTAGGTCAGGCTACAGCATTCCATAATGGATTATGATGTTCGATAGACCTGTTCAAACATAGTGAAAAAGCCTAACAGCTAGAAATATGTTCTTAAGGATATGCTAATCACATGTCCTGCTTTCAAGTGGTTTAGTTTCATTTAGAAATTATTTGAATTATAAAAGTCAAAGGGGCTTTGGGCCCTATAAATAGATCATATTTAGAGATATAGGACCAGTAGATTGGGGCAGTTTCCTTGACATATCATTAAGTTTACACTAATTTAAACTAGCTGAAAATCTGACTCATAAATTAGCAATATTTAAATGGGAAGTAACAGTTCTAACACAGCTTGCTCTTTCAGCGGTATAAATTACAAGCAAGAGAAGACAAAGTACTCTGTTCTTACATTAACGCCTGTTTACACCACCACAGAAATTCAAAGGTCCTTACAAAGGTTATATCTCAAGACTGCAGGGAAAAGTCATAGGATATTCTGAGCAGCTTGCAGCAGCACTCCATTTTTCACTAACAGCACTACATGCTCAATAACATCCATTTCCTTAAGACTGCAATATGTTCAATCCATGTGTAAGATTTTTTTTACATCTATTAAATAGCTTAGAAAACTACTGAGGGTAAAGCTCTAAGCATTAATGGATATAAAAAAGGGCAGAGGAGAAAGTTGTACAGGCAACTTTCATTCTTCTCTGTCATAGCTTATTAGTTCCTCTTTCCCCTCTTCATTTTGGTGCTCTCTAACCCAGGGCAGCAATGAGGAGACAAGCCTCTTTCCTGATGTGGGTTTGCCAGATGTTTGCCACCTCCTGAGGGCCTTCTTCATTGGATAAGCACGTGCCTCAGCATGTGTTATGGGAGTCATGAATCACAACTCCTAAACTTTTAAAGGAACGTCTCTGCCTTCACCCCAAGCAAACAGCTCTATCCGTGGGGCTAAGAAAAGTTTCACGCAAGGCCCTTGCCCTGGCAGCAGTCAGCGTATCCCCTCAAGTACAGAGATGTGCCAAGGTATACCAACAGAAAATCTGGCCCACTGCTTTGCAAGCAGGCAGGTCAGTATCCATGATCTGAACCACACAGGGATGGATGATAGATGGAAAAAAGCATGTCTCTCCAGGGAAGGTAAACCCATCCAAAGAACTTCATTCACAGATAAATGGTGTTCTTCCTATTTGTTGGGATCCCTATTGCTCAGCTACTGCCTGTACAGTAAAGTATTACAATGAGAGAACAGAATGAGTACTTCATCTTCCCCCAAGGAAGAAAGCACCCTTTCCAGACAGGGATGCACAAAGAAAAGCCGAAAGAAAGAAGCCTATAAAGACTGAATGCCTGCTGCAAAGTGCTACCAGCTTACAGGACCAGCTAAAGCCAGGTTACAAACAAGCGCACCAACAGCTGATTCCATCTGTTAAAATAAATTTAAAAAAAAAAAAAAAAAAGTGTAGATTGAGGTTGAAGCTTTGTCACTGTATGTATGACATCAAGAAGAGAAGATGAAACAGATTTTGTTTTCCTGCACCGTGCGCAAAGCAAAGTCGTGTTGCCCCACAACAAATAATGAGGGATGTTCTGCTCCAGGACAGGGATTCTCCTGGAAAGACAGTGTGTTGGCTCCTAATGAGCTGGTTTGCCTGCCCATAGGTTAAGAACAAATTCACACCCTTGGACTATCTTCTGAACCTTTATTGGGCATGTTGCGAAAGATGAGGATGTACTCCCCTGAGCATAGGAAAAGGCCATTATATTGAAAGTGGAAAACCACATACAAACAAGCCGTGCTGGTTCTTTATCCTTGAGGTGGTCAAAACAGAGTTCAAATACATCTTCGAAAGAAGAGAAAAATATCTCAGCATACATGTCAGTCCCACTGCTGTGCAAACTAATAAATGTATATGCAAATCTCTCCTGAAACCACTTTTTGAAAGACATTACAAAAGAGCACTTCACAAACACTGAAAGTCAGCAACAGCTGTGTAAACCTAAACACCTACCTGCATCCCAAACTCAAAACAGATAAAAAGATAATCAAGATTTTTTTCACTCACAAATGCTAATAACATGCTGATACAAAATTAACTTTTTATTCAAGCTTACAATATGAATGAGGTGAAGAAAATACCAGATGTAGAAAACTAAAAAAGGGAAAAAAAGAAAAAAAGAAAAAAAAAAAGAAGAAAGTTTCATAAATGGTTGAAAGAAATAATGCATATTCTGGCTAAAACAGTCTCCAAGAACTACTGTTCAAGAGTATTAAAGCTGTTTCTGTGAAAGTACATGATAGGGTTTAACTATTGCAGTTAAGCAGGTTTTAAAAATGACTATCTGAAGTAGGAACCAGGGCTACAAAGCTGCTCACTGTCGACCAGACCTAATAACATTCACATATACATTCCAGCCAGGGCCTTTGAACTTTTAAGATTCCTACAGACATACAGGATCAGGTAAAACACACAGTTATATATTCCAGATCAACAGTCAATACGGTGTATGGTAGACCTTATGTAGGAAAGGAATGATTAACTTTCCAGTACTGCATCCAATGAACCACAGAATATAACATTTTTTATTTCTTGGTGGTAACTGTCAAAATGCATTTAGTTTTGGGGAGATGAAGAGAGAATGCACAAAGAAGTGTAGAATAATTATGTGTTGAAAATTAAACCCAGTTGTCTGAACTGGGAAGAACAATGTAATGTACCGAAGGAGGTCTAAAGTGTTTTGGCCAACAAACTTAGAGGTCATCCAAGACAACATATTTTGTGAATGAGAGGCAAAGGCAGTTCTCTGTAGTGCACTCCTCACCTCCGTTCTTGAGTTCAGATCTACGTTTAACATCACAGAATTCATAGTTTAGCGCCATAGGGCTGTTTCTCTTACACCTATCCAAAAATAGCAGTTAATGTCTGAGGACACAGAGGCAAGCCCCAATTCTTAGTTCATGGACTTATGTATGTGCAGGACTCCAGAGTGAGATTTTAAAGAACAAATTCCCGTTCAAGCATGGCATGAAAGAAGGAATTTTCTTCCAGCTGCAGATCAACAACGACAGAGCTGGAAGAACTACGAAACTCAACCTCTCCAGGATGTCTGTGGAGCCAGGAGTCCACTGGCAAAACTTTTAACTCCCAGGCTGCGTCCTGAACAAACCTGCAGGACAGGCTCTCTAAGGCCTGAAGGGTCTGTGTCCACCATATGGAACACCTGAATTTCAGTCTAACACACAGTTCTGCTGCCAGAAATCCCTGCTACCCCTCCTAAGAAGCAGTGGGAAGAAATGATTGTCACTGTGGAGCATCCATGCAAAAACCACAGCTCCCTGCAAGGTAGAGAAGATGCCAAATGTCTTGGTGCTGCAACCATTGGCACTGTGACAAGACTAGAGAGGTACAGCATGAGCTCACTGTGATTAAGACATTGCTTCCCAAAAAGCAAATACGACAATTAAACAAAATAAGATGCTTGCTATGCCGATGGTGGAGATTCTTGCCGATGAGCAAGATATCAGCATTGCAGTGATTTTTCTGGTAATCTGGCCCGTGTTCTTTTCTTGCACCCTGACTGATTATGCCCTGAAGAGATACCACATTCCACAAAGACGTGTCATTGAAAAGAGAACAAGCACAGAGCCAAAGCAAGCCTTGCAACGACTGGTGCCAAGATGAAGGGGTACTCAAAGGGAGGTTAGGCAAATGATGTAATTTGAGCATTTTGGACAAAGGAGGATGGCATACACTTCTCAAAGCTGGGCATATACCACAAAATACAAAGGGAGACTGCAGGCATGTAACTGCCATGTGCCCTGCATTTTATGGGTGGATAGCGTATGCCAGAAATATATATCCTCCTAATTCACAGCCATATTTTTTCATCACTGGGGGTATACCTCCCCTGTCCATGCAACCAGGCCAGACAGAGAAAATTGAATCCATTTTTGGGTGACTGAGGTATTGTTATTTTTAGGTGCTGCAGGAAAACTCAGCTGCTGATTAAACCATACTGATGGAAATCAGAACACAGCATTTACTTTAATACCAGACTGTCTGACAACACAAAAAAAATATCTCCAAAACATAAAAGGAAAGCAGGAATTTCCCTTGTACAGTTTAACAGACAGAATCACTGTGAAAGGCTGCAAAATTCAATGTTATAATTTTCTCACCTTAGTTCATTTGTGTGCTATATATAACTCATACGTACGCCCCAAGGAAATAAAGCTGTAAATCGCACACAAGTCCCTTTCTTCTTTTTCACCTTTTCTTTTTTTAAAGTTTATTACAATAATTTTCATAAATTTGTAGGACTTACAATACCACTGTTTCCAATTCCTTCCTTTCACCTCTTTTCCTTTTGGATAAGAAGTGGCATAGCTTTGTAATTATGTACATACTAGTATTGTTAACATGTCATAAGTATTATAAAATAGAATGACCACAGTCTAGAAACTGAGGGGAAAAAAAGTGAATAGTTAAGCTCAGGGTGAAGTTTCCAAAAAACTACTTGCCATTCCCAGTGTTTTTGCTTCAGAATGCTCAAGTTAAGGTACTTTAGAAGGGTTTTGATTTTTTTTCTGAATAGGTGGTCAGTACTCCTGTGCGTTACAACTCTGTAAGGTATCTCAGGCCATGCTCATTCAGACACTGCCAACGACTACAAGGCTTTCTCTACCTCACTCCAAGGATGCCGGCAGCTGTCCCAAAGGCATCTGTCCCAAAAAACCAGCTCTGCCTGAGCCAAAAGGTCATGCTGACTGGCTAGTTTAAAGCACAAGCAAAGCAATCTTGCATTTGTTGATGTCAGATCATGTAAGGATGCCATCAGTTTATGCACTCCAAAACCTAAGAAAGATTTTCCCACAAAACATAATCAATCTTGCAATTCATCTTTTCAGAAGCAGCTGGTAACATCAGGAATGCAGGGTTTTTTGCAGAGAGTATGATGTCATTCTGAACAACAGGAATATCTATGTTTTTTAAGACTTTGGGGTTAACTAGCTTTGCAAGAAAAAAAAAAAGTTCATAGTTCATTGTGAATCTCAGAAACTGTGAGACATGACAGCAGAGAAAGACAGCTAAATTCAGAGGCTGTAACTCTATGGAGGTAAATGAAGATATTGTCTACAGAAACTTGGCCCAGCACATTTTTCTTGGAGTGAAGGAACCAGACTGTCCCAGGGCTGGGAGGGGAGGGGAGCTGTTCTTCCTGAAGCTCCACGCTCTCTCCTCTGACACTCATGGGATGATAAATCAAAAGGCTGACACACTCATCATTTTTGTGTGTCTCTTGAGAAATAGGATGACTTACATCACAAGTGTGCTCCTTCCTAGTCGCTATACTGCCACATATGACTTCAGTTCAAATAAAAATCATAGAAAAGCTAAGACCCCAGCAGGGTGCAACCAGCAGGGTGCTTGTATATGCAGTTACTGGGTAATAAGCTATTATACAGTTGGCTACATTCTTTTTCGGTATAAATCAAAGTGAAGACAGATTAAGTTTTCATTTGATTCACTATATTTAGCAAAACTAACTTCACTGGAGAAGGCTAGTTTGCAAAAGCCTGGCCATCTCCAAACTTAGAACTGTAATGTTAGGTTGGGTGTTCAAACTGCTTCATCCCTGAAAAGGCTGTTTTCTCTTAAAAATGACAGGAAGATAGGATCTGGACTTTTCCATTTCAGAAACAACAAGTGAGTCCCACTCATTTAGTTTGTATTTTGAAAGTGTGTTGAAAATCTGCCATATAAATGACTCCATTTTTATTAATGATATGTAAAAAGCTAATAATTGTTTGATACTCTAGGGTGCAGAGCTTATACATATGTACCTATACACATTACACATATGTCCATACACATATCTTTCATAGTATTTTAAATTACAAAAAGGAGATTCAAATGCTAACTTCTTTAATTTGGGGGCAGAATATGCCTGCAGTTTACTCTCTTTGCATTTGCAGCAGTGATAAAATCAGCTCTGAGGCTGGATAGTTTCTAGGATAAACCTGAGGACAAGAGCATACATACAAAAAAAGAAGTTAATATAATAATAAGGGCAATTAGTTATAATTGCTGGTCCTACTGAACCAAATGCAAGGTGTCATTGCTAAGATTTTATCCTGCAAATGCACATAACTGCCTTTGAACTAACACTGCAGGAACTGCAGCAAGCATTCTTAATATTTCAGTAATAAACAATAGATACAAATGTTCCCCATCCAGAAAATGGCAGGGCACTTACTTCTAATTAGCAATTAATAATGTCTCTCCCTGTTTTGCTATCTTTATTTGACTTCACAGAATTTCTTTGATATATCCTTTGAAGTGGGGTGCAGGGTTGCAGTTTGCAGAGCTGCGTTTTACATATCACCTGACCGCTATTCCGCTGCTAAACTTCAAGATAGATTAATATAGTATGAATAAGATGGACACATTAAATAACATGCACACTCTTTCCCTATTTTAGGTTTCATATTCACGTGCCTCTGGCTATGGCTACAATAACAAGTAGAGCAGCCCCAAATTGTTGGTGCTAAGGATCTGATGTCTGCGTTACACACATTTCAAAGGGGATTTACTTTCTCTTAGTTCTGGTGTGGTCCCATGGACAGAACACTGGTCAGTGGTTGGAGCGTAGCCACTGGAGTGCCTCTTCCAGTTCAGTGTCATGTGGAAGCAACCTAGCTTGTATACTTAAGACATGAAAGAAAACACGGTAAGAGAGGACATTTGGGAGCTAGGCTTCAGAAATATACCCCTGCTCCAAAGTAATTTGCTAATTGAGATGCATCCTGTGTTTCACCCTCACAGATGTGCTAGCATGGAATGAAATAAGTCACTAGAGTTTTCTGCCATTTCACATAAGCTATGCCTCCATGCAGGGCCAGTAAACATTCTCGGAAGTCACATAGTACCCCAATCACTATAATTAAAATAATTACCAGGTTAGACTCTTTGTGGGTGAAAATGAAGGAAGCCACACTGTTTTACAATGGATGACACTCAGATACTGAATTTTCTGATTAACATGCCGCTCTACATCTTTAAAGAGAAAAAAAAATAAGACTTAATAGTTCAAAACAAATTGAAGATGGATTTTACAGCAAACACCAAAGAAAATCAGTATGGTATTTTTAAATGTTTCACCTAGCCTCAATTTTGATTTCAATACATGAGTGGACTTCTAAGAAAGATGTTGAATATTTCATAACCTAAGCTTTTCACATGTCCATTTTCATCCAGTTGTTGAAAAATGCAGAGGATTAAGAACTTTTTGCCTTAAATAGATGCAAATAACATTTACTAATTTTTGTAATCATGCTTTAGGAAGGGCAAGGAGACAGTAGAGGTGTAAAATAAACTCATTCAGGCCTTTTTATTTCCTAGTGCTCAGCCCTTTTAGCATTTTCAGTGATGGGAAGATCAGGACAGAGATTTTTTAATACTGAAAAGTCCAAATTTCAATCTTGCTTCGGAAAAAAAAGGGGGGGGGGGGGAGAAAATAGTCTCACACTGTTTAGAGAATAATTCTTTCATTTTTTGTTCCTGGAGAAATAGCATTTACAATGACAAGAATCACTGTGTGTTAAAGCATCCCCTTGACAGCTAACACTATCAAAGTAAAACCGAGCCATCGTTGGAAAGTGCCAGCAGAACGGCTCTGCCACAGTGGAAGAAAAGGATTCAACGTGGCTAGAACCCAACTCTCTGCCTAGCTATCACCAAGAAAGAGCTGGCACAGTAAAAACTCCCCAGAAAAAAAAAAAAAGAAAGAAAAAAAAAAAAAAAAAAGAAGAGCGTTCACAAATG
>JAVJGG010000030.1:16760114-16773836 GCA_035590195.1 Aviceda cuculoides | reverse complement strand
AAAAAATCAATTTCGGGTTTTGTTTGGTTCCCCCCCCCCCCCCGGAATAGTGAAAATTAGGTGTTTTCTTGGTTTGGTTGGTTGGTTGGTTTAAAGCACTCCCATATCAGTTAGAAACTAGCATAAGGGGCCAAGTTCTAAAAATGCTTTTCCAGACTGAATGTCTCTGAAATTCTACTCACTGCAGTGAGATCAGTACTCTAGGTACCGAAAATTTCTGCTTATTCAAGCACAGAATTTGAACAAACCACTGTTAAAAAATACTATGTAAAGCATATGACTAGTATGGTCATATGCTAACAACTTTGGTACACAAAATTGTTTCATTGTAGAGGAAAGGTTATTATCTTAGAGTGAATAGCTGTGACTCACAGTCTGACTAATCAGAGTCTGAGTGAGAAACAAAAGGCAAATTCAGTGAAACTGGTTTGCATCTGCTAAGGAACAGGCTATTTCAGTTCAAGTTTTGTTTATATCATCAGGTTGTTGGAGGACACAAAGCTCTGGAGTATGTGGCTTACATGTTTCAGCGCATCTCCTGTTCCTTCTCTGGATATCCCTCTTTATTCGTTTCACGCGTGACAAAATGAATTGCCACATCCATTTCCAAGGGACAAATCGTCCAGTAAACAACGCACAAGCAAGGGCGAGGGCTTCTCAAATAGACCTGACGTATACGGTACACCAGGCTCCTATTAGTCACGAGGACGCCAGCATCCCATCCCACGAACAAGAGCGCCCAGTTTGCCGGTGGCAGCAGTCCCGTGTGCCCTCACACCCTTCGTGGGGGGACATGGGGGGGACACACACGCCCGCAGCTCCCGACCCCACGCCGGGTGGGCGCAGCCACTCTGCCCCCCCCAGCCGTTCAGCACCGGGGACAGCGCCCGCGCCCCGCCAGGCTCTGCACCCCTTCTTCTCACTCGGGGCGAGGAAGAGAAGAACGGAGGAAAAAAAATAAAAGATATATGCAAATACACTCATCCTACTGTCCGGTAGTCACTTCTAATTAAAGGTGGGCTTGCCTGCACAGTCACCCATGAGGGACAGACTCTTATCCTGCCACTCCAGCGGAAGCTAGATAGAGTCATAACTCTTGGCTTTCTAGGCAGCCTGGCAATGGTATGGCAACGAATAGAATAGCTGCTGAACTGTCGGCGTGTGAGCAGGCTCACTGAGATTTGCACCTGGGCATGTGCAGGCCGTATTTTTGATCAGTCCAGCTGAAGCTAGTGGGACTGTTCAAGAATTGGTGTCACTGAGAACCATTGGTTCTGGCTCCTTCCCTTTCATGGAAGGGCAGTTGGAAATATACGTATCCTTTCCAATATTACTTTAACGCATCTGGACTCTATTTGCTGCAGCATTGCTCTGAGACTGCAAATGGGCTATGGTGTGAACCATGAAACAAAACTCCTCTAAGAAGTGATTCCAATACCTCTAGCTCAGTATTTTGATTCTCTGTTTAACACTTCACTCTCTGGGCAAGTAAGAAATAAACTAAAAATTAATTCAGCCACCCTTTTCACCGGAGCAACTGCACTGGACCTCTGTCTGTTCACCCGAGATCGGCTCCTTTAACTTCCATTTCAGCAGTTCCCACATCAATGCAAAGTGCTGAGTTTAACAGCCTGATTTGAATAACCTTCTACCAAACATCCCACTGAAAATTAAATGGAAATGAAATGGAAATATTTTCATGTCCCAAGGGAAAATGCCCAGACAGATTAATAATCTGCAAGGCAAAACTGTACCTTAAAAGTTATTGTGGTGACACACACATCTGAGACACACTACAGATTACTACACGTTGCTAACTTTGGTGGCCTACTTGGGTAAGCAGCTGCTCCTCATATATTACAAAAGCATATATATATGTGCATATATCTTTATATATTAAACACACATGCATATATCTCATTAAGACATATATTACAATGAAAAAATAGCTTTCTTTTATCAATCTTAAGAGACTGTACAAATCAAGTAACTTCTACAAAGAGCTGTAAACTGTTGGCTTTTAGGACTTCTAGCCTAAGAGAGTAACATGTCACCAAATAGCTACAGAGTCAAGAACATTTTCAACCTGAAACAAAAACTGGGAGACAGAAAGCTGCTGCTTAGGTTTCTAACCACCCCCTGACTTTCTGACACATCAAGGTAACGGGAATAAGTTGCTGCCATTTCAGAATTTTAAGCCACTGTGACTGAAATAATTTGTTATGGCAAGTTTTATTCCACTTCTAAAGAAAATTATTTCAGAGAACCACTGAATCATTAACGTTGCCTGTTTTCATCACTGTGTTGATCTGTATTCATTCATGCTCAAAGGCAACAAAGCACTTAACCAGGTACATAATTTTAAACATGTCTTCAAGCTCCATAGCATCTTATTTCAAAATTAAACCTGGAAGTGGTGCACTAAATCAGTGGTTCTAATAAGTCACAACTCCTTTCTCCCTCCCAGCCTTTTAAGGAGAAAACAAGGCCACCCTTCTTACACCTCAGAAGGATATTAAAGTGACCATGCAGTAAGAAGCAAAATAGCACTACAGTTACGAAACCTGCCAAAGAGAAAGTTACTTGCAACTTAATGAAACAGCAGAAGGAATCCCAAAGTCCATAAAGGAGGACTGATTTTGCAGAAGACGGGGATTAACACTGAAGAGGCAAAGTGTCCAGATGACACAAAATCATTTAGAGCAATAAGAACTAGAGAGATTAATGGAAATTTCAGGGGTCATTCTTAAAGATCAGGAGGCACCAGGGCTATGTCTCCATGGGGAGAGCAAAGCAATCGGTATCTACAATGCAGCTGGAGAAGCCTCTGGCAGCAAGAGTACCACCTCTGAGAACACGGGGAAGGTTTTTGATGGAGACTGGCACAAACTTGCCCCGAGCACTAGGGAAAGCCAGCTCACTGTGTTTGCAGACTGGCAGGCACAGCCCCCACCAGTCACTACAAGGCGAGGAGGGCAGATGGAGATGCTGCCCTGGCAAGATGAGCCTAGGACAGTGTGACTCCCTGGGTGATCATCAGGGCCTTATTGCATACACAGAGCTCCACTTGACCTCAGCTGCCAAGAGTTACCCTATGCGCAACTTTGGTTATGTATTGTAATAACAGGAATTCATTACTTCATTAATGTTTACCTTTAGGATTACTGTCTGTTAGAAGCGGTTCTGTGGTTAGCGGTCTGAATTGAAGGGTCTGAGAACAACGTTTGTTTTATTTCAGGTGCGAAGGATGTGCTCCACAGTAACTAGAAGTGACTGGCTCAAAATTCTTCAACCCTTCTGTTTAACAAAAGAGACTGATGAGTGTGCTCTGCCCTTTGCTTTGGTTCCTCCAAAATAGAGAACAAGTTTCTGTTCCATAGCCAAAGTAATCCTGGAGACTCAAAACAGCAGTCATAGCATTTGCGTTCCCTCCGTGGCCCTGACTTGCTATAGAAAGCCACCACTGGAACAATACAGGGCCACCCAACCTTGAAAAAGTAACACAGGATTTCACAGATAAAAAATTCTAGAAACTCACTTCCAGCTGAGATCACTCCAGACCTTAACACTCTGCAAACTAAATGCACAAGATACTTCCTTGAGATTTAATATTTCCTCAATTAGTTCTTCAGTTGCGAGCACCACAGCACCAGAAATCCTCTCCACCCCACACAGGCAAATCCACAAACCTACCAAGGTCCTTATCCCACAAACTGGGAATTATTACACCTTAGTCCTATATTTGGGAAATGCTCATAATACACTAGTCAAGGTGTCTATATGGATAAGCAGACAGACTGGAGCTAGATTGCAACTGTTCAGGAATTTTAAAACCTGTCTTCCTATTGACTTATTCCATAGGTTGATGTGCAACAGCTTGAACTTCATGTAGATCATAACATGGCAGCAGAGGAAACCTGCTGTGAAGATCCTGGGGTGGTGAACTGACTGACTGCAAATAACACATCCTTATGGTTGGTTCTCCCTGAGATTTTAATTTAAAATTAATTTGGCTAGTTTTCCATGTTGCTCTTTCCTTCACCTCTTCTCTTCCTTACAGGAAGATTAGGAGGCGAGTTTCTTACTTTGTGGATTTGTAAATATGGAAATTAGACATATGTAGTTTCTCCCCCTTGGAACGCACAAGGAAAGTGTATGTCAAGTACTGCTTAAATGTGCCAAGTTTAGCCTAGCTATGCTCTACTATTTTTTTTTTTTCTTGTTGCATGTTTCTTCCCTTCAAGAGTGGTAGTTTGGGATATGTGGAAACTCCAACAGATTGCAGCAGTGTTTTTAGAGAGCCAGGTCATGCCAGTCTGCCTGGTAAGGAGGACAGACATTTACTGATTAAAGTAGAGCTTCTAACAGCACATGAAGCATTAGGGGGTTGCAAAAATGTATTACTCATTTGCTTAAAGGATTGAGTTTGTCTGAAAATATTAAAGGACTAAGGTGAAAAACTGGTCCCACTGGAATCAGCAGTCAGTTCCCTGTTCTTTTTGTAGAGCCAGAACTTCACCCTAGATCTCCAGGAGGCAAAGCCTCTCTTCTAGCTGCAAATCAAAGTACTTCTAATTCCCCTTAATTTACTTAAGATTACAAACAGGTGTGGTTACTCTGATTGGGACCTGTATTTGAATCCCAGTGTAAATTTCAGCTCTAGGGCCACTTCAGATTTAAGTTTTGAAGAGAGGCTTTTTCTAGTGTCTGAATATTTTCCTTTCTTAACTCTTTACAGACACACTAGCTTTTACCAATAGTCATGCACACTGGGTTGCGGGAAGGATTCATAAACATCAAAGGCAGTAAAATATTAGTAACCTGAAACCCATTCACGCAACACCCTTAAATATTTCTGGCCTGAAGTCTCAACCCCACTCTCCTGTTTCTGTGATGTATGGTACATTATCATATTGCAATGGTCCATCAGAAGCACTGATGTATAGTATCCCAGTCCATTACTGATTTCTGTTCTTTGTCCTTAAGTATGACTCTGGGAACCATTCCTTCACAGGGGACTCATGCAGCATAGTCTGAAGCACATTGTATCCAAGGGAAGTCAGTAGAAGTGAAGACTGACCAAATGTTCTCACAATCATGTCTTACCCTCCAGAAATGTTTTTGTGCTTTCCATCCACGGGATTAAAATTAAGGGCATCTAGATACTGTAAGGAAACTGGAGCAGCTCACATATGAGGAAAGGCTGAGAGAGCTGGGACTGTTCAGCCCAGAGAAGAGAAGGTTCAGGTGAATCTCATCAACTTGTACCAATATCTGAAGACAGAGCCACGCTCTTTTCAGTGTTGCCCAGAGACAGGTCCAGAGGCAGTGGGCACAAAGTGACACATAGGAGGTTCTGTCTAAACATATGGAAACAGTTCTTCAGTGTGAGGGTGACCAAGCCGTGGCACAGGTCACCCAAAGAGGTTGTGGAGTCTCCATCCTTGGAGATACTCAAACCCCCAACCAGACATGGTCCTGGGCAGCCTGCTGTAGGTGGCCCTGCTTGAGTAGGGGGGGTTGGACCAGATGACCTCCAGAGGTCCCCTCCCACCTCAACCATTCCATGATTCTGTGACCATAGAGAAGACAACCATGTGATCACACCTGGGAATAGCAAATAATACTTATGTGTCAGATGTTTAGAAATAATTTTTTTTCATGCTATAACTTTATTCCCACTATGAAAGCCAGGATCTTGCATTTGAACTGCAGCTAACAAAAAGCGATAGTCTGTTAATAATATGAAATGTGTGAAATGCCAAGAATTGCTATAAGAAAACAGAAACTGCAAGAAATCAGTGATTTCAGTGTGGATTACTTTTTTGACACTGCTGCCCGCTTCTCTACCCCATGTCCCCACACGTCTCTAACACCTGCATTGATTTTTATCTGGGCAGCTTTTCATCCAAAATTCCTTCTGTGTTTAGGTAGTAAATGCTTTCTGTAAATCACATTATAATCCTTATCTTCTGGCTGGTAGTACTAAAAAGGAAAGTCTGGTAGCTTGGCTGAGCACCAGCAACATCCACAACTAACACGTCAGGTATGATTCCTACACAGCCTCTCAATAAAACACTACAGGATCATTATGGTTTAAGACGGGTTCTTTCTTTTCCTATTTCTTTCCCTCCCCAACAACCTGCTTTCAGACCAGTCTAATACATGTATATACATAAAATCATAAGGCATATTGTATGTATGAATTATTGCAGAGCATATCACCACTGGGCACCAAGTGTTGTATAACTACCTTTCACAGAAGCACTTTCATCCTTTCCCCATCTTTCAGGACTACTTACGTTACCAGAACATCAGCTTGAAAATGATTTCATCTTGTCTGTGATGTCCCTGCTCCAGAGTTACCAATTAGTACTTGCTTTATAGTTGACTGGTTGGCTCATACCCAGTAGGCTCTGAAAGACCCTCTGGCTCCTCAGGAACTATGGTAAATGATCAAAAACCTTAAACACCACAAGTAATTACAATCCATGTAGTTTCAAAACACATACCAGTTGCTGTGTTCTTTTGTTCCCTTCATTAAATATTATCCTTTTTTTTTTGTTATCAGATGCCAGGTACCGGGGATTAGGCAAATCAGTTACCAGGTTTCAATAGCTTTGGTTTTGCGTGGTTCCAAAAAGAGAGACGTTCTACCACACAGTACACGGGTTTGAAACTTCTTCCTTGTATAAAAATCACATGAATAACTGTTGGGTTTTCTGAATAAAAAGGTGATGTTTGTTCTCAAGGTGGGGAAGCCAATATTTTACATTGCTTCGTATCTCATCTTTAATACTAAGCTTCACTTATTTAATTAGTACATAACCGTATCACCCTTTTTTACCTATCTTGTTCATGTGCAAATCCCTGTCCTATATTTAGATTGTGGTATTTCCCAGTCCAAGATTATCTTTTGCTAGTTGTTTTGATGAAGCCAAGCAGCACAGGGCTCTGGTAGGTTTTTTTGACCTTTTCCAAAGTTAGTTTTGATGAATTCACACTCAGTAATAACTTCTAACTGTGTGTATTGTGATGCTGAGAAATGAAGAAACAACTGATTCAATGTATCTATTTTTGACTGCCTGAATATCTCCAGCTAGGGATATCCTAGTTTGCCAGGTCCACAGGGTATATCTAAACCAAAAGAGGGCAGGATACACAATTAATACCTTGTATTTTTACATTGTTTGCTGGAAGCAGCTAGGTAATAATCACTGTAATCATACTGCTCATTCAAAACCCAAAAGTAATAGCTGGTTTTGCATTCCAGACAGTATTGATAGGAGCAAGGGAGATGGTTGCTCATGCGCTAGAGAGAAGGTATGAAATACCAGCCTAATTAAAACTTGCATTTATGAGATTTGATCTTGTTGCTGTATTTGTAAGAAACAGAAGTCCAAAACATGAGTACTCTCAATAGTAACATTTCACTGCAAGTAGACATTTTATCATGATACTTTGGGCAATGTTATCCTTAAGACAGATTTTAGTTCAAACATCAGTGTGTCTTCTCAATGCAAATGACATATTCTTCATGTTTACCAGCTCCCACCGATTTAGTGTGCTGAAACACATCACTGCTCATAAAACAGCCGCTGGAGTCCACCACAGATCCTAGATATTCTCTTTAGGTGTGGCTTAAGAGCCAGCAGAAGCCAATCCTAAATCCACACCATTCCTGAGCAGCTATAACTTACTTTTTCTATGGTTTTTGTTTGGGGTTTTGTTTGTTTGTTTTAAATGCATTGGTTTCCAGCTGCATCTGTTCTCTGATCAGGCTATATAAGAAAAGTCAGCAAAAGCAGGATGAATGCAGGATTCCCCTTTTAATCACAGCCCACACATAAACCAGCATAATTTGCATGTGAAACTACATCCTCAGATAACCTCAGGGAGCAGGCATACATTAGCTGAAAAACATCACTTTGCTCAGAGACATCAAGTGCCTGAGAGCACTGGCTAAATCCAGAAAATTTGGCCTGGATTTACAGCAAGATCTTCACAGGAAATTTTATTAGATGTAAACAGACTAAAATAATAAAATACTGTTTGGGGTTTGTATTTTGGACTAGGGTCCTGGAATAACACTGAGAAAACAATGATCTCCGGGAACTGATGGACCCAAGGTAATTGGTTGAATGCACCACTGCAGAACCAGCCGACCAAATCCAGCTAGATGTAAATAGAATTAACTTCAAATAACCTTTTAAAGGAAGAGAAAGATTTTGCTAAACTTGGTGTCACTGACTGGCTTCAGATGAATCTAGAGTGAAACTAGAGTGAAATGGGGGCAAGAAGAGGGGCACTTGAGCCCAATTTGAACTGAACTTGCCCTATTCCTTTACCATATTGAATCTGGTATTGGTTTGAGAATTCATCGTGGCACAGAATTTTCATTGAATTCACAGAGAGCTGGCTGTGGAAGCTGAAGGAGTACAAGTATAATTTAGTGAGGAATAAAATATTGGAATAACAGATCTCCAGTCTTCATCCCAGGGCTTTCCTGGTGCTGATGGACCTAACTGTCTACCTGGAGACATGGCAAGTCTACAGCAGGACAGACCATGAGTTGTGCCTTCATCAATGCTGAGAACGGACATCCTGAACATGCAAATCCTCCACGTGTTCACGGCCAAATAAGTTCACAGAAATCTTGCAGAACTAAGTCACAGCAGATTTAGGCACTGTAGCCCTACTCCATACAGAACTATTACTTGCTTTGGTGTGTGCTCACTCAAGTTGTCATTAATGAAATCAGTAGGATCATTAGCAATGAAGCAGGGTTTATCCCAGTGCTGGTGCTCCCAAGAGACCCAGACAGGCCCTACAGATCCTAGCCCCCACCACTGTAACAAAAATGCCTTTACAGGGACCAGGTCACTATTCCTGCTCACTCATGGAAATACCTTTCCCCAGAATGAGCCCTCCTGATTCCAGCAGGACTGAGCACTCAAGGACCTAGAAAACTGGAAAAGTCAGGCTTAAGGAAAGATTTGGTGACTTTCAGCAGGCTTAGCTGGAAGAATAGCACTACCAAGAGCTGTCTACTCTTTAAGGTTTCTATTTCTGCACAAGTTGCTTAAGGGCACAAAGCACTTGGGCAATCTCGCTTCAACAACCAAAGGACAGGATTCAAAGATACAGCTACATGGTTGACAGACACTCTGTAGCCTGGAGAATATTTTATTCATTACTGTAAAAATTAAGGAAATTGTTATTATAAATTATAACTATTATTATACAGGGTGATTAGTCCTGACTGTGGTCTTTGCAAAACAGCCATTCTGAGATTGAAGACCGATTGTGCTGGTTTGGGCTGGGACAGAGTTAATTTTCTTCATAGTAGCTAATACGGGGCTATGTTTTGGATTTGTGCTGAAAATAGCATTGATAACGCCAAGATGTTTTCCTAATTGCTGAGCAGTGCTTACACCGAGTCGAGGCCTTTTCTGCTTCTCACCCCACCCCACCAGCGAGCAGGCTGGGAGGGGCACAAGAAGTTGGGAGGGGACACAGCCGGGACAGCTGACCCCAACTGACCCAAGGGGTATTCCAGACCATACAACATCATGGTCAACATATAAAGCTGGGGGAAGAAGGAGGAAGTGGGGGATGTTTGGACTGATGGCATTTGTCTTCCCAATTAACCGCTATGCGTGACGGAGCCCTGCTTTCCTGGAGATGGCTGAACACCTGCCTGCTGATGGGAACTGGTGAATGAATTCCTTGTTTTGCTTTGCTTGCATGCATGGCTTTTGCTTTCCCTATTAAACTGTTTATTTGAACTCACAAATTTTCTCACTTTTAACCTTCCGATTCTCTCCTCCATCCCACCGAGGGGGAGTGAGCAAGCAGCTGTGTGGGGCTCAGTTGCTGGCTGGGGTTAAACCATGGCACTGATAAAAGCTTATAAAAGGCGATTTTCTGATGCTTGTTATTCAAAGGATCACAATCTTTTTGAGGTAATACACTGCACACCACACATTTTCAGGCAACTCAGAGCACCATTCCTTTAATTTTGCTTTACCTAAGGTTATACAGAAGGTATGGGAGACTGGAGAAGATGAGCATATGATATAAAACAAAGTCTATTTTGAGTTTGGTCCTGTATGATCAATTTCAATAGCATCAGAAGTTTCTGCAAAAGCAAATGTACTTTTTAAAAAGTGATTTTTAGGAATCTATAATGAAAACATTTTTTCCCTTTTTGGAAATTGCCAGCATCCTTGCTGTGAAACAGCACCTTGTTCTTACTTCTAAAAGGACTTCACTGCATAATATTGTGCAGAAAATGTCATTTCTCTGGTTTGCTGAAAGGCTAACAGGATTTTCTCTTGGGAGGTGAGCTGGAAAACAGAAAGGAACAAACTGTTCCATACGTTGTTCAGCTGGCCTAAAATCAAAGTTCTCCTCTTGTGCCTGAAGATGGCTAACTAAAAGCATGTAAGTGAAACATGATGTGAAAACTTCCAGCTTTCAAGCAGTTCCTGTTCTATGCTGGAAATGATTGTCTAGTAGTATCAGAGCAGATTATTGGAGAGCATTAAATTCACTTAGATATACAAACAAAAGCAAAAAGATCCTCTGCAATACTGAGAAATAATGAGCAAGACAGGGAGGTTTATTTGGAGTGCTTTGTCATTTCCAGGGTGAAGGGTATGTGGGATCTCAGGAGTGGATAGCAGTCCAGGAAAGCATGCGAGTTAGGGTTCAATTCAAAATGCTAACAAAGGCAGTTTTCAGGCACTAAAAGCATACCCTGACAAAGATTTCTTTGTTTCCTCAAGAAACCCCTTAGAGATCGCAGGGATAGGGGACAAGACAGGATCCCCAGGACCAAGAGACAACACAGTGTGGCTAGCACATGAAATCAGTTTTAGCACTCTCAATAACGGGGAAACAGGAAAGAAAAAAAAAAAAGCAGCAAAACTATAGCAGAAAGTAGCATCTTCCAGGGCTTTACTTTCCAACGGTACATGACTGACTTTAGAGCTATAAGCCTTGCCAAAAATCTAAGAGTGGCTAAAGAACTCCAGATGATTCCTACAGCCTAATATTTACTATGATTACACCAAGAGGCTTGCCATGTAATCCAATAATATCCTTGGCTATTGTTGCTGCCTTCTAAGCTTCTCCTTTCCTGCTAGTCAGGGTTGCTGTAAAAATGAGCTAGAAATAGAGATTTTATCGCTCCTCCAGAGCTAAAAAAAAAAAAGAATACAAGTTCCATAAGCCATGATGACTAAGTCCAGCTTAATAACTCTCTTAAGATTCACCTTAACTGCATAGCAAGCTTGGATCAAAGTTTATTATCATCAACTGCCCTTTTCCAGAAGTGAATGATCCCAGATGTTTTCAACTGCCTTGGCAGGACCTAAGGGTGAGCAAGGTCAAGGATGCTCCCCAGGAAGACCAGGCTTTATTGTGCTACACAACACAATCCACTTCTTCACTGGTGGAGCTTGGGTACCAGTTTTAGGACCCAATGTAGTACAAATATATATGGGGCAGTACATGCCTGTCCATGTGCCAGGAGAGTAGGAAGCAGTGATTTTTTATTTTTTGCTGATTCACATACCATTTCCAGGCTGCTGCAAAACCCAAGCAGGAAAGACAACAGTCTGGAGAAAAGCTGGTGGATGGCAGGAGGATGCCATGGTGCTAAGGTGTAATTGCACCTTCTCAGGCAAATGCACAACTACAATTTTCTTGTGAACAATGTACCTACATCTGAGGTGTGATGCTTCCCTTAGTCCCAGCTACTTCCCTGCCACAGGCAGAGTCCTACTGATCCCTGGGGCAGATGTGCATGGCACTGTGCAGCGGTGGCAGCTCAACACAGTGTGATGAGAAAAAGCATCTGAAGGTGCTTCCAAGGTTGCCAGCAGGAGGGGGAAGCCTTATTTGTAGGAGCTGCTTTTGTTTCCAGAGGGGAAAAAGGGGGAAAAAAAGTCATCTTGAATATTTCTGGAGACCTGCCCACCAAATTCAAGACCCAAATCTGAATTTGATTTAAGGATACAGATATTTCAAATATTGAAATTGGAGAACTGTAAAGCAGGCAAATATGAAAAAGCAAAAATCTGCCCAAAAATGATCTCTAGAGGAAAAATAAACCAAATCTTCCAAGTGGGAGAAAAAAATAATAAAAAAAATAATAAAAAATATATCAAACTTACACACCTCTCACTAAGTACACATGTAAAAATAACCTAAGTAAGGTAATGTATTATTAATGTTAAGTAAAATCAAGCAGATATATAACTGACCTTTTAAGCAGCCTCTGTGCACATTAGTGGAAAAGTCTAGATACAGCCTGCCATTTTATATCCTCTAGAACAAGTGTCATTTCCGATTCATTTAGAACTCGCACACACAGCCACGTTCGCAGCATCTAACGAGTCTTCTGGTCCAAGCGTACGAACTTTGTCAGAGCATGGCCAAAGCTTGGCTAGTCAAGTACACAGCCAGTATCCAGTACGTGCACACCAGTGCCTGTCCCCCTACCAAAGTGACACCAACTAGATCCCCAGGGCCACCTGGGAGAAAAAGGGTAAGAGCTGGGCCAGTGTAACGCAGCACAGACCAAGACACAGGCTGGCTCCAGCGACAGCTCGGTCAGGAGGACCAGAGCTCAACCCAGAACAGCGACGGTCCGCGCTGACACCCCACAAACTATCGTGGCCGACCACAGCGTGCCATAGCAAGTACTCTCACGCCCACATCACACACAGCAGGGGAGTGTCCAGTATACTCTTGTGGAACTGGATATTGGGTGTGACCAGAGCTCACACGTACCACCTTGGAGAGCCAGCAGTAAGAGGAGGTGGCAACCGGTAGAGAAGATTTTGCACCCTGTCTCCAAACACTGCCCGCCAGGAGCTCGCAGTGGGTATAAGCACATTCCCTATTGAATCTGGAAGCTCTAATAGCAGCCTGAAAGAAATGGAGGCTCTAAAGTTCCCAGGCTATTTATCAAACATTTATAAAACTTACACATGTTCCTTTTCTGGGTTAAGTAAAGGCAGCCCATCCATCTAAGTAAGGCTGGTGATTGGTATCTGCAGGAAAGATGACGCATCATGATACAGAGTCCCTTTTCATCCCTACATACCATCAGGCCTCTCCCAACTCTCTCCTTCACTCCCCATTGGGGTTCAGCTCCCACCTTAGAAAAAAGGAGAAATCAGTTCATTTGCAGTCAATTAAGGTTTTACAGTAGTTTTTGCCTGACTCACGAATATATGTGCTATGTCCACAGATGTGGACAGAGACAGATTCGAAAGACGACGGGTAACCTTCTCTTGCCGGGAACTTGAGAGTCATACTGAGGGGTGTACCGCTTATTGTCCATGCCAGACAGTCGCTGACTGTCTAAGAGTCCTTTGTAGGCTGGATGGAAAGCCATGGCACTTCTCCCCTTTTGTTTTGAGGCCCATCAGATCACAAAAGATCTACAATTTCAATATTTTTCTGCATTCCATCCCAGGATTCACTTAATAGAACCAGTCATCTGCAAACGCCAAGGTTGCTGTATTTGTCAAACAGTGCTGGAACCTACACCCTTCCTCCTCTGACTTGCACAGCAGAGGGTCCACAGATAAGTGAATAAAATAGAAAACATTGTATCAGAAGCTCTAATAGCAACCTGAAAGAAATGGAGGCTCTAAAGTTCCCAGGCTACAGATAAGCACATTCCTCCTACTCCCTGCCCCCCCC
>JAVJGG010000030.1:16715154-16760014 GCA_035590195.1 Aviceda cuculoides | reverse complement strand
CAATTATTTGCCAGAAAACCAAACAACACCGGATCAGTTACAACTATTTTGAAGCTTGTGTGAAATGCCATGAGCAGTTTTACAAATAAAAAAGAGCTAGAGAGGTTTAAAGATTTTCCTGATATTTCCTAAATGCAAATGTTTATAGCAACATTTTAGAATTGAACTAAACTTAATCATAAAGTTTTAAAAATAAAACCATATGAAAACGAAACATTGGATTATATTTTTAGGCTCCTTAGCTCAGCCAAGGAACCAAGTACTATCCCAGTTCTATCCTTGGTTGCTTGTAAAAAACAAACAAACAAAAAAAACCCCAAAATGAAACAACCAAACAAACAAAACCCAACAAACTTTCCAGTACTTCGTTCTTAGTTTTATTTTTTCCTCCTATGAAAACAGACACATTATTCTTGGTCTAATTTAAAAAAAAAAAAAAAAAAAAAAAGGGAAAACCTGGTCTGCCCGACTTACGAGTGTGCCTGGCCCCAGAGGATCTATGGGATTTCCTGGAGTGAAGGGAGCAGCTGGGAAAGCAGGTAGGACTCCGGAAGCCCCTGGGGTCAGTTCATAAAGCAGAGTCACACAGTGGCTAGGCAGGCTTCTCCTCTTATTTTGTGTCATGCAGGAGACAAAGGCTGTAAAGGGCAGAAAGGCAATTTGGGCAGAGGTCTCCCTGGCTTAGATGGATGCCAAGGTCTTGGAGGTAATGTACACGTGGAGCAACAGCCACCTCTTACTGAACAGTTTTGTCCCCTATTTACCGTTGATTCAGCCATTAAACACAACATCATAGGAGTGGGAAAGCTTTTTATATAGTGAAGGGCTTATTTTTAATCAGATAACAGTACTCAGCAGCAGCTCCTATATATTTACTGTTTTATCTGCGTTGGAATCACAGTACTCACGTGACCTCCGTGAGAAACTGAGTTTGTCCGACAGTTGCCACCATATAGGCAGATAAGGGGATGCATCCCTAGGGCCTTGGCGAGACAAACGGCATGAGCATGGCTGCTGGCATGTTGAAGGAAAGGGAGAGAAATCCGCTTTGTCTCCCAGCAACCCTTCCAGCGCCAGGTAACTCAGGCACCCTCCTTTAAGGATCTGCCACAGGCTGAGTAAGCAATGAGGACCCCCTAGCCCAGGTGCAGCACTTGCTGCAGAATTTAAGAGAAGGCATGTCCCTCCCCAGCACATTGCTGCTCAATTCCCATTGACCTTCTAATCCTCATCATTTGCTGCTGTTACTGATTTTTCTCTGAAGCATGTGCTGGACTCAGATCCTCCTCAAATTCTACACTAGGACATTTTCACCACTTCTCATGAAGTCACTCCCAGTCAAAGCAGCGTGAGCAGATGACTTTATGGTACTTGGTGGGGAGTCAACTCTTTCAGCATATTTTCTTTATACAGACTCATTTTCCCTTTTCAGGGTCCCCTGGATATCCTGTGGCTGCCTGAGATAGGCAACCAGGCAAAACACATCCGCTCCAGACACAGCGACCATCCTGGGCACCTCATCACTCCCTGGTTCACCTGGACCTTGTGAAGCAAAGGATTGCATTCCATACATCCCCAGCCTGCCGACAGAACAAGAAACTACAGAGGGATCAGCTACTTAAACATCTGATGTATTAACTGACAGATCTTCAACTCTTCTAACGGAGCCACCCACTGGATTAATGCTACCATAAAATATTTTGCTAATAAACTACTAAAGCTGAAACTGGCTCTCAAAGATAATGAATGGAGCCCCAAACATCACTTTTTTCTTTATTACAGGATACAGTTATATATATATATACCAACTCTGCATTTGATGTAACTGAGGACAAAAAAAAAAATTAACACCAAATCACAGGTGCATAATCATTAAACACCAGGCTAGCAAAGACAGGTCAGAAAGAAGCAGAGAGCCTATGCACAGCCTGCCTTGAGGGGCCCAGGAATTGGTCTCACATTGTTTGGGCATGTAAAAAATGTATTTTCAAGTATAGCATTATTCTGAGAAATTAACACATAACAAGTAAATTCTGCTCATCTCAGAACAGCCTAGGTTCACAGAAACTTCAAAGTAAATGACTCTTCCAGATTTATATCATAAAAGTCTACAGAAATTGGAACAAATCCTAAAGAAAAAAAAACAACCAAACAAACAAAACCCACCATCTGCATAAACACTTATAATTTAATAATAATTCAGACAATTTTACACTAAGTCACATCATTGCTATTCTGTAAATCTCCCCACCCCTCTTTCATATTCACATAACTAGACTATTAATTAACCGTGGCACGTGTGCATTTCCAAACAGCAGAAGACAGGCAAAATTCTGGCTTGAGCACTGCTGCATCGTGCAAACCATGTGGTGCCGTATATCCTTGGATCCTAAGCAGCCATCATTTCCCAGCCTTGAGCCAAAGGACAGCAAATTCACAACATCAAGACCAGTAACTCAGTCAATAAAACTCTCAGAAATAAATTCCACTCCTGTTAGAGCAAAGCCCAATTCTCCAGGGAGTTGACCCTGCTAATGACTGAATCCTCCCCAGCCATAGCAGCCAAGTCAGCACAGTGGGCACCCATTTGCCATGGAATTCGGTGAGCGTCACCTACACCAAGGTGCAGGGAGGAAGCAGGAGACAGCAAATTCAGAGGACCTGATTGTGCAAACTATAGGGCTGCTGACAGGTACACCCAGCCCGGCACTCCTCTTGCACAGGGAAGTGCTCGCAGCCACAGGCTGGACCAACAGGTTTATTCTGGCTTTTCAATACTGAAAAATTACTTAGCAGCAGGGATCATTCAAAACTGCCAGTCTTTCTTCTGAAATCCATAAACAGAGTTCATTTCACCTTTGTTACAAAAAAGCTAGAGAGCCTGTGAACACCCTGCCCCAAATCCACAGCAGCAGCCCCACAGTCACCTCTATGCCCCCCCCATCACACCATAACAAAGCACAGCCTGCCTGCTCTCCAAACCCCAGGCACGGCCCTCCTATCTCAGAAACACCAGGCACTGCCACAAACCCCGTCTCCTCAGCCCCGCAGCACCCTGCCCCTCTGGGTGTGCTCACCTGCTCTGCCTCTCCACCGGCCGAGCAATCCCCCTGGGGTTACAATTACTCAACTTCAGCTCTGGAAAACGGAGATTCTTCCTAAGCTCCTTCCTCAGCACCTTTTTATGGTGGGGGAAAGCTCTGCGCTTACCTCTTTAGCACCCCACGTTAGCAGTAGCCTGTCCCACCTGCTGCCTACTCTGGCGCAGCTGCTCCTCCGGCCCCGGGTCTGCTCCACCCAACACCTCTGGCTGTGTAAGGCCACCACTAATGCCACGCTAGCACCTGCTGCTGGAGTGGATGCGAGGAGAAAGCGGTGTCATCATCCTTTCTGTGAGACGATCTTATATTTAGGCCACTACGATAGGACAAAAGCTCGACTGAGCAGTTAGAAAGGTAATAGGTAAAGATGGAGCTTTAAACAACCTGACAGAGATGCCAGCAATGCCTTGTGCAAAAGCTGATTCCTGGGGCAATTCTGCTGCAAAGAGCATGCAGGATTTCTCAGCCCGTGCAAGGGGCGCATGCACCCAACAGCAGACTTTGCTTCAGTAATGACCAGTTTTACTTTTACTGTAGACCCCAGGAACCCCCTAGTCATTTAAGACTGCAGAAACAGTCTGGGATTAAATAAAGCAGTGATTATTTTTTTTACAGGGCTGTTTCTCCCTAGCAGTCAGAAAGCCATTCTGACACTGGCTCTTCCATTATGGTACAGCTAATGAACTTCAGCTGTGGAGAGAAACCCCCAAAGCTGGGGAGTTTCCTAGGAGATGGGAGGCACTTTCTCACCTGCTTTCTGTACAGGTTTATGTACCAGCCCATTTAATTTCTTAGTCCAGTAACTGAAGACACTGTATACACAGCAGAGATTTTATACACAGCTCTCATCTTCAGAAAACACTGGAAATGCTTTTCAGGCTAGAAGGTATGCTTTAGCCAGAGACAGCAGTATCAAAGCCCATGTTATTCCTTACTGCAGAAAACTGATGTTATTCCTTACTCCAGAAAAGGAACATGCTACAAAAATTAGGCAGCATCATTAACAGCAATTAGCATTTGTGCCTATCAGCTTCTTTCCAGCTGTAGCAACAGGTAAAATTCATAGACAGGTGGTGATCCTACACCTGTACATGGCTAAAAGCAAGTATGTGCTTCAGGCAACACTTTTAACTACTTAGAGGAAGAATTTATTTCAAGTTTTTTCATTAAAGCTCTATACTAGAAGTTGTCTAAAACAATACTAAATTCTTGTCAGTGATTCTTTCCTGCCAAGAACATAATGCCTACCCAGAGGCAACTGCACTGCATGGCAAATGGGAGAGGACAGGACAGTCTTGATGCGTAGAAATAATCTTCTGCGCTGGTTGAAGAACATTCATGGCAGCTGAAGTGGTTTCAAACCACGTTGTGTCCTCTAATCCTGTGGTCACTTAGTCCTGCTCTGCTTTCTCAGCTCCTATGAAAGGAGTCAGCAGGCTGCCACCAACCAGCAAGGCATCATGCAAACACTTATGGACTCTTACTATTTTCTCAACCTAAGCTTCCAGGACGCAGCAGAAAAGGTGGGAGGACATTACAGGAGGATTGGTCAAGTTTTGAAAGATCCTCCTGTGCCACCATACTGGCTGGCTAAGCCCCATCACTCTACCTTTGTTCTGCTCATTGTCCAAAGTTACCTAGATGCGTAAGGGAGAACTGACTCAGTTCGTTGTAGCTGCAGAGACAACAGGCTGGATCACGAGCAGAAGAAATATGCTTCTGGCCATCATCAAGTCTAAAACCAACTGCAGAAACAGGCTTTCTGCTTCTAGGGGCATAGTTTCCATTATTGGTGCCATCTTCATTTTCCTACTGAAAATGCAGAATCAGAAGTCCACATTCATAAAAACCATGGATCAGCATAATGAAAAATAATGTGCCTGTACACTATTTTTATGACAAAGCTAGTACTTGTTATTTTGTAAAATGTTTCCTTCTCTAATCTGTGCCCCCAAGAATGTCCATAACTAAATTTAATAAGCACACAACAAATACTTTAAAACTTCAAAAGTTTATTGCCCAGGATAGCTCACTCGGTGCAGTTAGGGTTTGGGGGGTTTTTTTGTTACATGGAAATAAAGCAAAACAGTAGAAAATATATATGGGTAACAGTAAAACAAAAGCCCAGCCTAGTAATAGCCCTTTATATCCACCAAGTTATACTTAAGAAAATTGCTAGCCAAACATAGAGAAGTAGAACATCTGGAAGACAGAGCTTTTCATGTTATAGTATAGATTCTAAACCAATATTAAAGGCATTTTCTGTCCATATTGTTAGTAGTTTTTTCTTCATAACAGCAAATTGAAAAAGGTCTATGTGGAAAAAAATTAACTACTGCAAGACTTTCAAACCTCAGTTATCAGCTTATGGGTTGACAGTTACAGATAACAGGAGAAGGCACATGACAGTATTTAAAATATACAGAGACCAATTAAAATCCAAACACTAAAAGGAAATGGGAACCAAAACTCAAAATTCACAAACATGACTTTTTGCATCCCCTAATCTATATTCCATAAATTTGCATTCAAGCATTTTACAGCTTTTTCAGAAGAGAAATTGAACACACCCAGAAAAGACTTAAGGGTTTTGCTTTGGGTTGCTTTGTTGTTGGGTTGTTTTGTTTTTTTCTAAGGAGAGGGGATGTAGAATAATCTAAATGATATTAAAATGCAGACACATTCCCTCACTTATTACTAGCGCCCAATAGACCCGCTGCTGAAGGTTGAGTACGAGTAAGAATATGAAGAACTTGCCGATGCATCAAAACTTCCCCTCCTAGACCCACTGCGTGAGCCTGAACGCGAGCCAGAGCGAGAGCCAGAGCGAGAGCCAGGTGCTGAGGAGACATTATAGGGACTGGATATGCCTTTAGATGAAACGGAGGCTGCTTCCAAGAGTTTAAGCCCGGTGATGTCTTCCACCATTGACCGATTCATTGCATCTTTGTAGGATATTTTCAGTTTGGTCTTGGGGCAGGTCAGAATTTTGGGATAGCTGTTCGTGTCTTGCAATTTCTGGGCAGCGCGACCATCGATCAATCCATTCCTAATGGCTTCTTCAGTACTTATTCTTCCACGCACTTCTGGGTCCACAAGACCTCCAGTGAGGTACTGGAATTCAAGGAATCGCTGCCCAGCCTCGTAAGGCAACCATTTTTCCTTCACTGCTTCGGCAGCTGACATCCTCTTGCGTCCGCCCTTTATGCCTTCAAACCCTATGAAGGCCTTCTGGGCTGGTTTGAGACGCGTGGCCATATCCTGATCAATGATGCCTTGACTAGTGGCTTCCTGAAGTGAAAGCCTCTGGCCTGTGGTAGGACATATTATGCCTCCTGTGCAGGCCTGGGCTTCAAGTAACCGTTGCCCAGTGATGCTATCCACAATGCCCCGCTGTATAGCTTCTGAAATGGAGATTTTCTCCAAGTTTTCTGTGTCAAATATGGCTGCAATAGGACTGCACTCTTCTGGGGTCTCTGAGAAAGAACCGCTCCTGATCAGTGAAGAAGAACTCCTGACGCTCAGCGCTGTGGGAGACCGAGTCACCGACTCATGCCGAAACACCTCATCAGTGCCATTACGGCAGGAAATCATGTCGGCAAACTGCGTCAGGCTTAAACTGCCAGAACGGTACTGGTCAAAAAACTTCCTCTCAACCAGACCTTTATCAATAGCATCTTGGATGTCATACTGGCTACCAGTTTTTCTGTCGACAAGGACTACTCTACTGCTACCATCTGATCCTGTAATAGTTATTTCTTCCCACTCACACTCCTGTTCAGCTAGTTCTGTATAGGTGTCATAATCTATGAGGCCTTTGCTGTATGCCTCCTGTACAGACATTTCCCTATTTGTTTCTGGATCTACAATGACAACGCGGCGTTTCCTAAGGGTGTTCTTCTGCGAGGTGTGCACCACCTTCTTCTTCTCTCTCAGGGGCAGAAGGCAGAGCCCTGTTGCCTCATCCTTTTTGCATCTTTCTTTCAGCTGCAAGTACGTCAAATTCTCCTCTGTGTTGGGATCAAAGAACCCTTTGGTGTCATCACTTGGATCACTAAGGATCTGGTTGAGCTCTTCATTGAAGTAGCCACGCTTGTAGGCCGTCTCCACTGGCAAGCGGTAGCTCTCTTTGGGGTCAATGATACCTCCAGTAGCAATCTGGGCCTCCAGCAAACGAATGCCGTGGCCTCTCTCTATGAGCTCTTTGTTCATTGCTTGAAACAGAGAAATGATGTTTCCAGTTTCTGGGTCTTTGTACCCAGTGACAGCTCTTTCAGCAGAGAGAAGTTTCTCTTTAAACTCAATTCCAACAAGGCCTCTTTTGTAAGCTTCCTCAACGGGCAGCCTCACATTACTGACAGGATCCACTATGAACCCTGTGGCTGCCTGTGCTTCCAGGAGTTCAAGGGCTGTCCCCGGTCTAACCAAACCTATTTTCATAGCCTGGTAAATGCCAAGCTTCTCTTTAGTAGCCTCGTTATAGATACCCGCAATACAGCTAGAGCCCTGAAGGAAATCAATAATTCTCGCACTCACTTCTTCCACTGTAATTGCACCTCTTTCCAAATCATTCCTTGTTGATTCCTTAATAATTCCAGCCTCGAGCAGTGCATCTGCTGAGACAGGCTGCCTGATTCCTTGGAATGACATACTCCTCTTCTGCACTGGGAGGAGGAGCAGACCAGTGTGTGGTTCAATTCTACATTTTTCCTTCAACTGCATGTAAGTGACTGCCTTTTTAGTGGTAGGATCAATGAAGTTCTTTGTAGTGCCTTGGCAGTTGTTTAGGATCCTGTACAGGTCTTTGTCAATCAACCCACGAGATAAAGCTATATCTTTGGGTAGGAAGACACTGTTGACAGGATCAACGATCCCTCCTACAGCCAGCTGGGCTTCAAGCAGACGAATCCCAGTTTCTCTGTCAACCAAGTTTTTCTTGATGGCTTCAGATACTGGCACAGTTTTGCCCGAGAAAGGATCTTTAAATCCTGTAATAGCCTTTTCTGCTGTATAGATTTGTTCTCTATCATCAAAGTCAATCAGATCTCTGGCAATAGCACTGTCCACAGTTAACATCTCATTTCGATGTGGGTCTATCACGCCTCCTGTTGCTGCCTGAGCTTCTAAGAGCAGGACTGCATTTTCTGCTGTAAGCAGCTGATTCCGTTTGGCCTCAACAAAAGAGTACTTCTGTCTGGGTGAAAGAGACACCCCTGCAATAGCACCTGCCCCTTTGAGGTAGGGTTCAATGTCAGCTGCGACTTCTTCCACTGACCTCTGCCCCTTCAGCAGTTTATCCAGTGTGAGTTTATCTATCAGTTGACACTCATACAGCTGCATTGCTGTAATCTTCTTCCGCAGACCACTGAACAGCAACTTGGAGGCATCAATACAAAAGTCTTCCTCAGTCTGCGTAGATCTGTGGGACCCATACGGGCGTTGCTTGAGTTTTTCAATCTCTCTTTGCAGCCTGAGACGCTCGGACTCCAACTCTGACTGGTTTTTGACAGCAGTCTCTTCCAGTCTGCACCGGTATCTCTCCTCGATGCGCTTGATCTCCATCTGCAGCCTTTCAATCTCACTCCTCAGGGTGTTCTTCTCCCTCTCACTCTTCTCTCTCTCACACTGGATCTTCCTTATGGATTCCTCTGTCCGGGAATGCTGGCTCTTCCATTGATTGAGGTCATTCAGGATTTGTTGCTTCTCACTTTCCAGGCGTTGCTTCGAACGAGACTCTGATTCCAGGGTAACTTTCAAACGGTTCAGCTCCTCTTCTAATCTCTGCAGCCTGGCTTTGTCTTGCTCCAAAGCACTCATTTTTATCAGCAAGGTTTCCCTTTCTTGCATTATATGACTATACTGATTTTTAGATTCTTGAATCCTATTGGATGCCTACAATTTTAAAGAAGAAAAAAACCAAGAGAGGATGGTTAGAGTTTATGCTGGTTAGAGTTACACTCTCCACTTAAAATGCTCTTCAGCCTGTCATTTAGCCTGCAGCAAGCTGCCACTGAAAAACATTCTAGTTGCAGCAGTGCCTTACCCAAGACCATGGATACACATAAACCAGTGAAGGTACATTGTCCCTTCACTGACAGTGTCTCTAGTACTGCTGGAGATTCCATTCTGTTACCCATAATGTTGATTTTCTGCTGATTTAGTTAGCTCTTTATAACTTTTTAATACTTGTTATAATACATCTACGAATACACAGAGCATTCAAGACTCATTAAGAGTCTGACGCTCAGCAGATGTACCCTGGCATAGTCCTACTAACCTGGGTGAATTTGTATGGGCTAAGAACTAGTTATACATGGATAAAAAAGGAAATATATAACTTAATTTTTGTTTTCCTATTAGTCTCGCATTACTCCAAACAATTTTACCTGTGTTGCTTTACATTTTAATTCACTTAATGCCTTCATATATATATAAACATAAACAAACACCTACAAGCATGCACATTTGTATGCAGTCCATATTGAACAGAACACAATTTTATATATTTGTAATACATGTAATGTAATACATGTAATACATATATATATATATGCACAGATGTCAGATAATCCTAAATGTTAGTAGTTTTAAAAAATCAGTATTAAGATTTTTAAAATAAAGAAAAACTGAATAAAGGAAAGAATAGCTGAGAATGGGAATGAGAAAAAATATAAAGAGCAAGTACAGGAAAAAGCAAAGAAGCATTTTCACAAGTGCTCACTTGTGTATATTTAAACAGTAGCTCTTTGGACAAGAAAACTGGCAGAAGAATGAAATACAAAAAAGTGTTTTCTTTAACTTGTTTATGCTGTCACCTCAAGTTTAAGAAATAAGGGCCAAGAGTAAAATTTACAAATGCCCTTAGTGACTTAGGAACATAAATCCCCCAAACAGTTAATGAAATGTAGGCTTTAAGTACCTTACGTACAGCTGACAACATGATCTTTAATCCTCATTTGTAGTCAACACCTTACCCGGCTAAGCAGCACTTTGACAGCTTGTTGGTTCTGGGGTTTTTAGCTGGTTTAGTCTGTGATAGCACTCAGGTCAGCCTCAACGGACTGCTTTAACCCATCCTGGCTGAAACAGCCTGGGGAAGCACACAGCCAGCACAGTACAGCTAAAGCACAGTGGTACTCCATCTACTCTCATCTCTCCCTAGGATGGTTTGGTGGAGACTGGCACAGACCCAGGGTTTCTCCTGGGGCAAGGGCTGAGGGCAAGGCTCAGCTAGACAGTAAGACAGCTTATGGCTCCCTGGCACAGCTCCCAGGGAGTAAAGAGGCTAAGAAAGTGGCCAAATCCTGCCATTTTTGTTTAAAAATGAACAAGGAGAAGTGCCATAAAGGGGATATTAGTCACAAGTACAGTGAACTTAAACAGCAAAGTGTGAATTAAGTTGATTCAAATGGGCACTGCAATTAACTATATATCTGAGAGACAGTAAAGCTGGGATCAAAATATGTGTGAATACCTCTAGAGCTTGCTTTTGGAATTTTTCAATTTCCTGTCTCAATTTTTCCCTTTCTTTCTGTAAATCATTAATCAACCCCTGAAGTTCCAGGGTTTGCTTGGTGCTTGTCTGAAGCTGATTCTTTAGTTCAGCAATGGCAGTATTTTTCTCATCAACTTCACTTCTGACCATTCTGAGGTCATCATACTCCAATCTAACATTTCGCAGCTCTTCCTCCAGTAACAAGTGTTCCTTGGTTAGGTTCTCAGTGAGAGACTGAAGCCTTTCAATTTCTATTTTGCACTCATTCAAGTTTTTGCTTTTTTCCTCAGAGGTTTTCTGTAAGTGCTCATATCGTAGATGAGCCTGTTTTAATTGCTCCTGTTCTTGGACCAACTGACGGCGTAAAGTCTCAATATCAGATGTGTATTTTCTTATCTCCTCCATGTATCTCTGCTTCTCTCTCACATGACCATCTAATACTTCTCTTTGGTGTCTAAGGTCATCTTCATTCCTCTTCTTTACAATAGACACTTCCTCTATCTGCTGTGTGAGATTAGTTATTTTAACCGATTGCTCTCTCAGAGATCTCCTCATGCCTTCTATTTCCTCCTCCAGTTTCTTCCTCCTGGACGTCTCCTCCATTACATTTTTATTCTGCCTGCAAAGTTCCTCCTCCAGCTTATGCTTCTGGATCTGCAAGTCTTTTACAGTGCTCTGGAACTTTGCACTTTCTTGATCCCTCCCTTTTTTCTCTTGCGAAACTCTTTCATAGTCAATTTTCAGTCTGGCCAGCTCCTGCTCTTGGATCCTCAGCTTGTTAATTGTCTCAGTAGCACTCGTGTTTGCTTTCTGCAGGTCAAACTGGACTCTTTTTAACTGACTGTTCTCATCCTCTAGTTCTTTTCTCTGACTTGTTTCTACATCCAACAACTTTCTCAGCCTTTCAATCTCTTTGTTTCTTTCCTTAATGGTCTTAGAAGCATCATCAAGCGACTGTTTGTACCGCATGCTTTCCTCAGAGTGCCTCTGAATAACTTGTTTTAGCTCAATCTCCAGCTGCTGTTTCTTCTGAGAAAGCTCTGAGCCAGCTGCCTTCTGCTGCTGAGCATTCTCTTCTATTTTCCGGAGATTATCTGTTGTTTGACTTATTGTATTCTTCAGTCTCCTAATTTCCTCACACAAATTCCTATTTTCTCTCATGGCATTATCAAGCTGTGTTCTATAATTATTTGTGTCCTCTTCCTTTTGCATGGTGACTTGGTGAATTGTGGTCTTTGTAATATTAATTTCAGTTTCATATTTGTTCTTTAAACTAATAATTTCCTCATCATAACTGTTCCTTACCTTAGCCAATTCATTTTCAAGTTCCCATCGGCTTTTAGCCTCTTCCTGAAGCTGAACCTTTAGCCTTTCCAGCTCCTTAGTTTTGTCCTGAATAGTTGAGGCAGCCTCCTCAAGAGCCTGCTTGTATCTTGAGTTGTCTTCACCACGAAGTTGAATGATCTGTTTCAGCTCCAGCTCTAACTGATGCTTTTGCTGTGACACCTCAGAACTGCAAGCCTTGTGCTGAAGAGCATCCTCTTCTGCTCGCCTCCGTTGATCTGTGGTTTGCAGAATGGCATCGTTCAGCCTCACAATCTCATCCTTAAGGTCTCTGTTTTCTCTTGTCAGTCTGTCAACCTGGGCTCGGAGGCCTTTTGCATCATCATCTTTCTGTGCAGCTATCTGCTGGATTGTAGTCTTCTTAATATTAATTTCTGTTTCATACTTGTTCTTTAAATTACTCATCTCCTCACTAAACTGGTTTCTTACCTTAGCCAGCTCATTTTCATACTCCCTCTTCCGTGTGCCTTCGTCCTGAAGAAGAACCCTTAATCTTTCTATCTCGTACTCCTTCTCCTTGATGACCTTCTCAGACTCTAACTTTTGCCAACCAAGGCTGTCTTTCTCATTTTGTCTTGTTTTCTGCAGCTGGTCATAGTCATTCTTCTGCTGCTCATATCTATCCTCCAGCAACTTCCTTTTCCTTTTCTCATCTTCAGTCTCATAAGTCAGCCTGGTTATTCTGTCATTTAGATCCTTTATTTGGGCGTAGCATTTGTCCAGGTTTTGCTTAGCAGAATTTCCATCCATTTCAGCTTGTCTTTTCATCTCCTCCAAACTCATCAGCTTTGCCTTCAGCTGAGAAATGTCCATCTGGTACTTCTGCAGATTTTGCTCCAGGAATTTGTGTTTGTTGTTTGTCTCTGAATTTGAATCCCTGGCAAGCCTGAGTTCTTCTTCCAGGAGTTCAATTTTGGTGTTTTTCATCTGCAAAATGATAGCAGAAAAACAAACAAACCCACATAAACACTTGTGACAACTGTTTCAAAATCATCACATGCAATACAATATACATTTGTAACAATGACAACTTACAAAGCATTTTTTTCTCTGCTTCAGGGAGAGCTCAAAGTCCTTTTTTACTTAATGTCATGAAGACAAATTCTGGCATCCTTATTTATTCAGAGTCAAACCTTATTCAGAAATAAGCATCATGACTTTCAGAGGGGAAATGGTACTTGATGGGGAGAGGGAGATGCAATAAGGATAGTAAAATCTGGTGTACCAAGAGTTCACCAGCAAAGTACTAAATAGCCTTCTTTAGAACCTGCATCACTTTCAAATAGGTGATTCACATTCCATATATGTGACCTCTTAAATGGGCCTCTCTGTTTCCACCGAGCTGTATCAAATCAGGAGTTACTCCATTTGAAACACTTTAGATCATGGCCTGAAATGAGGTGTGGCCCCTTAACCACAAGGAGCAAGTTTTCAGCACTAAGATAACTGTACCCTCACTGAGGTCAAGGCTGTGACGGGCAGAGAAGGACCTCTTGTGTGCTTGGATGCACACCTCCTATTTACCAAGAAGGCTACTGTTCTCCACCTCACACATGACCTTGGACGTAACTTTGCAAGATACTGTACTCTTTGACAAAAGATGCATGAAGCTGCTTATATGCCTCCTTCATGGGACGCCACTGAGCTCAGTGTTTAGTTTTGTGGACTGTTTTGCACCGTACTTAAGCAGAAAGTCTTTCATCAGTGATAGCTTGCTAACCTCTGATAAAAATAGAAGGTAAAGAAAATAAGAGCCAGATTACCTTCAAGTCCTCCATGCTCTTTAACATTTCACTTAAGAATCTGTAATAATCTCCTGATCTTGTAAGAAGCTCTATGTAGCGGGACTGAGCCTCACTAGCCTTGAAAAGAAAGAGAATTGTTAACAGCTTGTACTACAGAGTTAGATATGAACACACCTATGTCTCTCATCATTTAAAGGACTCCAATCCACTTGAGAAAACATTATCACTTGACAAAGGAAAAAGCAAATTCTCCTCCTCACAAATTCACATGACTTTCTGGGGACCCCAAATGTATAAATTCTTCCTTCTGATAAACCCACACCTTTTTAAAAATTATTTTCCCCTGCAGCTGATGTGATATCAAATCCAAGGCTTCATCCCCTGGTTCATCATGCTCTTCCTGTCTGACAGTCACAAGTAACCCAAGTTAAACTTTTAATAATGGTTAATTCCCAGGTTGGAAGTCACTAAACCACCGGGGGCATGAATCTTACTTTCTCACAATATGTATGCAATGGACATTGAATAGGAATGAGGTAAATTTCTGAGGGCTAATCTACTGTCTAAATGAGCCCAAGTATGATTTTGTAGCACAGTGACTATTCTGCACTAATTTCTTGTGCTAATGTGCTTAGTACACATTACCAATGACAGCGCTAATTATTAGAATACAGCTGGGTATAACTCACAATGACTCATACGGACAAACAAATGTATTAAAAAAGACTGATGGGAGGAAAGAAAGATACCTCTTGTAGAATCAGCACTGCAGGAGACTGAACCACACTCTTCTTGATAGGTATGTTGAGCAATGTTTCTAATCCAGAACTGTAGGAAGCAACCTGTAGTTCATAATCCTGTACAACAACAGGGAGAGGTAAGACCTATTTAGCAACTGCCAAGGAAGCCTGGGAATCTGGATTTCCAAAAATGAAAATAAAATTTTGGGGTTGTTATGTGATGGGTTGGGTTTTTTTTAATAAAAAGCTACATTTTCCCTTGTTTGTATCTCTGGCCACATACAGATGATCCTCTATCATAAACAGAAGTCCATCAGTTCAAGTACCACTGTGGAGACTCATGGAGGAGAATGACAAAGGGAAAAAGAGAAAAAACATTTTACAAAAAAGGGAAGCTACATGTTTCCGTTAGTTGAAGGCTACCCAGAGGTGAAAAAGATTGATGGGAGCAACTGGTCTAGGTACTGTTATCAACCAAAACTTCATCAGAAATAACTGTCTCTAACTCTCACATATCACATAAGCCACGTCACATATATAGCAAGATCTTTGTCACAGAAAGTTTAGGCTGAGCTGGAGAAAGCACAAATATGAGGATGACATAAAAATATAAAGACGACAAAACCATTCCCTGTGTATCTTCTTGGTTTTCATGGCTATTGCACACCATTCCTCCTGCTAATCTGCATTTGTCTTGCCTCCTAGACCAGATCCTAATTAAACCCAATTCCTAAACTACCGCTCTGTTCTCTAGTCCCTTATTTTTTTTTAACATGTGAACTGGAAAGTTTGGTCTGGCTAGAAAGGCTTTGATTCTTCTGAAGAGAAGCTCTCACTGGTATCTCCTGCATCATCCTGTAGTCTTCAGGTGGCAAGTACACAAATCGCTTTCATTATATTTTGTACGCCCAAGTGCTTCACCCCAGCAATTTCTGCACACACACATCAGGGAGCCAACATTTCACTTGCCAGCGGAGCAGAGACAATGGGATGCGCCTGACCGTGAAAAACCACACCCCATAAAAATGCTGAAATCCAAGTACCTTAATCGCAGCTGAACACTGATCTGCATGCTTGAGAAGCTCCTCAACTTTGTCTCGCTTCCCACAGATTTCACTGTGCAAGTTCTGTCAAGAAAAAAAGTAAGCTGTGAAACACTCCCTCAAGATTTACCAGTTATTTCCTCCTGTACACACTGCCTCCATCAGAAGGCACCGGCAGTATGAGACTACTGGGACCCCAGAGGCTGAGACCTGAAATGACCTGTAGCCATGCAGTTTTTACAACAGCAAGCTCTCTGTGCATGAGAAGGTTGTTCTCAGAAAGAATACCTAGCAACCGAACAACCCCCAGAGCTGGGGAGGGAGAGTGCCTTGACTTCAGCTTAGATATATTTCCTCGCTTTTTATTTTTGTACTATAATTTGTCCCATAATTTGAGCCATCATGCAATCCCTTGAATTAATTCAAAGCTGATGTGTAAAAGTGTCAGTGATCATGTAGGAGCCAAAACTGGTCTTGTTCATAATCTGTAGCAGTGCTGACAGAAAGTAATAAGGATAATAATATTTCCTCTCTCCCGCCTTCTACACATGCGGTGTTTCTTGGTAGCTTGCATACTTTATAATTCAAAACAGGCCACTGTATGGCAGACTGCATTGATACTGGTATTTTCTGAATAGCAAAACAATTTAAAATCCAGATAACCGAAGAAGACTCATTCAGGTGCCGCATACCTTCTGATCATGTAGGTATCTCATGATAGTGTTGCAATCGCACAGCTTCATGGACTCGATAGAATCCTGCCTACGCTTGGCATCACAGATCCATTTGCACAGAGCCTGGTAGAGATCTCGGTAAGTTTTCAGCTGTTTGATCTGCCTTTCTAAATCCCATGATCTAGAAAAAAAATGGAACTGTCAAAACAGAAAGTGCATTCTCTTTCTGTCTCTTTAAACGTTTTTCAGAAATAAGACAGTAATAAACTAGGTAAAACTATGGGAAGCTCTAAAAGGACATTCTGAACAAAAATTTCAAATAAATGAGAATCGTACTGGTTATAAGTCACCCAACATGGGTTTTTAGTGCCTCACTGTTGAGTAACTCTGCAAAACACAGAGGTTGGCACTTTCTGTCAACTGAGGGATGGACAAAACCTTGTAGTGATAAGAATCAAGTTCACTGACTTCAGTACTCTTGTTCTCAGTTTTCACCAAAACAACCAGCAACAGTCAATTTTTATTAACAGGACTAGATTTTGGCCTCAAGTAAAACCAAAACAAATCACACACCCAAAAAACCCACAATCAGAATATGCCTTCAGTTCAATAAAGCATTAGAAAAAAATTGTTGGTATTTTTTTTTTTTAACTTAATTTTTAGTGTTAGTTTTTTAACCCTCAGGTATAGGGTATTCAGGAATAAGCACAGTTCCTTTGTTTGATAGAGGAAAATGCTGACACTGTAAGTACTTAATCCAGGAACATTAGCAAGAATTAAAAAAAAAAAAAAAAATTAGAACAACTCCTTAGCACACTGGTTAGATATTTACATGACTACATTTTCCTGCTTGGTCTTACACAATCCCTTTTAAAGCATGTTGAACCTACTCACAGTTGCTCTAGTCCTATTGCCCTAAAAGTCATCATTTGTCCTCTGGAGTGATGATTAGTGCATATCAGTTTTTAGACTCACTGTTAAGATAATCTTAGTAGCAATAGCAGTAAGGAAGAAGCTATTAGGAAATATGAGCAAACCTGTTATCTATCTGCTTATCAGCTCTCTGCCAGCGGTCTATTAGCTGGGTAACTTTGTCACAGAACTTTCCAATGTCCATGTCATACAGGGTGTATGACTGGCAAGACTGTGAGTGAATCTGAAGCGTTTTCTGCAGCTCATTTTCCAGGGTATTCAGTAGTGACTTTTTCATGTTTAGGTCTGCTTTCATTTTCTAGAGAAAAAACAAAATGCTGTCATACATTTTATCCTTGGGAGGACACTCAAATTTAACCTTGAACAGCATGCACAATGTGTTGGGATCTAAAGATTTTGTTTCTAATTTAGTAAGGTATGTACACTGATGTCAGCTGGACTTAATATATTTCAAATGAAACATCTACTTTGGTAAAGAGTTTGACTTAAGAATGCGTTTGAAGTTAGACTCACTCTTAAATAATTTGCTAAACCAAAGCCCTCTGCTGTCATATTCTGTAGCTAACATTTCAGTTTCTCAGAACTATGTAGAGCAGTTTCCAAAAAAACCCCCAAAAAAACAAAAAACAAAGGGAAGAGCCTGCCTTGTTTGTTCCTAGAAACAATTGACTAGAAAATTTCACTGAAGTGTAAAAGATTCCTGCACTTGCACCAGCTGTAGAATCAAATGTCAGGATTGGCATATCCAGTTTTTAAATGTTATCTTAAAAACTGCACAGTTTGTGGTTTTTCTTCCTGTTTACATTTTTATAAACATCTTCCATGGAGATGTTTCTTAACACACAACTTGTTTGTGTGCATATACTCGCATACTGTAGGGTATCACCAAATGGCATATACCGTGCAGGCAGTAGTCTGTTTTGCAGCCCCGAGTCACAGGGATGACTGCATTCTTCGATAATATGCCCAAGCTTTTTTTTTTGTGTAGCTCAAATTTTACACCAGCTAAGAACAACACCCAGCAACTGAACTGCAGCTCTCATTTAACATGATAAAAAGGTAACCTGGTTGTGCTCCATTTGTGCCACCTACAAACTTTTCCCTGTTATACCTGAGAACAGGAAGGAATGGAAGAGTCCCTAATCTCCCAAAGGCTTTCAGTGCACAAAAGGACCAGTTCAACACCAGATAAAGTACTGGTTCTGCGAGCCAACTTTGTGCTCAGCAAAGCAGTTATGCTTTGCCTTCTCCCCTTGTACAGGATGGATAGTTCTCACTCAGATTTGAAATTGACTCTATGGCAAAACCAGGACACACAATAATACTCAGATTTACTTGTTACAACTAGATGACAGCAAGGGCAGTTAACAAGCCTTTTTGTAAGAAAGGAGGTATTGTCTTCAAATCTAGCTTCATATGTGATACAAATAAACACATATAATTTTGTACAGAAATGGATTATGGAGATCTTCCATGCCACTGGCTTTGCTGTGGGGGCAGCAACAAACAGGGGATGGAAGAAGCAGTAACCCATACGTTCCTTGAAATAATTTGAAAAAGCATTTTATGTCTATGTCAAAATATGACAGGATCAGCATTTCCATCTCCTGTGTTTTCAGAAGGGTTTCAACCAGTTCAATAGACCAGTGCTGGCAGCTACAAATTTTGCCTTGCTGTGTCCTTGGGTCTTGGCCTCTCACCTTCAGACAAGCCCGGTAAGCCTCCACTTTATCAAGATCCAAAGGAACAGTCTCCTCTTCAGACAGTCTGATTTCAAAAACTCTGATCACATCTTCTGTTTGTAGAATAATCTGGAGCAGACACCTCAGTGCATTCAAGCTAAAATAAATAATACAAGACAAATCCATAATGGACTGGGGCAGGAAAGGTGATTATTTCTAATTAATTGCAGATCATTAGTTAAAGAGAATAGACAATACAGAAGAAATTTCAGTGATACCCATGATTCTCACTTTTTTTTTTTTTTAAGTCTTCCAGAAAAGAGAAAAATTCACATAAATGTCTGTTTCTACCCACATGTACAGCATTTGTAGGAAAGAAGATGTAATTTTACACTGCTGGTAACAAAAGGCAAGTTTCTGGACCAAGAATTATGGAAGGAAGTGAATGATTTATTGCTATAACATCAATTTCCTTACCTGTCTAAGTAGCCAGCAGAAACACCATTAATGTTTTCCAGTTTTTGAAATAGGGCATTTATCTCTGACTGCAAGTACACATACTTTTCACAGCCTCTGAAGTTAGGCAGCAAGTCCTTATGCTTATTGAGGGTTTCAGCCATTATTTGAGAGTCATTCTGCACACCCTAAGGAAAGAGAATGCCTGATTTACACATTTTTGGTGCCTGAATGATCATTCTACAGCACATATGCAATTGGTCTCCTTATCCAAACAGTCTGCTGCTATCTAACCAGCTTGACTGAGGACTGAAGCAGTGCCTGAGCTTGCTTTCTTCAAGGTAACATTGGGCAGTTTCTTTTTAGCACAGTCCACAACAGGTAATACCTCTTTTTGAGCACCTCGTCCACTCTGAAACTCAGCTCTGTTGAAAGCAAAGCACTTTACTGCCAGCTGCCTATTGCACTCAGTAGACGTGCCAAGGTCCTTCGGCTCTTAAGACCTTTGCAACCTCACTGCCTCAGGGGAATTTCTCATACGCTGAACTTGTTCTCTTTTCTTACTAATCTTCTCTCTCCAGTCTCCTTCAAATCTTAATGCCACTTGACACCATGCTTTCTGTATTCTTTGTCTGACAGAATGTAACTTCTAAAATCCAGCAGTCAAATTATTCTACTTAGGAGCTAAACTCCAATCCAAATCATCATGGTTAGCTTCCAATTGAGAATTTTCTGCACAGGGTGTGTCTTTCCCAGCTGATTAGAAACACAACTGCAGTATGCTCTGCAGCAGAGTCATACTGAACTTGAGATGCTCAAAGAAAAACATCCACAATTACCTCTAAATCCTTTATTCTGACTGAAAAGTCATGCACAGCCCCTTGATCCACTCCAAGAGGAGCTCTTTGAACCATCTGAATCTCAGAAGCTTCAATCTGACGCCGAAGTTTCTGAAGCTCCATCAGCAGCCAGGCCTCCTGCTTCTCGTGTTCTCGGTTTCTCTCATTAACAATAATGGTGTTTGAGGAACCCACAGGACAGCTCTCAGTTGGAACAACTGTAAAACGAATTGCATACATGTCAACTGCCAGAGAACGGAGCACCTACATACAGAAAGCCAATGTAGTGCCCAAGTGACCTAAGCACTGAATGGATCTGTAGAACTGAGAACAGGAAGATTTGGGCCCTTATGCAGCTGTTTCAAGGAATGAAATATCTCCTTCACAAAAAGACAAACTTGCTTCCTCAAATGCAGCAGTGAGATTTTGCTTCCTAATAACTGAAAACATATCAGATGGACTAAATTCCTCTCATTTTCACAGCAAGTTCCATGAACTTTGGAGGACTATTCCCAGGTTCACACCAAAGGAAGGAAGAACAAAATGTACTCTTCCCTGTGCATGGATAGTTTTGTTATATTGGGAGACAGCAGTAGAATTCTCAAAAATGTTTCCATTCATAAGTTTAGGAGAACACTTTCACATGGAAAGAATACACCACCATCTGAACAAAGAAACCCCAGCAGTCCAATCTCTACAAAAAACAGGAGGATGACAAACCTGTTTGTGGCTGCCGTGACTGACTGGGCAGTTGTATAATCAAGGTTTGGTAGTGCTTCTGAGCATCAGTGAACTGAGTCTGGATCTTTCGTTTGTCTTCATCACCAAACATCTCTGAGCCTTGGCTGTTCCTGAGGAATTCTTGATAATGGATCTCCAGGTCAGTTATTATTTTCTGGTAATCTTCCTTACGCATTGTTTTCAGCTGAATTGAGGAAGAAGAAAATTTTGAAAGAAACAGCAATTGAGGAAGGTTTATGACTAGTTAGTCATTAAGGAACAAACTAATACAACTATATTAAAAACAACGCAAAGGAATCACATTTTAGAGTAAAACCTAACCGGGTGCCTCTAAAAGTACGGTGCTAAAAGTGGCCTTTGAGCTAATCTGTTCTTGTTATAATAATTTCATAACTTAAGAAATTCTACATCTTACTCTGTCTATCCATTCCCTTGCATAGTGGGAACAAGTACAGCAAGCATGTAATAAAACCCCTCAGCTAATCTTCCCGATTATCCATACCACATTTGGGAAAGCACGTTGCCTCTCCTTTAACAAAACCACAACATCCACATATAACGGTTTGTGCAACCCAGCAAAAGGAAGGCCCATGGTTTTGCAGAACATACATCTGCACAGGACACAGCAAGCGCTGTTTGGGACAGCAGAGGGCAGGTCATGAATGTCCCTGGTCTACAGGTAAGGCCAGCTGGATTCTTACCTTGGCAATAGTCATTGCCCTGATTTTCTCAATGTCAATCATGCAATAATGCCAAGATACCAGGCTCTTCATGTTGATATACAACTGGTTCCACAAAGCTAAAATAGCTTCATAGTATTGCTCAATTCTGAGATGAGAAAAGAAATTACATGGTCAAAACGTGACTGTCCTTGCACTATAGCTACAAAACATTCGAAGAAACATCCACCAGATGTGGAGTGTGTTAAGGCTTGTTCTCTACTTGAAAAAAAAATAAATCTTAGAAATTAATTTATCCATGACTTTTGTTATTAGAGATGAGGAAAAACCTTGTAAAAGTTAAGTTTTAAATATTTTTAGATCCCAACCCAGATCCCAGCAAGCTTCACTGAAGTGAATTTCCTCAAATCAAAGGTCTAGTCCTTAATCCCCCACCATTATAGGGTGAGGGGGCACTCCGATCAAGGCACAGACCAGATTTTATGACTGGTTGCTATTTTGAGTAAACTATTCTATCTACTCCCAGTGGCAGGTGTCCAAACCCAGGCAGCAACTCACTTGGTAGCAAGATCCACTGCTAACGGATTGGGGGGTGGGATGATAAGACTAACGGATGGCACCAGCATATCTACTCCTCCAGGGCCAGTCACCAGCCACTTGCTGCGCTCATTATTGTCCTTCAGGATACATTCATCTCCTTTGCGCACCGTTTTCTGTAAGGAATGCAGAACAACATTTTTTTCTTTAGTTAAGTAAGATGGGGCTTCTAGGAGAGACAGACAAGGAAGATGCATCTAGATCACAGAATTGGGAGTGCTTCCCAGCTGCCAGGTCTGGGTGTGCATCTTGGCTTCACACTGGGCCAAGAAATCAGCACAGATCAACCCCTTCTCCCTGAATCCGGTTTCCATGTGAAGAAAACCCAAGAAAACCAAGTGGGAGCCACAGAATACTCTGAGCAGTTGCCAGTCCACTTGATCATCAGACTTGGGGCTTGCCATGACAAATATCAAAGACTGAACATAACACATGGCCACAGTAAGCTATGCAGCCATGTATGGCTGTAGAGCTGGATACATATTCCTGTATGTCTGTGAGCTGGAGGGCTAAGGATGCTTAGTGCTGCATCCATATTTGCAAAAGGACTGGGAGCGAGCACAGCAGAGCTAGATCCACCAGCCCCAGCTGCCAGAAATCCTGACACAACACGGCCATGCGTGTGGCCATGGTGCAGGTTACAACCCACTCACATCCAAGAGGGGTAGGCTCTTCCTGTCATTTATCCTGACAGGACTCTATCTGCATCACACCTCTGCAGCCAGCAAATACGGTTTTTGACATAACTAGTAAAAGGCCACGGGCTTCGCATTGATCTGAGCATGCAGGGGCTCCAGACTTGTCTGGCCTTACCTTCGTCTGAGCAGAATTTAGCTTGCTTAAAGCAAGAGCAATTGCCAAGCAGTCAGGACCATTGCCTAAATTTGTTTAGTTTTGCTTATAGTAACAAGTTGTTGCTCTGTGTGGGCTGAACTTCTGTGACTGTGGAGTAAATGTGGTATGGAGGAACACAGACACAGAGTAGATAGCAGAAAACCCAGATCGTAAACACAAATCACAGTGGTCAATTACTGGTCACTACAGGAGTGCAACTTAGCGAATCAGGTAAAACAAGTTTTACAGATGACAGAACAAAATAATTGGATAATTGGGAACCAGTGAAGAGAAACAGCATGTAAGCAGAAAACGCATCTAAGACTAGTGTTAAGAAAAAAATATAGAAATAAACCCAAGCAGCCCCAGTACTGAGGAGGAAGAAAAACCACCACCATCAATTTTGTACTCCATCCAGCAAAAAAACTGGGGATATCAATGACTTACTGTACATTCCTCACCTTTTGTTAGGTGAAGTGTTGACCTAAGGACCCAGAGGGACACTGGAAAGGTAAGCAATCACCAAAAAAAAGGTGTAGATGCTGGGAAGCATCTGTATAACAATTTTAACTCTATTACCAATGAGACACTTCTGTGCTAATTTGAACTATGAGTATTAATACTATTTAATGGCCTAATATTAATAATTTTGACTAGACTTACTAACCAACCAGAACCTAGCTTGTTTATTCATAATCGCAAGCAAGTCAGAACTTTTTTTGTCAAAGAAATTTAAATGCTGACCAAAAGCAGACAAAGGGGCTACACCTATCAGCTCAACAGTTTGTTTACTAAATCATTTGCCACATTCTAGTTTACATGATGTTCATTCTCAGTCAAAAAGGGATACAATACCAGATCCTGTTTGTAGTCACACAGAGCCTTGAGGATAATGGGCTTATTACTCCGGTAGTCTGGGTTACGTGGCTTCAGCTGCACAATCTTCTTGGATTTATTCACCAAACTCTGCACTTGCCTCTTGTATTCAAGAATTCTCTCTCGTTCATTCTGCAAAGGTTAATTGTATGTTAAAAATTCATTCTAAAAAGAAACCATATCTAGTTCCCACTGTTTTATTGAGAGGGGTACATCTGGAGCTCACAGTAGGCAAAGCTTCCTTTAGCTCCAGTGGGATGAGTCTTTGGCCTACCATGTAAAACTGCAGTTTTAAAAAAAGAGAAAAAACCATCAAAGTATCTTTGCAGCTCTGGCAAGCTGCAAAGTTTGCAAAACTTGCAAAGCAGGTTTTTCATATGGATCTGCAACGTGGTTAAAGTGATGTGTAAGAAACACAGGAATAAATGGAAAGAATCTATTATAACATGAATGCTAACTGAAAAAAAGTAGTAACTACACTCTCGAACCTGATTTAATCAATTGCCCTTTTACATCACCAACGTTTTTGCTCCAGTACATTCAATTTGGAATTGTAGTACCTAATTCATGATGAGCAAATAACTCAGCTTTTTTGTCTAACTGAGGCCTTTCAAAGAGACTACAGTGATATAGCAACATGATGAATCATTTACTAAATGCACTTGTCCTTTGAGACAAAAATCTATTCTACCACCTATGAATGAAAGTCTTCCTTTTTTTTTTTTTAATTTGTTAGCATGTCAGAAACTTGGGAATATGTTAGGCTCATTCCAGATTTAAAAAGAAATCAGAGCTCACAAACAGTATTACACAAATTAAAATAACACTGATCCATTTGTAGGCTTTCCTAAGAAATGGGCAGGAATATACCATTACGGTTTCAAGTTCATACAGTACTGTTTATAAACACTGCAGTACACCTGGCTTTACATTTGGTATCTGAAAAGGGCAACTGATTTCCAAGGAAAGCAGAACATAACCTGTCAGGTGGGTGTGACAGTACCTCCAGCTCTTTGATCTGCTCCAGCAAAGATTGCAGTGACATGCTTTTATCACAGATGAACTTCTTTCTGATGGAGTCTTGTAAGTTTTTCAGGTAGCACTCTGTGGCTTGGGCCTCTTCAAAGAACTACAGGAGAAAAGTTGGGATTTCAGTTGTACACACCTCTTAAAAATGTCTGTTAAAAATCAGTGGGTTCCTGTCATGAGAAATCCCAGTTCACATCCTGCAGAATGGTAGCATTTACAATATGGTAACAGTGTGTTATGGATAATTGTGTACGGATTTAGAAAGATTTTGGTACAGAAAAAAAAAAAAAAAAAAGTATCTGTGACAGGATTCACACTTTTAACAAAAGTGGCATGAACTTTCCACATCACTACTCACCTGAAAGTAAGCTGCATTCTCTTTCAGATGAACATCAATGCATTTGGTGATCTGAAGAATCCAGCTCCACTGAGTTTGTAATGTATCCATGTAGGCCTAATAAAAATAGTAATATACAGAACTCAAAACACCACACTGATCTCTCCCATATCTAGACTCAAGCAAAACTATTTATGCTCCACATAAATGGAAATGAAAAAAATCTGCTGAAACAAATTCATGCACACCAGAATAAAGTAACTCATGCAAATAGTTCCCCAACTTCTAAGCATCTACCTAACTGAAATGAGTTAAATACCTGCTTGTGGGATGCAGAGAGAAATTTGTTCATGACTTGAATTTTGTTTGATCAGCATAAAGCCTGAAGTGCATGAACAAAAAAGGGGTGAAAAGCACAAACAGTAGTGCAAATAAAATATTTCAATTGCAAATTGTCATCTTCTCCTTCCGAGGAACATTATCAAACATGATTTTTTTATGATGGCTATTTTTAAATTCAAACTTCTCAAGTAGTCCTCATGTATATTCTTTAGAAAATTACACACAACTTTTACTTCACTGCTGGAGCTTAAAAGGATCTTTCCTTTAAGGCAGAAACTGACCATAGAAGAAATACGAACAGTGATTTCACGCAACATGGTAAGAGTTAACAAAGTAAATGCACTGAAATGCAGAAAGGACTCCTTTTTTCCCTATTAGCTTCTTTTAGTTTCAGGGTTCTTATGCACTCTTAAAATTGTAACAACTACAGCATTTCCTAATAAAATGAGATTTTCCAAATTGTTGCAGCCTTTGTAATTGAAAGGTAAATATACACCAAGCTGTGAAAGCAAAAATGTCTTGGCTAAGCTGTAGAAATGCACTACGAATCTCAGCTGCAGAAAGCATTTACACCTGGATTAAACATAAAACCTCAATAAAGGGTGTGGCTTTCTTCAAAACATGCCTACTAAAATAGCAGAAGAGCCATGACATGCCTTTCTACCATAGATTCTGCTACACTGTAGGCAACTCAAACGAGATACAGCAGTTTCAATACACTCAGACAACTCCCTAAGCCTCATATTAATTTTTACAGACATCTATAATCAAATTTGATAGCAATGAGAGCTCTCCCCATAGCTCTTAAGAAGCCTGCAGTTGCTGTGGCCAGGTTTGTAGAGGAAGGTAGTAACATTTAGTAGAGTATCTCACACAGCTGTATAAAAATGGACATACTTTTTGGCAGGCAAACCTTTCTCAGGTCCAAATGCAGCATTTCATTTGCAGTCTTTCACTGAGAACTTTTGCCATATAGCAACTAAAGGAGCAAGTGAAGTCACACGAAGTCTAACTCACCTCGATTTTATCTGAAGCAGGGTGCTGGTTGAGCACTAGCTGGTCACTTTCTTGCTTTAGCTTGTTGAGTTCTTTTTCTTTAACCTCCAGTTCACTCATGCGTTTCTAAACAACCAAAACACAGCATTAAACAAACCCCCAAACGTACGCTGCACAGGATGATTCACTTAAAATTTTCCAGATAGTTGTGATAATGTAAAATTATCCTGCTAACACTACATAGTATTTCTATTCAGTGTTCTGAAGTTAATTATGAAGACGACAGAATCAAAGAGGGTGCAATCACCTCAGTTCTAGTCTCTAGGCTTACCGCTTCACATAGCAAAGCGGCCAAAGTTCTGCCTTTCCTAGGAATGATGGAAGCAAAAATGACTGCATCTTGCAACATCCAGAACAGCTGAACTAAAAAAAAAAAGGTACCTCCTTAGTAGTGTGAAGAACTTTCATTCCTTTTTCAATTTGGAGATCAGCACCAATATTGGTTAAAGAAACACACATGCTCAATTTCCCTACGTACCCAGAGAAGACAAGGAGCAGTGCAAACTACCTCGGGCCATGTGCTCAACATGCTGCTGGCAAAACCATCAGAGGAAGAGAGCAGTTCCCTCTGGTATAGCTTTACTTCCTGGTGACAGACATCGGGGCCAAATATGGGGACCCTCTAGCCCCTACATAGTCCTAACAGGGAGAATTAAACGACTTGATTCAAGTCCCTTAGTTTAGCGTGCCAACAGCATGCACAAGCTATATGTCATTAATAGTCCACGGTGGACTGTACAGATAAGGACAGCTTCCAAGGTCAAAAGAAACCATGACAACTGGTTGAATGGGACCACAGTCTTCCAATAGATGTCCAATCTTGACTCAAAAGGTTGTCACACAGTACTTAATCTGAAAGCGTGGATAAAAATCCCCAGAAACTTCAAAAGAGTGAAGAAACGCCCGTCCTGTGATCAGTCCCTCAGAGCTAGGCTGTTCCTCCCTCACTATCCCAAAAGAGGGCCCATGGAAAGCATGAGGAGGTTGAGCTGTCTTACAGAGAAGGCCTCCTGCTTCCTGGCGATGTCAGTGTTTCTATCACTCCAATCATAGAGAAGCTCTTCTTCCTCACAGTCATTAATCCACATGATCTCTCTGCTGGTGGCTTGGATGAGGTTCTGGAATTGACGGAGCTGATCCATTCTCTCGAAGGAGTATTTCTGCAAGGAATTCCAGAAATTAGAAGCCATAAACACAGAAATGCCTTTGCTGGGTGGAGAAGGAGAAGCCAAGAGCACAAAGAGCACAGCATGTCCTTTTTTTTTAAAAAAAAAACCTAAAATAACAGTAAAAATCACACATCTATAAAATCTGTTCGCAATGGACAGCCCATAATGTGCCTGCATTTATAGAGGCATGAAACCTGCTAGCAATGGACAGTGGACAATGTGTCTGGATTTATATAACGAAGGGAACCTGAAGTCAGCAGCTTCTGAAAGTTATTCCAAACACAAGCGTAGCAGACACGTAGGCAGGCAAGCAAAAAGGCATGGGGGGAACATACAAAAAACACCCAAACATTTAACATCACTTCTACTTGCATTTGCTGCTCATAGTACATCCTTGATGTTGTAGCACCTTTTGCACAGATGACACGATGAAAAGATTCCTTCTCTGCCCTCACATCATAATACACATCCTGTTGCTTGAATATGTACAGGAATCAGCTTCCAATCCCAAGGGTGAAATCTACCATTTGCACAAGATTCTCACTGTATTTTACACGAAGATCCAAATCAGGGAAGGTGCAGAGCCCTACACTAAATTTGGTTGTAATCCCACCTTTGAGTAACTTTTTAAGCTTCATATCTAGACTAACTTCATTGCTACATTTACTCCCATTAAGGAGGTAGAGCTCTACTCTTCACCTGCTTAATGACCAATTCCCTTCAGCAGGTGAAAACCAGAAACTTCTTCGTGAGGATAAGTCAATTATACACCAGGTAATAAATTAATCTCAAGTTCATGACTCAAACTGAACCTTACAGAAACTACAAAGCACTGTCAGTTTAATGCTGAACAGAATTCTTTAAATATGCATCTGTCACTCTGTTGAAACCTAAAGTGTCCCTTGACTGTAACACCAGTGTTAATAAAGCAAAAAGAGCATTCATCATAGAGGGTAACAGCAATGAACACATCTCATGCTCACCAGCAGTCCTTCATATTCTTCCTCCAGCTGATGAACTGCAGCCTTCTCCCGCTGAAAAAGAGATAGAAAATACTTAGTAAGCCTTTTACAAGTTGCCTATTTGCTGATATTTCCTTTACAGTGTCAGTACCATAATGTTGTAACTACAGGTGGTAACCTGCAAATGCCTGCAAGAGACATAGGTGAGTAGCAGATCTGCACCACTGGAGGACCACAATAAGTATAAAACCAAGGCTTCGACAAACTTACTTCCCTCAGGTACATAAGCAAGATTGCACATAACCCCTGTAATACCAACACAGCTCCCCAAACTGGATCTCCTTCTGTACCAAACTCCTAGACAGCTGTGGGGAACCAGCTAGCCCTAAAGCTAGCTTTGGAGATTATGAAGTAGTATAAACTACGATATGACCAGGAGACTCCCAATTTTTTTTCCTGTTCCTATGACTGGGAACCTGCACAACCTTGGAACTGGTATTCCATAGGGCCAGACTATCACCTTTCCTATTTGAAGAAGCAAAAATGGAGTAACACCCCTTCCACCCTTCAGCTTGGCTGAGAGATCAGAGCTCCGGAACAGAGTGCCTTTTCTTTAGATCCAACTCTCTCCCCTCCTGTCTGTGTGAGCAACTAACAGAAAAGAAGAATGGGAATGAAGAAACCCTTCTCTCTCCTATACCTAGCTGCTGGGCTGATAGGAGAGGAAGTTAACCACTGAATTTTCAATGACTTCTTTATTCCAGCAACTTCTTTATTCCAGTCACAAAATCCAGAGGGAAACAGAATACTCAGAGCGGCAAAAAAAGAAAAAGAAAACAAAAAATCCACACTTAAGAAAAGCTCTAAGCTTAGCCCAGAATTTGGGCATTTTTCACAGAAATTTCCTCATTACCCAAGGCTGTATCTAAGAACCCACCTTATCCTTTCACTTTCTTGTTTTAACGTACCTAGACGGAAAGCAAGAATAACAATTCTTAGCCATTCTTCTCACAAAAAATGTTGCAATATTTATTTGCCAGCCTTGATACACTACAACAAAGTGTCGAATACCTACTAAATTTTCATTTTAAAATTCTAGGGAAAGAAGTGGAACACAAAATAATCACGAAATAATAAATATTAGGGTTGAAAGTGGTTGCTGTCATGACACCAGTGCTTTCTGAAAAGAAGCTGAGCTATTCAGCGTTCTTTTTTGTAGTGGAACAGCAGCAAGTCAATGATATAAATTTACAGCAAGCAACCTGTAAGGGAAGAGAGTAATTACCAGATCTGTTTTGACTTTGTCCAGGTGCCAGCGATAGTCTCCAATGGCATTGTGAGTTCTTCTGTGGTCACCAATTTGTTGCTCAATGGATGCTGCATCAAACCCCCATTTCACTAGCTCCATTTCAGCCTAGGAGAAAAAGACAGTATTTGTACTTTCATTTCCAACACTATTATCTAAATCAGGGCATAAGGGAACTGAACTGAAGGAAACACAACTATGCAGTAGAGAGTAAAACTGAACAAAGGGAAGTTCAGAATAGGGGGTTACAATTTCTTAAAATTGTCATCACTTAAACTGTGTGACAGGCTCCCAAAGTAGAAGAAACAAGGTAGGGAAAAATATTTAAGTTGCTTAAAATTAGAGTAGATGAAGTGCAAACAGTAGTGTATTTTCATCTGTTTTCCTTGGACCAAACTGTTCATTTATATTCTACACTATAGTTACGTTCTTATCACTCTGAAAACAAATTATTACTTTACCAAACAATGCTATTCATGCAATTCATGTGAAAATACCCAGAGTCAAGTTCTGTAGCCCAGTACACTACATTTCCATCTTAATTATTCTCACATAAACTCCAATAACTTCAGTTAAATGCAATCAAACTAAATGAAAAAACAGAAGATAAACTGAAATTATTATAGAATGTGTTGTCTTGCATTTTGGCAACATTTATTGTAGGTTGCCAAGTGAAAAATCTCTAGAAACAGCCTCTGAAAAATAGTAATACATCTGGATAATTACCAACTCAAAAACTACCTGACTGTAGTTCTTTGTTTCATTATTTTTAAATATTAAAAGCCACGGAATTCACAATGCAGCTCCTCAAACTCCAAATCCTCTTTTACGCTCTAAAGACACACTCCATTTCTGTCTGAATGCCTGTCTGCGCACGCACACAGTAAAGAAATAGGTATCTTAATCTTGGGTTGGGACCTAATTTAGTAATTACCAGCCTGGAGCTAAATCTCTAAGAGTCAACAGATGACAATAAAGCCCGAACCACACTCAAGCGTAGGGGTTCAAAGGCACTGTTGAAAACGATCCAAGAAACAAAACCATTTTGCATTCAGCCATTTAAAAGTTACAGGACTTTGACCCTTTTCGTTATATTTAAGCAGTCTAAAGAGACTGTAGCAACAGTGGCAGTCCTGGCTGGCTGCCAGTATGCGAACAAAGCCTGTCTGGATTTCACTGCATTTTCCCTAATTCTGCACTGGAAATTTGACCAACCCTCCTACCACCTGATTCTCCTGTCAGCAAACCATCCAGACAGAAAACAGAAAAACACCAGCAGAAAACCACAGCTGCTCAGACCTTTTTCCTCGCATCTCACCACGTTACTAGGGGAAGCATTATCCTAGTCCCAATGTGAGCAGGTAATGGGACACAGCGAGGCACGGTGGAAAGAAGAGGCATGACAGAAAGTTAAAAATAAATTTTCCCTAAAAAAAAAAAATCTCAAAAGCCCAACAGGGAGCTAAGTGCTTACTGGCCACACCTCAGCTTTGCCTTAGGGACTGAAAAAGGGAGAGAGAGAGGGACTTTTACTTTCACAGGAGGTTTTGTGCTTATGCTCCCTGTGCTTAGCGAGGGGTGTCTGAGCAGGGTGTCGTGGCGTCTTTGGGAGGTGCAGCTTGCTCACTGTCCTTAATCGCTGGAAGCGTGCCCGGTGTCTGTTCAACATCACTCCTCAGACCATGGCAGGTCTGACAATTAGCCTACTCTCCCACAGTGGGTGCAGAGCAATTATATCTGCTGTTACTGTCCAGGCACAATGCTTATACACGTTACCACTGAAGGAGTGTATCTCCGCTTCCCCTTCTTCCTCTAAAACATGCTGTGCTATGGGAGGGCACTGAAAGACTACACTATGACTAGCACTCACAGAAAAGTATGGGAATTGTACAGAGCTCTCCCCTCCTCATCTGGTTTACACAGCAACGACTTGGCAAACACCATATGCAGATAACTATGACAGGATCACTAAGCAACAACCTAATAGAGAGAGATAAAAATAACACAATTCGAATTTACTGCAAAGTATAACTTCAGCCACCTTGTTCCATCCTCCCTACCTGCCTCTCAGAAAGGGCTGTCAACCACAAACAGCCAACTTTCACTTCGGCAGCACAAAAGCAGACTATGAGCTCTCAACATGTGTTTTCTACTCCAGGTTACACCATCAACAGCTGTGCATAGGCAAATTTATTCTGGAAATGCAACAATCACAACTTCAGCATTTTCACGTGGATTTTGGCAGCAACTTCTGAAAGTCTAGTCTGTGGCAATCAGCTCTACCTTCTGGCTCCCACTGTGATAAGGATAGATTAGAGGGGGAGAACGACTGTAAAATATTGGACAATGGTTAAATCTGTGAAGCTGGTTCTATCAGTGTAAAGGGTTAAAATAAATATGAATCATAAAGGAAACCTGTGGAAGGAAGGAAGGAAATATCAGGCATAATAATCTCTAAGGCAAACATGCCAATGCCTTTTGTTATGTTAACAGCTGTGTCTCATTTAGCTTTCAAATCTAACTTCCACACTTTTTCCTCTGCAAAAGATGACCCCAAATCCATGTTCATATTTCAGTGGAAACTCACTATATGTACAATACTGGGGGGGAGGGAGAGAGAGGGAAAAAAAGATGAACTTGGAATAATATATGAGCACGCATATGTACTTTTAATTTTCTACTGGCACCCAAAACATTACTACATGTGAGGTGACATTCATAAACACCAGGTCTTAGCGGTGTCTCTGGTTTTCCACAGATTTACCTTCTGCTGCCTCATCCAGTTTAAACATTCACTTGTGACACGTTTCGTGTACTCATCCCAACCTGAGCCGCTCTGAGAGGAGTAGCAACCACCACCTTTGGAGCTGGCCCTCCTGGCACGGGGAACGCTGATGGCTTTGTACAGGGCACGCATTTGCTCTTGAAGTTGAAGCAGCCTGAAAGGGAAGAAGCCACTTAGCATCTGTGAGGAAAACACCCAGAAAACATGGAAACAATGCAGTTCGTCTCTCCTGCTGGACCACCAAGTACTCAAAACGAAGCGCTGAAAGCACAGGCTGTGGAAAAAAAATAAACTGACTAAAATTTCATGGGGACAACCAAAGTGTGAAATTCTGTAAGAAATATATTACTGCAAGACCCTTCTCCATGTTAGCAAGACCCAAACAGATTTAGTTCCACTTTATTGATTTCTGTCACATCCTGCAACACCATAGAAAGTGAGCACCTGAGATACCACACGCTTTTACCAGCCACATTCCCTCCCCCAACCCTTCCCTGGCAATACCTTTTCTGATACATGTCACAGGGCTGGCCCATCTGCCTCATCTCTCTGATCAGCCCATCCAGGATATCCATTTGGTCATTTGCCTGTGCGAAACACTCTTCCAGATCTCTGTTCCCTCTAATCTGGACACCATCCCCATATTTCAATTCCTAAAACAAACAAACAAAACAAAACGAAAGAAAGAAATGGGACATTAAATTAAACATTCATCACCTAAGCTTCGGCTTGGTTGTTTTAAAAGATATGTTATGAGGACTGATTATTTTTAAGCATGATAGGTTTCAACTGCTAGGTCTGTGCCAATTTTAACTGGCAGAAGGCCAATTAACAGAGGATCCACAGTCATTGGAAAGTCCTAATTACAAATAAAATATGGAAGAAAATTATTAAAACATAGTACCAACCAAATCTTTCCATAAAGAACAGCACATCCTGACTGATGTTTATTTCAGTGGAGCCAAGGCTTCACACGGTGTGCTAAGTTTTTAAGACCTTATGCTTTTGTGTTTAGAGGACGAGAAGCAAACACTTTCCTAGTGGGAGTTTGTGGATATTGCTCCCAATTTTTTCAGAAGTTTCCCTGAGGTTCTAAGACCTTTCTCCCCTGCAAAAACACAGACTGCACCCTGTTTGCCTGAGACCAGCTTCATGCCCCATCACACTTGCATCCCACCTTATCACCCAAAGTCTAGGCAAATTCTCTGTGCACCCTCAGTGCAGTGGACCAGCATGGTCATGGTGCTTCAAGCAGGAAAACGTGGCTTTTTGATCTCATCCCACACTGACACAGCCATGCTGAACAAAACATAACCCAGCGGTGATTTGATTTTGCAAATAAAACGTTGATGGACCTCATTACTTTGTCCCTCAGAAAGAAAAGAAAAAAACCAAAGTAAGCAATGCATGTTGTGGTACCAAGCTGGAACTAAACATTCACTTTCTTTTAACTTCACTGGAATAATATTAATCCTTAACAAGAGGCAGTATTTACTCTGGCATTGATTTTTATATAAACATGTTCACACGTGCTGTACCTCTGAAGAGGAAATGAATTGCTAACCCCAGAGTTCATTCCTGAAAGAATTTTCTGTCCACAGAGGGTCCAAAAGTGTGCATTAAATCACATCTACTGACAGAACTGTGAACGGGTTTTGCATCTCAGTGGCCTCAACGGCAGGATGCCTTCACCACCCTGCACCTCCTCTGACTTCGGCAGAGTCATGTTCACCAGGACTGAATCTAGCATCAATGAGTAACCCACCCCCAGGCACTATGGGTTTATATCAGTGTACCATAAGCAAAGATCATCTGTATGCTTTTGAGATGAAACGGTCAAGAAGATTTTAATCTAGTTTCATATACTTCTTTAGGAATCGCTCAGAAAAATAAAATATAAAGGTAATGAAGGTTTTTCCTGTGGCGGTTCAGATTCATTATGTCCCAGAAAATGATGATGATATTCTACAGGACACACTAAGAGAGTATAAGTGGTCATAACATTAACAGCTGTTTACACTGACAGCGGTCTTGATCTACAACTGAAAAATAAGATGCAGTAGAACCTGTTTGAAGGGTGCGTTGTTTTTTTCTAAAATCAAGAAGTCCCCCTTTTCTTAATTGGATGTATTTCAGTCAGTTTTACTGAACACTGAGTGGAGACAGAGGAGGGAGACCTAGGAAGGAAGTATGCTGTTCTGCTCCCAGTTGCCTCTCACAAACAGCTGAAAGGGGAGAAATGAGATGAAGAAGCAGAGCCTGTAAGTCCAGCTAACGAGGATATTGCACTCCCTGTAATATTCATAATCACTTTTGATAAGAACAACAAGAAGCACTCACGGGTTGTACTATGAGCTCAGCTCGCATCAGGCAATCTGAACAGTTTTGCAAAAGCTCCTGGATGGTGTTCTGGCGTCTGGACACCGTACAGGTCCCATTCTGACTGTTGTGGGGGAGAAGAAGATGAAGTAAGTACAGAGTAATCGCACATTTTCAAGAGACATGAGACATACAAATTCAGAACAGCTAAGGGAAGTTACACGGAATAATCCACCTCATTTAGCTTCAAAGACACACACGCTTTATCTGGCCCCCCCCGCATAACTGTACTCTGAAGTTTTAATGCTGATTCCATGATGGCAGAGCCACTTCATAATTCTCTAACAGCAGGCATGGACTGACACTGACTATCACCACAGGATAGAGTAGAAGGTGGAAACTGGCATGCCATAAAGGAGGAAGTTTTTCTTCCAGTACAGGTATTTGTAGCTTTGATAGTCAAAACTGACAGTATTACAGTGCAAATTAATTATTCACAATCTTTTGTTGAACTCAATACATTAGAACATAGCCTTTGCATCATGTTATCATACGTGTTATGACACAAGCCGTCGAACGTCAGAGCATAAAAGGAAAGCAGGATCCTCTGCTACAGAGGCGCTTGAGCACACAAGTCCATACAAACATATGAAGGGCCCTCTTATCAGCAGAAATGCATGAAGCTTAGTGCAGTGTCTTAAGAAGGAATTGCAAGATGCACAAACTACTACAAAAACAGATGCATGGCCTGGAGTTAGAGGACATGCTTTCTTACACATAAATGAAGTGGGATGTTGGGGATTCCAATTAAAACTCCAGAACTGAAAACACTAGTGGGGGAAAAAGCCAAGATTGATAACAGGGTCATTATTTTTGTCTTGCACATAATTCACTGCATCCATACCGCCAGAAGGTTGCTCTTCCAGCATTTGGGATTCAGCCACCAAAGCGAGCCACTGCTAGTTGATTGAACATAGGTGAGGTGCTTCAAGCACGGAACCATTCCTTGCTGATGGAATCAGAGCTCCCAAGCAAGCCCAGACGGCTCCCAAACCCGAGCACTTGCCAGTGAAACTAAAATAAACCACTACTAAGAGACAGTAAGAAATTAAGATGCTTCCGAGCCTCGTCTAGCTTTCCAACGCCTGTGTTCATCATAGTAGGTAATCTTTTCCATTACAAATCACTGAAGGTTCAAACCTTCCATACAACACCAACATCAAAAAGACTATCGGTGCAAACCTGTCCAGCTCAGAGCCAGGAAGTCATGTGGATTCAGTGGAAATCTTTCCACTGACTTCAACAGACTCTGACCATCCTTTGCAAAAGGAATTGTGACAACATAAAAACTCGTCAGAGCTGTCCTTGGGAAAATCACTGCAGTAATGAGAAACGTTCAACAGTATATTCTTAAGAGCTCTCCTGCAGCGTGTGCAGCTGGTGCTTCAGCAGCCTGCCATTCTCCTATCAGCTCTTCTTGAATGAGTGGAAAAAGTTTGAGCAACTTTTCACCAGCCTCCCCCAATACCAGGGAACAGACTGTCAGAGACAGGACTGGAGAATCACTGGGTGACTTAAAACAAGCTGTACAGATGTAACTCCTGGCTTGCACTGTGACCCTTTGGCTGCACAAATGCTGCGCCCTACTGTGCTATGCACCCCTGTATATCTTGGAAACAGCTTAAAGAAAACAATTGTGAAGAATAACATATGGGTCTGATTGTGTGCCAGGCTTCCCATCAGCTTCCTTTTCTAAGTCATTCCTTCTCCTTAGGCATCACTGTTGTGTTTGGATCTAGAAGTATCTGACTGCATCTAAAATTTACATTTAATTATACCCACAATTATTCTCATGAATGAAGCATAATAAAGAAGAGAGAAGAACCTTCCAAGCAATTTTCTCTTTTTAGAACATCAGAAGAGTGGGTTTTTTCTTCAATCGCTTTTTCAGTCATCTCCTGACAGCTATAAATGCTGGATATCCATTAAAGCCAAAAGAACTATAGATGGGGACCAGACTTCTACTGTAATAAATCAATGTATCTCCACTGGCTTCAGTGTAACTTCACTGACCTCAATGGCATTACTTCACTTTACACTGAAAGGAGGTCTGAACAACGGCTGTCACAGTTAAAATGCTAAGAAATTGTGAAGCAAAGCTATTTTCAAATAAATCAAACTACTAAAACAATTTAAAAGTTAGGACAAGTAGAATTACAAGTATTTTATGTTCATCCCAATAATGTTTGAATACAACATCCAGAATTATTGTCCAAATAATAAAAAAGTTGGAAAACTGAAGATGGTTTAATACAGATGTGCAAAACTGTTTCAAAGGCAGGAGCAGATGCCTTAAAGTGGGAGGCTTAAACGTACCCTATTTAGATCTTAAAATAAAGATCTACAAGTTACTTGTTTACAGTTCATGGGGACCTTCACAAGAAGAAAGCAGCAAGTGTTTAAGGCTCTCCAATCTAGTAGATAAAGACATAACCAAAATAATGGCAGAAGTTGGAGCAATACAAACTGAAACCAAAAATATTTCATCAATGATGTTTTTAACAACTTGGATGTCAGTTTTGCTTTTAAACAACTAACTGTTTTGCCAGTCAAAATACCAAGATCAATACTAGGATAACAGGTGAAAAGGTAGTGGCCTGTTAAAGGCAGCTGACGACACCGGCCAAGCTAATGGCTTTCAAATCTGTCAGCCGACCAAATAGAGCCACACGGGGCATATCTAGAGACTACAGATGCCAATACAGGAGCTGATGTTTGATGGCATAGCTCCACCAAGTCAACAGGACTCAAAGACTTCAAATTTGAAGAGGATTTAGCTGCACAAATATACTCAAGAAGGGCATAAATCAATTTCTGAACTTAAAAAATAAAAATACTTAGCAAGACAATAGCTCAACATATATTGCTTGATACATCAGATGGCACTAGCACAGTCTCACATGGACACATCTTCAGTACTTTTCACTCATGTGACAGGGGAGTACTTCATAAGCAGTTTCAAAGGCCCTCAATATAATATTCCTCTTACTGAAGCCAACAGGCCTTTAATGGGAATGAGTAGATCAAAGCGGAAACCCCAATGCAGAGCAAGCAGACGTCCAACCTTGAAGCAGAAGGAAAGAGCCAGCCAAAGGAAAACCATATCCAACACAAAAAAAGACTGGACCAAAGAAACTGAGGCAAGCCCTAACCCCTGAACATGCTAGATGGCATCGTAAAGTGGAGGCAAGAAAGAAGCTGGATTTTCAAAGTACAACCATGTAACCTAGATCCTATATAAAAATATATTTATATCCCTCAGAAAGATATAGGATCCCAACGATCCTCACAGGACACAGATTAAGCAGATTACTATAGATGGTATATTGTCAATGTCTCTCTTGCTTCCTCTGATTTTGTTTACATGAAACTGAATGAGTTTAAAGTAATGTTTGGTCACTGTAACAACTACTGTTGCTATGAAAACAACTTGATTTGATTTGAACTAAGGCAGCATGTAAAGCTTGAACCTATGAATAGGATTCTGCTGCACCAGACACTGTAGGCACACCACACAGTGAAAATATGGACAGGTTTTTCACTTGTTTTACTGCAGCCCTGTAAACAAAGCGTATATTTTCAACCACTCCAGCAGAAATGGAAAGAACTGGAGCTTGGTCTTTTAGCAGGACTTGTAACATGAGAGCGCAGGGGCTCCTACTAATAAGTACACACAATTGCAATAATCTGACTATTTGCTGTACTACTTTGATTTTGTAAACCCTGCAGAACAGCACTGAGTAAAACTGCCTGGACTGCTTCAGACCTTAACTACCTATTTGTCCCTACAATTCAAAATTTTAGACCATGACACTTATTTTGAAGGCAACTCATGAATTTCAAAAAGATACTATTAAGCCGAGTTCTTTATTAAAATGACTTAGTTTTAATAGTCATTAACTTTAATACTTACATAGTTTAACAGGAACAAAGGAAAACAAAGGGGGGTAGCATCTTTGCTTTAAAATTATGAGAACACTTCAAAACACAGAAGAATCACTTTTATTCGGGATCTGAAAATGTAGCCCTATATCTCTCTACTGCCAGAACAGCCCTAGGAAAGGCACAGCATCTTCACATTGTCGTCATTCTGTACAGAAGCCACCCTGCTTGCTGCATGTCAAGGCAGAACACATAGATTCCTTGCTATACTGCACTCTTGCCCTCCCAGAGAGATGAGAGGACAGCCCAACCTCTGCTGCCACCAGAATTTGGGCAGGACGGTAGCTCAGACAACATCTCCCTGCTGCAATATACCCCACCTGAGCTAAACTCAGCCGCTACCTTCCCAGTGAATCCTCAATTTCTGAACTAGGATTGTACTTAACTGTTAAGCACTACCAGCAATCCTCACGAGACCCCCAGCTCTACAGAAACAAGAAGTAACTACTCCTGTTTTTCATAAACAGGACTGAGAAATGCACTCAAGGTCACACGATGAGTTATAAGAGTTGAGACAGACATGGCAAACCCAGCAGTGTCCACGTCCCTGGAAGACAGCAGGGCTGACTACTGCTGCCACTGACTTACTCAAGCAGTCACAAGACGTCCTAAGTGATAAGTTTTGAATAAATGATATATCCTCTGTAAACACTCAGCTTGCACCCTTACAGGCCCAACCGAGTCGTCATTACTGCAGAACCCGAGGGGCAAGGAAGAAAGCCAGCTACCTTCTGCTTTCTCATCTGGCTCCTGCTGCTGAAGACCTGCACATCCCCAGAACAAACACCTGCAACGTGGAGGCTGCTCTGGTTTCTGCCTTTGTTAGTACACATCAAGAGGCCACTGCTTTATCCGAGGGGCTATTAGTGTCTAGAGAATTAGGGCAAAGGAGACATGCAGGAACACCTCCAGCAGCTCTGCGGAGCCTTCTAGCAGCTTGACAGCTCCTTAAAGCTTTGGAAGCACAAAGGGGACACCCTTGGCCCAAAGATCCAATTTAAACCAAATTAGAATAATCCTTGTTAAATTTTCTGATTCCTCCACAAAACATTTAAACTTTTAAAAATTCAAAGGATTTTTTTTCATTAAAAAGTAAAGGAAGCTTTAAAAAAGGTCTTTTTGCAGATCCAAAGTATTGAGCTACTCCCATAACTCAGCGATGAAAGCAAAACAATAGCACTTCTTTTTCTTCCTTGCCTGCTGCCACCCCCGCCCCATCCACACAAACTTGTTTGAACAAGCAGTAGATTCATCAAGGGATTACCTGGCATGCCCAGGGTAGGCAAGTTAGAAGAAAAACCTGACCTGGAATAGCCATTCCCAGCACACAGCCCGCACACACCAACTCAACCACCACCCATCCATTCGCCACCACCTGCCAGTTGTGTGTGTGTGCCCGAGAACCCCTGCACAGGCATACACTGGCAAAAGGTGGCAAATCACAATATCCGTAAGAATACAACCAGAACTTAAAATACTACAACACAGCTTTCCCCCCCCGCCTCAAAGAAGGTGAATGCCGGTGTCGGAAATCATCGGAAGTTTTGTAACTGGGTTCTCCTCATACATCTCTGCTCTTACTAGGATCAGTTCTGGCACACCATGGCCTCGCCAAACTAGTCCCATCTGCGGAGTATGCACACAGACTAAGGCACGATGACAGGAAACCTCAAAAGATTCCTGCGCCTTGCACGATCGGGCTCTAAATACCATTACAAATGTGCAAAAATTTAAGAGTCGCAGGTGAAATCACAAGATCCCTGAGGCCAAGTGCCTTCAGAGCAAGCAGGGTTTCACAAGGGATCCTGACACACCTATTTGCAGAAAATCCTCACATTTTCTCCCACTGGTATTAATCACCAGGAGCAATGGCGCTGTTTCCAAAGGCCGTACCTGCCCTGCGCTGCAGGCTGCGGACACACCACCTCCCACCTCTGGCTCTGGGAGAAGGAGTTGCCAAACACAGGGTCCAGCCTGGACCGTGGAAATATACCTGTGCCAGAGAGCAGCCACTTGAAATGCCAGCAAATCCCTCGCCTGACAGAGGCTTTCACACTTGCAAAGGTATCTAGCTTGAAATCTCACACATGTATCTATGAAAAGGTAGGCTGGGATAGGTACAATCTGGTTTTCGTCTCATGGCGTGGCAGTGTCACCAGCTGATGCTGAAACTCATTTCTCGGGCAGCTCAAGCCCAGCGCAGGCTCTGCCGGCATGGCAGGTATTCAGCAGCAATTCAGACACATTCCTCCCTCTCCGTCTGCCCATGGTTTTGTTCATCATGGGGCAGTTTTTACCCACTCCACGCTGTGGCAGAGGAGCTTAAAGGGGACCTTACCACGCCAGCCCCACCACCGCTTAGCTTGGCCAGGACCCTGCATATCCCTGTGAGATTGACGAGAAGGGCAAAAACATGGCTTTGAATCTGTTTTCTCCAAGTTTACTTTGTCTGTCAGTCCCTGAAAGTAATGTCAGGGCACAAGATGTGAATTTCTAACTCCTTTTCTAACTTAAAGCACAGAAGTTACATTAACTCTTAAGCAGAATTGTGTAAATTAATTTATTTTCACATCACACAGTGATCATGAATCCTAGGCTATTTTTTCCCTAATCTCAGCAATGACAAATAAAACTGCAAAACTTGCCACTTTTTTCCTTTCTCTCAAAGTGTATCAGATTTTATCTCTCTGTACCAAAACCATTGATAAATATTTGACTGATGAATTGGCAGTTTAGGAGCGTGTGACTCACCGTCAAGCTGAGCATCTGTACTGGGGCCAAGCTCATCCTGAGTTCCCAAGCCAGAAGAAACCGGGAATGTTGTAAAAGCACCTTGCCGCGCCCTAAGGGTAGGGAGCGTCTTCTAGTGCTCTGTGAGTAATATAATACTCAGCACAGACTTGCTCGGCAGAATACGCCCCAAAACTTACAAGACTAGACCCTAAGTTGAATCCTACTCCATTTAGGATCAAGGTACAGTAATCTTCCCCAATGGCACTGAAGATGTCAGGCTGAAAGCAATTATTAAAACCAATTCCAAAGATGATGGCCCTGATTCTGCAAGCACAACATGCACAGGATTCAGTGGACTTTCTGCATGCAGTGCATGTGCAAAATCAGGCATGATTGCTTTTTTTCATTAACTGGCAACAAAACACTCATTTTATATTGCGGGGGACATCTCAATTCAAATCAGCACTGACTAAAAATAAACCTATGCAACTCAGTAAGGTGCAAACATGTATATTGTTTTGCAAATAATTATTTAAAGTGCTTTGAATGGTCAGATCTTTTCTCATACAAAAAACCTGTAGGTAAATATGTGTATATATGTATTTTGATCTCATTAACAGGGGTCTTTAGTTTCATGCAGAAGCCTCACAATAAAGTGAACAGGAACTTTAATTGCAATCTCATTGCCAGATATGCCTTCCAAAAAAGGAGATATGAATATTATGTTATAGAAAGTATTTACCCTTTCATTTGAAAGGATGTTGATATCTTTTTAACCTTCTGATCAGGTGTGTCCTTTCCACTCTGGCTACACCACCCCAGAATACTAAAGAAAGAAGAGCCTAACAAACTATAGACTGTTTAAAATATGTAAAAAACCCCAGGAATGCTAAATTAAAGGAAGGTATTTCTCCTCTAGTGAAAATCAGAAGTAATAGGGAAGTCACTCCAGTGAATGCAATATAGTTGCACCAGAGTAAAGTCCGGAAAAAGAGAATAGCCAGGAAGTAACATGTTCTGTCATTAATTTTTCATGTCTGTCTCTTGCAAACAGTAAAGGTATTTGCAGTGGAGCACCACTAGCAAAACAGATCCTCACAAATGCAACACAGCGATGGCATTTTGAAGTCCTAGTATGTGCACTCTCCCATGGTAAAGTACTGAACCTTTCTAATTATATAGCAATAAATAGGTATTGTCATACTACTGTAACAGTAAGTAGACATGTTATAGCTGCAATTCATCATAACTAACTTACCTGCACACATACTAAACTACAAGCCAAATGAAGAACTAAAACTAAGAACTGGGCAGAGTAATAGACAAAAAAATAGGTAGAATGCAAGTTTTGTCTTTTGTTCAGTGGTCCTCTAGCAACAGGTCTGATGTACCTAAACAGAATTCTCAGTGCTCTCTAGAGTAATCCTAATTCTCTACAGCCATTTATAGATCTGCTTAATAGAATAAAGCCTGCCTGCTCTCATCTGCTGTTCATTTAATATATATGTGTAATTCTGATCCTTCTGCAATCTAATCACAATGTACTACCTGTAAAATTAGGGCTTAAATTCTAACACAAATTACATGACAGCATTTCCAAATCAATCCCTAAGCCAGTGGCATGGATAATTAGGCCAACAGGTTTAATGGAGCCATTCCACATGCAAAAAAGCGTAATCATCAGCAGTGTTTTGTATGGTCGCCTTATACACCAGTGCTGTTTCCCTCAGCGACTCTAACTGCTGCCTGCTTTTCAGTCCCGTGAACTCCCAGCCGAAGGGATTAATGGAGAAGTCTTCATGGGCACTGCACTTATTTTGTCAGAATCGATCTGCGTGGATTGCTGGTACAGCTGCACCCATGACAGCAGGTGTTCTTCAAGCCAGGATCCACAGCCAGTACCCGGCCCGCAAGATCTTCACGGTGCCCACAGCAACACGGCAAACAGTTAAGAAGGTAGAAGGGGGAAGCAGGCTGTATCTTTGCTCCCCAGCCAGCAAATATCAGGGATCGCTGCATAAAAGACCACCGCCTTAAACTCCTGGGCCTTTCACAAAATAGAAACAAACTCAAAAATGACTAAGAGAACGATTCCCACCAGTTAAAATTGTTCTATAGCCCTAGTTACGCAACCGCTGGTGAGGACGACAGCCGAGCCCGGGTGTACGAGGTATAAAGCAATTTACCTCCGTACGGCTTGTTTTCCGTGACCAAGCAAAGCGGGTTTTTATCAGCAGAGAACTGTTGGGTCAGCACCGCCGGCACAGAGGCACTGCCACCCCGGAGTGCAAAGCGGGGACGCCGAGGTCACCGTTCTGCCTTTTATCCCGTTGCTCTCTTCACACAGAGTCCCCGCCAAAAGCTATTTCGGTTTTTGGGTTGTTTTTTGTTTTTTTTTTTTTTAATAAATTAAGCCAGCTCTTTACTTGCACTTAAAGCAGCCTTTTAGAGCTTGGTCTCCTTGGGGAGGAGAAGGAAGACTTGCAAGCCTGAATACCCAGGAAAGCAAGCTGCGAGCGGACCACGGCACCTCTCCCACGGCGGGACCGGCGGGGCCCCCCCCGCCCCCGACGGCGGCCCGCACCTACCCGTATCCGTCGGAGGCGTAGTCCCCCCCGTAGGTCTTCTGGTAGTAGTAGGTCTTGTGGGTGTGGGTGCCGCCGCCGCCGCCGCCCCCCACCACATGGGAGCTCATCTCGTAGCGCAGGTCGGTGCCCGACTCGGCCCGCGCCATCCGGCCCAGGGTGTTGATCCGCGGGTGCGAGCCGCCGTTGATGCTCATGGCGGCGGGGGAGCGCGGGGGGCGGCCGCCGCCCGGGGGGAGAGGGGACGAGCGGGGAAGCGACGGCGGGACTGACCCAGACCCGACGGGGGCAAAGGCATCCACCCCCGGCGGGGCCCGCCGCGGTGCCGCCTCTCCCTCGCAGCCCACCGAGCGCCGGCGGTCAGCGCGGCCCGCCGGGGCGGGGAGGGCAGGGCCGGGACGCCGCGCCGCCGTGTGCGGTGGCGGCGGCTGGCGGCGGGGGCCCGGGCGGAGGTC
>JAVJGG010000030.1:16679742-16715054 GCA_035590195.1 Aviceda cuculoides | reverse complement strand
GTGAGGGGAGGGCAGGGCAGGGACGCCGCGAAGCCGTGTGCGGTGGCGGAGGCTGGCGGCGGCGGCAAGAGCGGAGGTCCCGGCCCGTCCCGGCCTCTCCCCTCCCCGCCGGCCGAGGAAAGGAGAAGCCACACCTTGCGGCGGCCGTTTTCAGCGGCGCTCCGGGGCGTGGAGCCGCCGCCTCGCCTGCCTCCTCCTCGGCGGCCGCCTCGGGTTTCTCCGCGCTCCCGGCCCCCGCCCCGCCCGGCCCGGCCTCCCCGCCGGCCGCCTTGGCACCGCGAGGCCTCTGCCAGCCTCGCACCGGTGTTTCCACCTCCCATGGTGCGCGGACCGCCCTCGTAAGTTGCCCGTGGAGGTTGGAGCCCATTAAAAACTCCCTCCTGGCCTCTCTCCTATCTACCGGCTTGCGCTTTCCCTGTGGCCGTCGCAGAGGCCTTGGGGCGCGGGGCGGCTCACCTGAGGGCCGGCAGTGCTGCCGTGAGGGCCGCCGGGCCAGGGGTGCCCACGATGCCAAACATCCTCCGGCCGCTCCGGAAAGCCACCGGCACCCGAACACGGCAAAGCCGGTTATATCGTCACCGTTACGTCGAGGATGGGTCCCGGTCCGCTGGCAGCAGCCCTCTTCTCCTTGCGCATCAGAGGGCCGGCGTGCTCGTCAGGAAAACGGCGTAAATGTTTGCGTCGTCAACTCCGAAATACATCGGGTCCCGCGTTTGGGAAGGCTGTCGATATGCCAAGCCCAGTGCGTTTCTGAAACGGCCCTGAAACTTGTGCACCAGCGCATGAAATGTTTGAATTGTGTCATGTGCTGACTGCATTTGTGCGTGAGAGAGGGGATAACCAGAAACGCGTGTTTAAACTGACTTTTTCCCTTAGTTTTTCTTCATTCCTGCCTTCTGATGCTCTGAAAGTTGAGCTTTACTCTTAAAAAATAAAAAATAAGCCAGATCCTAGAGGCAAAACCGTCTTAATACATTTGTGTGCATGCAGGGTGTCGGCAAAGGCAGTTTGCTGTAGGATGCCCAGCGGTGCCTTGGTGACCAGCCATTGACTGCTGGGTCAGTCTCAAGGGTCGACTGGGAACAGTTTCCTAGCTATGCTCAGTGGCACTGCCTCAGCTGGTCGGGCCACTTGGCTGTCCATGGTGTTGGAAAACAAAGAGAAGATGACCTGGCTTTAAGAAGCAGCAGTCACTTGTGAATAACCCTGCCAAGCTTTTCTGAAATAATGCCGAGGCTTTCATCCTAAAGTGCGCTACAGAAGCCAGCCATATCAGTCATCCGATGCTCTGCGACAATGCATGTGCTATAAGTTTTTTAAACTTGTGGGATGTCACCAGCAGCCTGCACCACGCATAAATTCTTGGGCCTGTTTCTTGATCATTTGCCTGGTATTTTAGATCCAAGCAGTAGGCCACAGGACAGTAAGTAACAACTACACAAACATATCGAAGGACAAAAAGAGAAAACCAAAGGAGAGCAATTCTCCTCAATGCCACTGAAACTGCTGGGGCTCAGTGGGAGCACCACCGTGCAGGTTACGTGAGAACCTGCTCTGCCGCTGGAGGTGATGGTGGGCACAGTGTAGCGGGGGCACAAGAGCTCCTCCAAGCAAACGTGGAGTTGCTTGGTCCCTAAAGGCATCCTGTCGGCACTGCCCAGAGCTGTGTGGAGTGCTACAAAGAAGCAGAATGCAAGTCGGCTATTATCTGTGAAGTCATACAGTGACTTCTATATTGTAATATATATGCCGTATTATATATAACGTGAATCATTATATATTAGTGCATATATATGTATACACACACATACATACATATATATATATGTATATATATGTGGATTTGGGGTGCTTTTTTGAATACAGATTATATCTGCACGATTTGATGGTTTGACATTACATTCCAAAGTCATTAGGGAGCAGAATACAAAAGCAGTCAGGGTGAGTAAGACAGACAAATACATAGGCTTAATCCCATAAAGAAGGAAGTAAAAAGCTAGAAAACCAATGTAGAATAGGAGGGAAATGCAGAATGAGGAAAACTTGAACTTTGTGCCTCGATACTCCAGTCCAGACTTTTTGAAACATAGATACAGATCGCTGCATTAATACCACCAGCATACCTAAAAGTCAGATTTTTTGAGTGGTGATGCATCAAGCCAGGCACTTGTATTGAGACATGTACGAACAGAAAGCATTTTTTTCAGCAAGTCCCTTTGAGAGCTGTCCAGTTTTACGTATGTGTATTTAGAAATCCAAAAGTATTACACTGATTTGAGGTTCTTGCTGAGTTTTAGCACCACCTCCAATCAGCCCCACCTTTCAGCTTGGACTGGTGTGCCAGCTCAGTGAGACACTCCATTATCTGTGATGGAGACAGCATGTGTGTGATACACCCAGAGGCCTGGATGAGTCACTGTTACTTGGACATGAAGAAAAATGTACTTAAATAGCAAGTGGATTCTGCTGGTCCTGCTTGCACAATTAGCCCCACTGAAATGAAGAGGAGAGGATAAGACTGAACCGATACTGAAAACGGCTCAACACTCCAGTCTGTTTTCATACATAGGCAAATGAAAGAACTAAATTTGAATATTTTTATTTGCTGAAACAGTCAATTTTACTTGGGTGCTTACTGAAGTGGTGGACTCTGTTATCTTGAAGCAGGATCAAGTCACATGGGTATTGCTTAAAATTCTACCGACTACAGGAAAATATCAGTGTCGTAACTGGATGATCTCGCTTAAACCTTGCTCCACTACTTCTGGAAAGATCTGGTCCTGATGTACCTAAGGCCACATCCTAAATTCCTTGACTTTCTTTGACTTCAAAGAGGTTTTGAGAGCAAATGTCCAGTAAACTCTGCAAGCTGCAGAGTCTCATTTTCCTCCTGAGGAAAACTCTGTGCAGGAGAGAATAAAATACAGTAATTTGGAGTTTCTTGCTCATCTCCCTTAGCAGAAGGTGGAGTTCTGCCACTTAAGACATGGATCCATAAAAACTGTCTGGGTCTTAGGAGACCCTCTTTAAGTAAGTTAGTCTAAAGGAGGTGTAATATTCTTTCTGGGCACCTTAAACCAAGCTAGTGCCAAGGTCTGTCCTGCAGCCCTGTATCCTAACTCACCTCCTTTGGAATTGCAGACACCATAAAGATATTAGGAGAAAGCAATTCCAAAGAGGCAAAGGGGCTACAGCTGAACACTGCTTTAGTAAACAGAGGGAAGTTCCTTTATACATAATATGAGGGCTAGGCATAATCTATTTCTTTAGGTTTCATAAAAGGCTCCTTCCCAACACCAAATGGTGTACCCAAAAGCTCTGTTTTAGGCTTAGACTGCTGGATAGTGGGTCTTTAATTAATCAGGACACTACCTGAGGTGAATGTAACAAGCTGCATTTGTCCCTGTCTATACCAGAGAGACATCTGTATTTTATCTTAAGAACTGAATTCCCATGGGCACACTGAAATTCCCCTCAATGGCTTGTTAATTAACAAATTCTACCAGTAGCTGCCAGCCCCTCCTATTTCACATGCCATCTTCTGAGCTTGTTTAATGGCATCCTCTCTTTAATGCCCTCCTTGCATGGAGAGGAACCAAACAAATTTAAAAGAGCTGAAACACATTGATAACCAGTGACAACTGACATTCAAAGTACAAATCTGAGTATGGCTTGGTAACTGATTTCCATTATTGTAGATTGCGAAAAAACGGGTCTGGCATTCAAAACAGAGATCAAATCATCCAGGTAAAACAGCATGTGACTCCTGTGTTCCTAACTCCTACAGTTTTGAGCAGTAAGGACAAGTTTACACGTGCAAGCCACTAATCTGGCTACGTGCCTTTGTAAAATGATTGCTATGCACCACCACTCCTGTGCAAGGGCTGCCTGGGAAGCGACAGTTTAAGCTGAGTGGCAGCATTGACACAGTCCATGTTTATTAGGACTGAAGGTCAGTCCTAGGAGTTTCGACTTCCTCACTTCACTCAGGCTGAACTCTCCCCAGAAAATTCACAGTTAATGCTCCCAAGTCCACAGTCTGAGCTCTTCTCTGCATGGGAAGAGAGACTCACCAGCTGGTGCCAGTAGCAACACCTCCATAGCGACTGCAGAGATGGCCTGAAATGGCATTAATAACAAACCAAGAGGGCTCAGACAACTTATTCAAAGATATCCCTGTCATGGGGAAGATATATCTTAAATACACTCCACTGGTGCCTAATTATGGGCAGATTTACGGTGCCCTGCAGCACAATCCATTTTGAGATGTAGATATGCCCCAGCGAGTGTTTGGAGGGGCTGGGGGAGGCAGGGAATGACTGACACAAGGTGCTCAGTGCTAGCCTGTGACCAGTCAAGCCCAGGACTGCCTGCCAAGAGCTATCATCCCAGGTCCCTGAACACCCACTGTGCTCCTTTTAGACAGTCCCTGGAATATTATGCTACCAGTTTCTGGAGGGTTAAAAAAAATGTCTTTGCATTCAGCAGGAGGGAACGCATCTTAGGACTGCACAATTCCTTCTATACCATGCAAAAGTAGAGGGTGTGGTAAGGGATGTGTCAGCCTTGTCAAACCTGACTGACTACTCAGACAAAAAGTTTCAAGATGCCTCGCTGTTTTGCTTCAGGTGGAGACCAACACGTGACATCCTTTTCCCACCGCGGTCCCACCATGACTGACAGCGCGTGCACAAAATATTTCTATACAGCTCTTGATCTTGTGTTGCTGCAAGCAGAGCACCCCAACAGTGACAGTACAAGGTCAATTACTTGATGTTACATTATTTCTGTTCCTTTAAAAGCTCACTTCACAATTCTGTTTCATCAACCCCTGGTGACATTTGCTGGAGTTTGAGAAGTTAACATACAGAAAGATACTTAACAGTGCTGAGAGCAATGCAAGGCCATTTCTGACTAAGTATCCTTTAGTAGTGGGACAAAAATCTTTTCAGCCACATGACGTGCATGCAAAATGCATTCATTTGTGAGGATGAATTATTTGAATAAAACATGAACTTTTGGCAAGGGGCATCTTCCCCTCATTATTCAGACAGTTTGATAATTGATGCTAGATACCACAGTGCAGCTCAGCCACGTGCAGTACAAGACGAGACATGGGACACTGGAAGCTCTCAAGGGATCTTTACACTTGCTTCACACTGCGGCTGCTCTAATTTGCACCCAGGTATCTGCGAGCCCAAGGGGATAAGGAGCATGATGATTTTATTGACACCCATCCCTTTCTTCTGCTTATGCCCTCATTCTTGGCAATGGGAGTACAGGGTCAAATGGGAGCTGCTACAGTAGCCCTGTAGACACCCAGGCTTCCCCCTCATTAGCGTGAATCCTCCATTAGCAAGGTTGCACATTGTAACAGATGCTTGTCATCCCAACATGACAAGTAACTGGGCTATTGCATTGGCCTGGAGCACTGATGGCCTTATTAAAATGTTACCACCATAATTTACAATATGTTGAAATTTGTAAGATGGAATACCAGATCAGAGCAGTTATAAAGGTCCCAAGTATCTTTACCAATGTAATGGAGAAGAGTATGATTTTTAGAACAGATTTTCGTGCACATCTCCCCTGTGCTGGACTTTTATGGTGTATAATGGCTGCAGGCTGTGGAGGACAATGGAGAATTGCATCTAATAAATAGAAAAGAATGCCAATTAACTCACTTTGCATTAGTTTTTGCAAGCAGACCTGTTGTTTCATGTTCAATTTGTGGGTCATACCACAACTATTTTGATAGCAACCAAGGAAGATAAAGATTCAGTTATTTACTGTGCCAGAAGCTCTGCTCCTCAGAGCTGAGGAGTGGGGTGTCATCCTTACAGGAATATTTTATTCTCCAAAACCCCAAGGCTATGGAGGGCAATTTATCTCCTGGCAGAACTGGAAACCTCCTTACCAAGATACCCTCTCTACAAACTCCAGATGTTATCACAGCGTTGTGTGCTCCAGCTGTGCTTGCTTGTACACTCAGCCAGCAAGAGCTCCCCACACCAAAGGGACCTTTGGCTACTTGGTAAAGGCAGCATTAAGAATTGCTTTGTGCTGAAAAAGCCTTTTCAAATGTGTAAAACTTAAGAAAGTTTCCTAAGAGTTGTCTTTATCCTGATCATTTAACAGGGAATTTTGTTAGTATGAAGTTTGCGGGACAAGTGAGAAAAAAAAGAGGCAGCCTCCTCTCTCTCTCACACATACCCCTTAACTCTCTGAAGACAAATTCAGAAGCGAGAAGTTGAAGTTAACCTTTCTCCTCCTTCCAGCTGAGTCATGTTGAACAGAAATGGGAGCTCTTTATTGCAACTGTATTCTCATCCATGACAAAAGCACAACCATCACTATAAATCATTTAAATCTTGAGTAGTTGTCATCAGTGGGACCAGAATACTGCAAAGCAGCCACTGGGGATCATGAAACATCTGTGATTACCACAGCTTTCAAGATGTGACGATGTAAATGTGGAAGTGTTCTCCTGTCTAGACCAAATTCCAGTGCTGCCTAGGTTTCACTCAGACTTGCAATAGAATACTGTCCTCCTCCTCCGTCCTCAATTATTGCTATAGTGTTGCTGCTCAGCATTCAAGAGCTGGTGCGCTTCACTTCCTTCCCCCAAACACCTACACAAACCTTGTAGTTCAAATAGCAGAATCAATTGCATTTAGTTTTCTGCCTTCTCATTCTCAGCTCCATGTAATTATGAAAGTCTGATAAAGAGACCAGAGGATTAGAGCTCTAATATGATACGAGATGCTAAAGAGGCTACTTTGCATTAATGTTTTCGTCCCAGCTCTCCATGTGATTTGGATGTGTCTGTGAGTATCTACAATATCTTCTCTATGTAAGTAGGTCTGAGTCAGACATGTAGGAAATAAAATTATGACTTTATTTCCTCTTTTTCTGTTCAGCTCCACTTTTCTGTTAGGATCATTTAGATCCCTTTAGGACACAGCCAGCTGTTTTCATAAAAATGCTCATCTTTCACATGATTAGCAGCATAAGAACCAGTGAGGTTACCATCAATTTAAAAAAAAAAAAATGATGGGAAACAGGGAAGAAAAAGGATTGCTTCAAGTTAACCTTGTTGGCACAGCTCTGAGCTCCTATTCTGGCTCTGAGGGACTGACAGCTCTCCTTAGTTTTATTTTCTCCTGTGGATTCCTGGGAAATCACCTCCAAATGGCATTGTAAGAAACAAGATCAACTGACTATAACAATGCCTCCTTGTGCACATGTGTCAGTGAACAAACTGTGCTCAAGTAGTCCTTAAAACATTGTAATCAGACACTGGAGGACCACTCTGTGTAGAACACCGTGTGACACACTGTATACGTGATTTCCTTCAACATAAGCAGAAATTTCACTTGTCAGTGTTACTCTGTTAAATGTAGTATGAGTTTAAATTAAGAATAAGTCCAGTCCTTCCAGTTGCATGTCAGGTATGGCCTCACCTCCAGCACAGACTCTAGCCACATCCTTGAAAAAATGCCAGTTTTGTCTGCAAAAAACTAATAAAATAATAATTATGAACTGGGCTACTGTTTACAGCAGTGCACTTTCTTGTGCTTTTGCAGCTAATGCACTCTGTTGACACAGACGAGAGGAAGAGGAACCACAACCTGGCTCTTCTGGGAGAGGCAGGAGCAGTCGGGGCTCGCTCCACCTGCCTCCGAGCTGGGCAAAGGGCGTGCGGGAATCGGCATGAGACACTGCACCCGAGGGGAGCTGCTATGCAGCAGCGCTGGGCTGGAGGAGGAAGGGACTCTCACGTACGTTGGACATATTTGGCTATAAAGTTTTGCCTGCCTCATCTCATCAGGCCATAAGTTTTTCTGGACTTTTGTGTGTGAGCACTGACTAGCACTGGGAACTTTCCTGATATCACTAGGACGACACCAGGGCTTCTAGGTACTGAACGACATAAGTAATAAAGCCTCCCTTCCCAGTTTTAACAAGAAATCACAGAATGGTTCTGGTTGGAAGGGATCTCGGGAGGTCTGTAGTTCAACCTCCTGCTCAAAGCCCTTTAGCTATGAGAACAAAGTGGCTCAGGGCTTTGTCTGGCAAGGTCTTGAAAACCCCCAAGGAGGGTACCTGCACAACCTCATTGCCTGTTCCACTGCTCGTTGTCCTCATGGGGAAAAGTTCATCTTCATACCCAGTTGGACCTTCTCTTGTTCAATTTATGCCCACTGTCTGTTGTCCTCTTGCCAGGCACCTCTGTGAAGACCTTTGGTGGCTCATAGACGCTGAGAGGCTGCTTTTAGCTTCCCCTGAAGATGTCTCATCCCTGGGCTGGACAAGGCATGGTCCCTCAGCCTCTTCTTACAGGGCTGGTCTCTAAAACCCATCCATCTTAGTGGCTTAGTAACAAGCTTATCAACTGGTGCTGAAATCTGGATGCAGTACTCTAGATGGATCTAATGAGTCCTGCGTAGAGGGGGGTGATCACTCCCCTCCACCCGGTGGCTGCGCTCCGGCAGCGTCGGGCTCTTGGCCTTCCTGGCTGCCAGAGCACGCTGCTGGCTCGTGTTTACCCTGCTGCTCAGCAGCACCCCTAGGTCCCTCCCTGCAGAGCTCAGCAGCAGCCTGGACGGTTGCAAGGAGCTATTTCACCCCAGTTGCAGCACTTTGCATTCATCCTTGTCAAATTTCATAAGGTTCTTGTTGACCCCTTCCTCCAGCTGCCAAGGTCCCTCTGAGTGGCAACCGTGCACTGGAATGTGTCGATTGCTTTCCCAGTTTGGTGTCAGCTGCAAACTTGATGAGGGTGCATGCTGCCTCCACTTTCCTATCACTGACAAGGATATTAAATTGACAGAATAGTTCCCTGAAGAACTCTGCTTGAAGGCCTCCAGGTAGAATATGAACCCTTTAAGCTCAACAAACAAGCCAGTTTTTCACCCTTCTACTAATCCATCTGTCCAGACCAGAATGTTCCAGCTTAGATACAAAGGTGCCGTAGGAGTTCCTGTCTAACATTAAGTTAAAGTCAAGGTAGATAACAACCACTGCTCATCCCATATCACAGAAAGCAATCGGGCTGGTCAAGCAGGGGAAATTCCCACTCAATATTAGGGGAAATAAATTTACCATGAGGGTAAACACCAGAGCAGGTGCCCAGAGGGGCTGTGGAGTCTCCACCCTAGAGATACTCAAAACCCAACTGGGCAAGGCCCTGAGCAACCTGCTCTACCTGGACCTGCTTTGGGCAGGGGTGGGACGAGAGACCTCTAGAGGTCCCGCAAAGCCTACGTGATCTGATGATCTAACCTTGGTAGATCCATGTTGGCTGTTCCCAATCACCACCTTCTCATTCATGTAACAAAGCTTTCACATTTACCACTGTCCCTCAGAAAGGTTTGACAGCAGCATGAACACACCATATCTGCCCTGGAATGTCCTTATTCCAAAGGGCATAAATCACCTCCTTCATTATTCAGTAGCTTACACAGAAGTTCTGACAGACTCAGTGGAGAGCCTGATACTTCTCTCTCTGGGTGGATGAAGACAATACTTTCCATAGGGGAATTTTTTTTTTTATTTATTATAGCTAATGATATCCACATTTAAGCATGTTAAAACACTAGAGCTGATCATAACTTTCCCAGTAACAATACTGATGAAATACTTTCCAAAAAACTCCCCTCTATTTTGGCATCTCTGAAAGATGCCAAATGAACCAACCTAACGAGATGAGACAACATAATGGCTATGCTAACATTAGAAATGTAACAAGCAGAAAACGATGCAAAATTCTTATGAAGAAATGGAAAACAAGCTGATTTACAGTTTAAGTTTCATTTTCATTGCTTACAACAATCTGTTGTAAAACTGTCAAGCAGCATCCTTAGGACACATCTACACTATCATTGCGGTTCACTCCCTGTTTCACTCCTGGGCCCCTGATTGTCCATACCACTTACATGCTGGTTTGCCCCCAGGCCTGCTACATTGAGAAAAATCAATTTGCTCCCTCCCAGAGGGCACAAAATTCCCACATCCCGGCTCCAAGGACACAAGACACTCCACTGCTTGGTAGGTCAGACTTTTCTTCCTGAGGCGGTCAGGGTTTACCTCCCAAGCAGACCACGGATTGTGTAGGCTCACTGGTAGTCTCTCGTCATACTAAGATATTAATTTTGCTGTGTTGCTTCATCTGGAGCTGATGAGCAGTTTTCTACAGGGCTGCTGGAAGGCTGCTCCAGGGCAAGCTGTGGGAAGAGCTGGAGGAGGTGCGGCACTGAATGGCTGAAGTCAAGGACTTCTCAGGAAGGGGGGAAGCGTTACCGTAAGCTGCTGATCAAAGAAGCCTGCAGTTGTACTGTGACTGTTCAGCATTTTTAAGCAAGAACATATGCCCGTTTCCCGGCTAGATGAGTGCCGCAAGCAGGGCCCACGCGTGGTTGCGCTGTACCAGAAGCAGCCTGCAACCCACCGGTGGGGCTGACTACCTAGCTGTGGGGTTGCCCGTGACCCCAGCATAGCAAGAAGCCTGGAGGTTATCTTCAACCAGATGCCAGCAGTGGTGAAACTCCAGCAGCAGGGACTTAGCATGGCCGATGACCAGAATACACGTCTCGGGCAGCTCCGTGCTGACACTGCATTGTTGTCATTATATTGCCATTACCACCAGCGCCGCTAAACAAAGCCCAGCGGAGCCCACCGGGGCTGCAGTTGCACCTTCAGCTGCCGTGGGGACATGCTCCGCGTGGCAGATGATTATCAGCGTAACGATGCGTGATGTCAGCTGTCCCTCCCGCCGCCGGCTCCTCACCCTCCGCGAGCATCTCACGTCCCCTCTGTGGAAACAGCCCCTAAGTGAAATAGTCCACTGCTGTTTTAGCAACAGCCTGCCCTCAGGAACACTGGTAAGGATTTTGTGTAGGCTAGCCAGCTCTCTTTTAACCACTACTCTGATAACCACTAACCTTGCTCTGAGCCAATTTTGTGGTAAAAAAACCCCCTGTTTCCTCCAGAATCCTCACACCACTAGTAAAGATAGGGATCACCCCTGTAGTAGTGGCAGGAGATTTCCCTACAACCCTCTGTCATAAAACCTGATTTTCTGTACGTTCACAGAAGGCTGGGTCCTTCACACATAGAGATGCTGTCCTCCGTGGCATCGCTTCTGTGAGAGGTCTGTGGGATGCCCTGGCTTAAGAGGATGCCTGTCATATATACAAAGGCTTCTGTACTGTATGCAGAACTACCTCTAAATAAATACACAAAAAGTCCAACCTAGAGGTCCTCAGCATTTTTACGTTCTACGTTGCTATAATCTCCTTTCTAGTTTCACACGTCCTCAAGAAGATCAGGTTTTGCCTGTCAAATTGGCTGGTGGATGTGTTCTATATACACTACTACATATTCCATGCATAATAAGAATAAGAACATCCTGCTCCAGAAGGGCAACTGAATTAATGAATTCATTCTTTGGTCTTCATTTCCTTCCCCTTTATCCCTTCTTTCTGCAGACTTTGACAAGTTTCCACAGCTAAAAAAACTCTGCCCAATTTACACCAACAGACTGAAAAATCCACTGCTGTGTGCCCTTGTTTTTAATGGGAATAGCCCATCAGGGTGCTTGTTCTAACACGCGTGGTATGATTTTTGCACCAGCAAACAAATTTTTATCTGGCACGCAGAACTTATTCAAAAGGTATTACTTCTGCTGGGACTAGAGGCAGGAATGAGTCACATCTGTTTAATACTCATGAAGTGCCCTGCCCCAAGGAGTGCCCCTGTTTTCCTCCCCTCCCTGTCTCGCGCGCTCTCTCTCAAGCCTTAATTGTCTTGAGTTATAAAGCTTTTGAGAAATCACTCTTAAAATTATGACTCCTGTTAAATTTAATTAGACGTGAACTCCAGCCAGGAGAGCAGGGGTAGTTTCACGATTGTTATTCTGGCTGAAAACAGGAGGATTCCCTGACCACGGGAAGTTCAAAGGACCAGCAGCAAAAGGAGGAGATAACCTCTGTTCCCAGGCAACACCGGCTTCACTTGGGATGCCAGCAGATTTATGACATGAGCTTTGCTCTAATTACCGTTTGGGGTGGGGCCTCTCACATTGATAAACAATCAGGTTTCTACAGGGCTGAAGTTTGCAACAGCACCACAAATTTAGGCACAGGCATTACGGTAAGACACGTTCAGCGTATTTCGGAGTCTGCTGTCCCTGAAGCTGAATATTGCTCCTAAAAGAGGAGGTGTTGCCCCATGTGACCCATTTGGGAAAAAAATAAGCTTCAGTGAGGTCACATTATTTTAACAAGAAAAATGTAGTAATATAGTAATATTTACAAATTTACAAGCCCAGAAGTCGTGCGGATCTGCAACACTTCAGAAAGCAAGGGAACTTTATTTAGGCAATATTTGACCTATATAAAAACAAAGACAAAGCAAACTAACAACCTAAACCTACAACAGGACAACAATAACTGTAAGACTGTACTCAATAACACCCTGTGGCAGAATTCCTATTGACTTTATTGACCAAATTCTCACCCCACAGATTTTTCTCAAGTTGCTTCCTTACCTAAGAGTAATTTCAAAGTCATTTCAAAGATGAATAATGGTCTTTTATTTATTGGGCATCAACAGTGTATTTAGCGATGTATAAACATGCACAGCAGAGCCTTTGCCGGAAGGTCACCCTGGTCTAGTCAAAATACAGCTAGAACAGATTCAGAAGAGCATAATGGCTCCCTAATATAAACATTGATCATATAAGCAGACAGATACAAATATGGAGACTGATGGAGAAACATTTCAGATGCTGCTGTTTATAGGGTTCATGCATATACAGAAGGTTTTGGAAAAAGCGAGGAAGGTCGTATGACTCACTGTCAGGATGAAAGCCAGTTTTGTTAGAAGGCACCAAGCTGGGATCTGTAAACATGTACGGTCTATGGTCAGGAGGCAATCTGGAGCAGCGTGAGAGCAAGATAAGGAAGGAATGTGTGAGCAGATACAGAGAGAGGGGGTCACGCAGGGCATCGCTTGTGAAGGCAAGAGGCTCCAAACTCAGTGTGGAGAGACAGGAAAACCTGGAGAGGGAGTGTGAGGGGGGTGGTGTGGCAGGAAGGGAGGCCGGCTTCAGCAATAGATGCGCTTAGGGTAATCCATGATGGGAAGCAAGGACTTAACGAAGACACCATTTTGATTTTTCCTACAAGTTTTAAATACAGATGATTTCTGTTAAAAGAATACATTTTGTCCTTTTTTTAAAGGATTCAAGAAGAAATTTCCACACGTGAATTACAGAACTTCCCTCCCCTGACCTATTGATGTTGTCTCTTTAATACCTGTGAGAAGAGGGCTGATCACTGCTCACAGAAAGGAGCAACACAACATATTTCTGCATGAAATGTTCATGCTTTTCTATGAATGTAACATTCATTTACCAGAGGGCACTTTGACCCTGTACTAAGGATTTAAACTTCGGTGGAGCTGAGGTACAGCGTGAGCCTTAGCAGCAAAAATCAGCGCCTTGGAAGGCAACTCAGAAATTCGGGAGCGATGCAGGCATGGGTAGATGCAGGGCTGAAAGTAGACTTGATTGCTGCATGAAACACAGCAGGTTTACAGAGAGCCAGGATCCCGTGGTGGCTCCCACAGCCTACAAACAGGCAGATCATGCTCCCAGTGCAAGGGAGCAGGGAGACCCATCCAACTGAGAACTGCCAGCCCTGCAACTACAGGAATCCCAGTTGGCACCAGGTAAAGGATTTTTTTTTCCACGCCTTCCTCTCATCCGTGAAAGCCCTCAGACACTGTCAGGAGGTCAGCAAACCACTGCCTTGCAGAAAAACAGCAAGCACGATGAGCAGCTGGATATGCCAGCACGAGATGGCTGTAAGAGATGTAACAGAGAGCATTTTCTAAGTCATGCCCCATCCTGCATACAGCCATAGCTGAAAAACAGCTGGCTACTTTTCACAGAGATGAACTTTTTAAAGCCAGAAGGAACTGTTTTGATAATGTAATTGGTCCCTGGCACAGGACAGACTATGTAATCTCACCTCGTAAATCTAATCTTGAATCAAACCTGTATTTTGTGGCTGAGTTAAAGTGTTAACTTTTGGAAACATAGGCAATCCCTATTTTACTTCAGATGACTCTATGACAGGGGTGGTTAAGAGCTTCAGGAGGAAAAGATCAACTTCAAAGGATCATTTTGGATCATAGATCTAAGCTGACTGTTTGACTTCCCGCTATCCCTCGATTAGCAAGCGGTATGAGACCATCTCAGTCCTGTCCAGCTATCAGAGAAGTGGGAGCTTGTATGGGACCAGCTGGGAAAGCTTAGGTGGAAAAAAAAGAGACATGATAACGGGATACTGAGGTGGAAAGCTTGTCTATCTTTCTGGCTGTATTACATGATCTGACTTCTACTCTCTTAACAAACCTTGTTTCTCTTTTATCCTTAAATCATCCCAGCTACCACTGTTCTACCCCTGCATCTTGGATCTCACCTTAGAAAACAGTATACACACAAAAAAAGTGTCTTTCAACAAAAAAGAAAGCCACAGCAAAATGCCAAAGCATAGTACACCCCCTCTGTGTGGCTCGCAGCCAGGTGGGACGGTCTCAAGATCTTTTACGAAGCATTGCTTAAGTAACAAACATTTGATCTTATAGACATAAAATAATGCATTCAAACAAACAGATAATGCATTCTTATGCATGCTGTCCATCTCCTGACTCGCACGTGTAATGCTGGAATGTGTTACTTTCATAAAATATGTCTTTTATCTTGCTGCAGCTAATAACAGATCTGTGGTTAAGAATTTTTCATGCATGCCCCATTCAAGTGGTGCTGCCTCAACAGAGAGCCGCTGTGCCTTTCCCCTCCCCTCGCAGCCCTGGCCAGCCGGCATGTCCTGAGGGAGGCCTGGCACACCAGAAAACTGGCTCTTGCCAAAATTACCTTCTGAAAAGAGGAGGGGTAGGATGGGGCACGGCCACAAACCAGAAATCCTCATGGTGCTCCTCCTGCAGTGTGGTCCCTCTGCCTCCAGGATAAAAGAGCTCTGACCGAAACAAGCAGGATTTTCCGTTTCGTCATCCCATCAGTGGGAAGCAAATTCATGTCTCTCCTGAGCTCTGAAATGAGCTGGAAACAGCTCATCGTTGGTGCACAGTCAGCCTCTGGTGGGCCAAGGGTGGTGTGGAGAATGAACTGTTTGACCTGGTGTCCTCTGATTAGTACAAGAAAAGGAAATTATTTTCCTCTTTCATGGCCTGTGAAGTAGCACTCTATGCTTATGGTACCTTGGAAGACATCAGAAGATTAGGTACCGTCTGGCACCAGCCAGGTATTCTTGTATCTAAAGCTCAAGTTAGACTAACAAATATAAATGTACATCTACTTTGCAGGCATAATTTTTAGTGCTTCCACTTCTGCACAGTTGCACCAAGGGCTCCTGAGGTGCAAAAGGACTGGAGACTAATTTCGGTGGCTGGCACATAAGCTCACTTCGTACAAACATGTGGCCTGGAAAAATGTTTAATTTGTGGTGAAATAGGTTTGTTGCTTACACAGAAGAATTCGGCACAGAAATCCCTTTTTGGATTATAAGATTGCTATGTTTCTAAGCTGCAGTCTGCTCAAGACGACTTACCTTCTTTTTTGCAGCATGATCCATTTGTGGTCCCTTGCATTGTATCTGCCATCCTCACACGTGTATTGGAGAACTGGGAAATACAGGCAGGCTCCCACCCCCAACATATGAAATGAAATGACCCCAGTCCTTAATAAGCTCGTTTGAGTTCTAGCTAATTAAAAGGCATGAGAAGGGGTAAGGACCCGGCCCTCTGCCCCCTCCCACACCACCTGGGCGAGCCGAGGCCCCTGCCCTACTCCCAGGCACCTGCAGCCTGCTTGGGAGGTCCAGGGAGGATGGTGTCTGTCTGCAGCCTGAATCCTGGATGCTAAAAGCCACAAGAGCAGATCAGATAAACTTTCAACTCCACCTGCCGAGCCAAACACATCTTGCATTTAAATCTGTTGATATCAGTGGCTGTGCAGGAGGCATGGATCTGCTGCATTGCAGCTACCCATTGGATATCGGAGATTGCTGTTTGGAAATATTGTGTGGTTTTATCTGCTTTATGTGTCTATGTCCTGGCTGTGCTGGCCTCAGCCCACCTCCCGTTTTTATGTGATTCCTGCAGCAACACTGTTTAACATCAACCCCATGTGAAACAGCGGGGCTAGGAAGCTACATGAGTGTGGCGAGTAAAAAGCTGATGTGAGCAAATTCAGTGTGGGAAGGAGCATAGAGGCTCCAGAGTTGGCCCAGACTCACTGTTCATCTAGCCCCAGCCCTGTCCCTCCAGCAGTGGTCTTCAGAAAGAAATGTGTCCCACAAAAAAAAAAAAGTTTGGATAATTCCCTGATGAATATGGTTGTAACAGTGCTAAGAATTGTTTGTGTTTCAAGAGGAGAGAAGGAATCATTTTCCTTTTCTCCTCTATACCAATGAGAAGTGACCTGAAACAAACAGTCAACAGCCTAGAATTCCATCTTTTGGTGGGAATCTTCCAGAGCCTCTGGTAGGTGACGTTTGAGGACCCACAGAGTAAACTTGCAAAGAAGAAACGAAAAGAAGGAGGCACATACAAGTTTCAATGTATTTCAAGACTTTACCTTGAAGCAGAGGCTGCCCACAGTTATCTCCTTCACACGTTAGGGTGTGAGGGACTTTCAAGCTGACCCACCAGCAGTTTTTGTTCTGAGAGCATAACCACCTTCGCAAGAAACCACATCAACATGCAAGCCACCCCACCCCCCCCCGCCCAGGACAAGCTATTTCCCATTTACTCTTTCCAAAGCCGCACTGGATCCGAGCTTTCCAAAGGGCATGCCCTTGTCCTGGGCTAGGAGGGAAGAGTTTGCCTCTCGCACCCCTGAGGCAGCTCCCAGCTCCCAGGAGGCTGTCCCAGCACGGAGCAATGGGTGTGGAAGGCAGGCGGCTCCCACCCCCCCGCTATCAGTAAAACATAAATCATTCACGCTCGCTCACAGGTAGGAACATGCCATCTGGATGGCTGCCGGGGTTTGTTCTGCCACCGATGGCTGCAAGTAATTAGCAGTTAGCCCTGCAGAGAGCACGAGGTACTATTTTTATGGGTCTAGCAAGCTGCGATTACATAGAGACCACAATAAAGGCTGAAAATAACCCACACGGCCAATTGCCAATGGAGAGGGAGTGCTCGGCAGCACGGATCCAGCCAGCTTTCCACTTTCCAAACTCGAGGAAATGCCTGCTTCCCTCGGCAGCTATGGGTCTGCCCCGCTGCGGCGTCGCACCAGAGAGCAAAAGCGCTTCCCACTCTCTATTTGCACACCCTCCAGCTCTTCCCACCATTCGCTTGCCTTCCAGACTGAAAATGACGGCCCGGCTTGGCAATCGCATTGCCAACAAGAAAAAGTAGAAAGAGAGGTGGGGGAAGGGGAGAGAAAAAAGGAAAAAAGAAGAAAAAAGAGGCTTGTGGTGGTATAAACCAGACCCCTGCAGCAATGGGGCTGGGTAGGAGCGATGCCTGCGCTGGTAGCCAGTGCGGTGCTGGGAGCGGGTGGGATGGCGTGCAGTCCTCCGTGGGACTTGTGGAGACTGAGGAGATGTAACTTTTACGGGGGGATATAAAAAAGCACACGCACTGGGCAATCAGATAAATAGAAAGTCCGAACCCCGTGCGCTGTGCGTATCGTAAGCATTACACTGGCTCCAGCAAACGCAGGGCGGGCAAAGAGGAAAGCCGAGGAGAAGTGGGAACCATCAGCGGTGCCAGGAAGGAGCGGGTAAGCGCCGGCCAAGGAGGTTCCGGAGGGTCGGACCGGGGAGCCGCTGGCCCTTGCTGCGGCAGCCTGCCGCCTGTGTGGGCATTGGCAGGAGAGCCGGCAGGCAGCGAGGCAAAGCAGCTCTGGTTTTAGAGGCACCGAACGTGCCCCTGCCCACAGCAGAGGCTGAGAACGCCCAAAGAGTCAGAAACTGGGACGGTGCAGCACCTGGGGGTCTAATGCGGGCTCAGTATCTCTGAGGAGAGCAGGATTGAAATTAATAATCCGGGGGATTGCTATCTTTTACCCCACTTTCCCCCATTGTTGTACAATTCTCATTGAGAGAAATGAGTAATGTCACCTTAGTTCCTCCACCTTGTTATCAGTTTAAGAGGAGGCTTTTCAAAGATGCCTTAGTGAGCTGCATTTGTTTTCACTGGGATTCATAGTTACTCAGGCAGATACTTTAGAAAACCTCTGCCTGGCACCAAGGGATATGGATCCATCTGGGAGCCCAAAGAGCTTTGGTGAAAGACACCTGCTGAAGCCCAGTGGGTAAAGTGCTGAACTTCCTTCCACTGGGATAAATTGTTCACTGAGGATATCTTACCTCTCCCTTCTTTAAAGGACACCAAGGGGAGAAAACTCCCCTTATTTACATGACCCTGGCACACACATGTTTGAGCATAGACAGTCAAAGGCTTCTGTAAGTTTGACCCATGATTTCACCCAGGCCATACCAAACTGATTGCTTCTCCCTAACATGTTAGTATACGCAATGCGATAAGGCACGAGCATTATCAGACCTTATTTCCTTTACAGAAACAGCCACTCAGCCAGTTGCCCAGGGATGCCCCAATTACATCACTACTATACAAAATAATTTAACTTAATCAGAAATTACATAGATTGTTCCTGCTGAGGCTAGGCTGTGTTTAATGCAAGATAATTAAAAATTTTTCCGCATCCTGCATGCCTATGGGAGTGCTCTAATTGTATCTGCTAGGAGAGCGCCTTTGCAGAGAGCTCATTCGGTATCAGCAAAGTTGTGAGACACCGAGGCCCTTTGCTGGCCATCAGTGGGAGTAGCTGCAGTCCCAGTGATTAATGCAGCTATTAAGTTACCAGGAAAACTCTGCATTTGACTGTCCTCTGACTCAGCCATAAACTAACTTGCTTTATCTCTCACTCTCCAGCCTGGGCCCCCTCCCTCGCTCCTTCTCCACATCAACAAAGGAAAACACGGGACAAGATGAAAGAGCTGGGCTAGGGCTTTCATTAGCATACCATGCCAAGGAAAAAGAGGTAAGGACTCACTGCCCAGTTCATACCTCTGACCAGTGCTAAGGTGTGCAACCTGAAACAACACAACTGGCACGTAGCATTTAACGACATTAAGCGTTGATGCCTCCTGCCGATACCAAGTGTCATCCCTGAGCGTTGTTCTCGGACCCGCTCTGGTTTTAATCCTGCCTTACTTCTGACCGTGCTCTCGCCCTCAGAAGGCACATGACCGGCGTAGGAAGAGAGTGAAGCTCCCCGGTGCCTCGTCCAAGCGCTGCCTGTATAAACCAGACCTGCCTTGCACTGTAACGCCCTTTCCTGCTGCTCCGCAGGACCTTGCCGCGGCAGCCCCGGCTGGCAGACGCGGCTCTCGTCGACGGTTCAGCCCCAAAGGGGCTGCGCTGGTGGCTGCAGCCCGGTTTGGAGACCCGCTCTGTCGGCTGCCCCGGGGGCCTGGGGGGAAGAAGCCTGCGAGGGCTCATCCTGTTCTTGCTGCGTTTTGTAGCACAGAGCTCATAAACCCATCCTGCTGAATACCTCTGTGAAAGCTTTTTATTTCAAACCACTTCATCGAATAGCCTGTCACTTGGTCTTAACTTTATTAATGTCTCTTCCTAAACCTGCTTAAATAGATCTTGTACTATGCCATGTAATAAGGCAGTACTTTATCAGGAGGTTTTAGTGCATACAGAATAATTTATAACAGCTGAGGAGCAGGCCAAAATACATTTATAGTTCCACTATTTATTACTTTTCATTACTGTGTGTTTTTTAATGCACTATGCACCTGAAAAAACAATATAATCCAAGCAAACAATACTGATAATGAGCACCAAATAACAACTTTTATATCACATAAAGGTCAAAATCAAGCTAGACGTCATCCCTTGCCTGTAGAGATTAGAAGTGACAAAGCAGGTGAAAGGGGGAAGGGGGGAAAACCCACACCATCACTGCAATGCACAGTAAGATTTTGCTTGTTAAGCTGCCCAGCTAAGTTTCTGTTACAAATTTTTTTTCACTAGTTAAATTTTTGTATGGATGAACGTATCCTTTTATAACTAGTCCTGACCTGTTACACTCCTGGCTGACGCAACACAAGCAGCACTATCTTCCATCTCGGGAAGGGACAGGGAAGGACGGCATCTCCGGGTGACGTCAGGAGAGTCCAACCCTTTCTGCTAGGAGGCCCAAGACTGTGACCCACCCCCACGGTTGTCTGTAAAACCAATCCTTCGGGACACCGCTTCCATGAGCCCGGCCCTACCTTCGCCTCTTGCCTCCTTTTTCCCACTGAAGCAAAAAGGCAAGCAGCAGTTCCCACCAGATGTTCGTGCCTGCTGAATTTCGTGATTTATTATTTCATCCATTTTCTTATTTGAAAACCTTCTTATCTGGCTGGGGAAGATGCTGAGCCATTCCTCCACAAGGCACCCTTTGTGCCCAGCTCCCACTCAGCCCCAGATGGACCACAACGCGATCTTGCATAGCAGCATGGTGTAATGATAATATTTCTTCTTTGCCCCCACCTTTTGCTACTAAGCTGCTACACTCATCTGGGGAAAGGCTGCCTCTCATTAAGCTACTTTACAGCCAAAAAGGACCCCAAGCTTGTTCAAAGTCCTTAAAGCTCACCACAATGCGAGAAATAGTACTACTATAATATTTATGAACGAAGGAGCAAGCCCTGCAATGTCTCGCTCTTCCTATCTGCTATGTTCTTATCACCAATATGGAGCAAGACAGGCTGCTGTGCTTACACGGAGCCTCGTGAAAGAGCACAGGCAGGAGTGAGCTACAGGAACGTGCTCCGCTCCCTCCTTACTGTCCCCGGAGCCAGCGGCAGCCTCCCCCAGCCGTCCATCTGCCCGGAGCCGGCACAGGATCCTCTCCAGTTGTGTGCTCCCTGCCACACTGATGCAATCTTCAGAGAAAAAAGCTTAATAAAATGAGAAGTTATAGACGCTTTTTTAACAACTCTGCTTTTCAAATCATGTTCCCCACGCTGTCTGCTTCTGCCACAGACTGGTGTGACAGTATCAAATGGATGACTTGTGTGGGCACATGACCTTACTATGCTTGGCATCCTCCAAAAACGAGAAACAATCCCATGGAACTTTATGTAAGCAAGTCCTCTGCCATGTAAGTGAAAGATGCCTATGCTGTTTTTCCCATGTCCATGTCTGCAGATGGACATGTCTAAGTTACATTAGAGAGTTTGCAATTTAAACCGTGTGAACTGGTCAAGAAGAATCACTGCAGGCAATGACCAAATTGCCTGTGGCAAAGCAGAAGGAATGGTGCTCCACCTGAGCAGCTGCAAAGCACTAACAAGGCTGTCAAAATGCTCATTAGCACCTGGACCTTCCAATACCATATTGGTAAACCAGAAACCATCACAAACAAGGGATACAGCACATTTTGTTCAGATTTCCTGAGGCTCCAAAGGCCGTGGACATACACAGCCTACAGTACAGTCCAAGCTGTGGGCACCAGTACCAACTGCTGTGGAAGGGGATGCTTTAAGAGATTAATTTTATATAATCTACTTCTCAGGCTGATCCCTTTCCTTATACCCTAGGCAGATGCAGTGCTATGAACAGGGAAGCTAAGTGACAGACGCTGTGAAGAGGAACAAGCTTATCTAACGAGAAACACAAGGTTGGTCCATCAACCTCAGCATCCAGGCTCCATCAGGTAGCCAAGGGCACATACCTATAGAGCTGCATATGTGCAAGGCAAGTGCAAAGCAATACTTCCCCGGTATTCCCTCAGGCATCCGCTGAGCCTTGAGTTAGACACTGCATCAGAGGAGCGACTGTTTTAGCTCAGATGCAGTAGATTCTCTTTCATGAATTTATTCAATCCTTTTCCACGTAAACCTTAAGTATCTGATGCACCCTAGGCCATTGAAGAAATTCTCACAGAGTGGCTATTCTGTACTTCCCTTTACCCCAGACGCATTTCTCTGTGCTTTTCCCAGTTTTACAAATTTGTTTTTGAGACAGAGACACCAGAGCCGTAGATGTACACTGTGACATGCTGACACCTTCACTTCCGTTCACCACCTCCTTCCTAAAAACTACTTGACTTTTGTTTCAAATGAGGATCATGCGGATTTTCACAGCTCAGTTATAACCCCAGACCTCATCCTTGTGTGGTAACCACAAACCTGGTACCCACTGCAGTATACGTAAGGTTGGGATCGTTTCCCCCCTCCTCATCAGGTGCATCACCTTGCACTTAACTGTACTATATTTTATCTGCTATTTCCTCACCCAGTCAGCGTTACAAAGCCCTTCTGCAGCCCTTCATGATCAGCCCTCAACCTCCTTGCCCTGATAGCTCAGAATCACCCACAGATTTTCTCACCTCACTGCTCGCCCACTCCCTGATCATTGACAGATACGTCGAACAGCACAGACTCAGGAGAATCACCGCTGATGCCTTCCCTCCGTGGCCATGCTTCTGCATTCACTTTTCCTTCCCCGAGGGATGACCTCTCTCGCAGCAATTGGTGAAGGCTTCTTGTTTTTCAGTAATTCTTTAATTACCACAGCACTAATCTTCCCTTTAACTGACTTTGCTCTTTCAGTAATTACACCATGCGGGCATTTATGGCTGTAATGGACATGTGGAACAACAGATCCACCAGAGTACCTATAAAAATTAGGATTGATACTCCACCCAAACGCTGACTTTGGCGATAGACAACAAACCTGCATCCACATGTGCACATCACCTCCCAGCTCAGTGAGGCTTTCTGCAGAAGTCCACACGCTGTTCCTGGAGGACTCATTCTCCCACCGGACCAGTGGTTTGAGTGCCCAACACGTTTGCCGGTGCTGCATTTGCCAGCGGTGAGCACTTCTCCCCTGTGACTGAAGCCTGGTTCAACCGTTCGTTGTCATTATTAACCAATTCCCGTAATTACAGCACCAGATCCCATCCCTTCCCCAGAGAGCAACCAACCCAGCAGCCAAGCAGGGGGGCAGCAGGGTCTCTCCCAGGAGAGACCTGGCCTTTCTCAGTCCTGAAGGCCTTCAACCTTCAGGCCAACTTGCTGTTCAACCCCTGAGAGCGGCTGCAAAGCGGTACCAAACACAGAACCGCCAACGAAAGACATTTCCACGCTTGCTCAAGGAATGCCTTTCTTCTCCAAGGATTAGGGCACTCAGCAGTGCACGGCGTCTGCGTGTGGGAGACGGGCTCTTCTGGCATGGAAAGTTCATCAGATTTAGGACAGGGCAGATACACATTCGTGCCCAAGAAACATGCAAGAGACATGCTGATTCCACACAGCCCCCTCCCCGCTACTCAGTTTGCCAAGACGCATCTCAGCATTAAGTGCATGCCTAGACACAGTCATTAGCAGGTCAGAAATATTAGGGGGGGATAGCTTTTCACGCATTAACTTAGAACAGAAATAATTAAGAAATATATCTATTACTTACTTTCAAAAGTGTTAAAACTCTCACACTAAGTGCTACGCATTTGCGTGCGTTTTTCTCTTTTAGGATACTTCTGCATTTGTGCCAAGGCTGTTGAATTTTGTAAATATGTTAACATTATTTGTATTATCTTCACTTTTCAGCCAGAGAAAATATCAAAAGTTACTTTTTTTTAATTGTCTAAATATTCATAGCTGGATATGCCCTACATACTAAACTCATGAGGTCTACATTAATAAATTGTGGTTGGAAGGAAAAAGACATTTATGGCACATTTTTACACAGAACCATTTTCACTGGAAGAGATGAAAAATAGCAGGGGGGTTTCTTACAGTGACTCAAGAGTTGGAAAAATACCATCTGTTTTCATTAAAATTAAGAAACATGATATTTTCTGACCTCGTTCTGCATTGACTTTTTTTCTGACGAACCTCTTTGATGATAATTGGCTTTATACTTCATTGCAGATCAGTTCAGACAAGGTCACTGCACCTCTCTGTAAAGAAAATATGTATTAATCCCTGCATTAATACCTACACTCATACATGACTACCCATACCTTTCCGTGACACTGTGATACTTACTGTATCAAATAAGTATTGCTATCCAAGTACTAGTTAAGTAAGGCTTTAGGTATCTTGGTAATATTCATGCCAAATGTTGTTTTCACATGTACCTACACTCCACTACCAAATATGACAATGCATTAAACCTTTCTGATAGGTAGTCAGTGTATTTCAGACAACTATGAGAAAGTAAGGGGGGAAGGAGATGCGATTCCTGCTGTAATATCACTGTTTCGCAGCTTGTCCCTGTGGCGTTTCACTCACATGCAAGATCTTGAAGGACTGCTGCCTTCAAATAATTAAGATCAAATGCATCCTAATGATTTTCCCCTGTTAATCCAGGCCTGAGTGCTCACAAGAATGGTGTTTTGTATTTGTATTTTGAAATCCCTTGCGCAGGCTTTAGAAGAGGCAGGCAGGCCTCTGCCAGTCTTCATGTCATCTCCCAATAACTTACTACCAAAAGGAAACCACCAGGAAAGACTGGAGTTCAGATGCTCTGGAGAGTTAGTTTTACATCTTTTCTAAAAGAATTCATGGAAAAAACTACCAAGAAGGACCATAAAAAAAAAATCCCTTTTTTCTTCAAGTGGCTTTAATCTCTCCCTCACTTTCAGCGAGGACGGCTCCCGGTGGTGGTCCCAGATTGGATGCAGTACATGAAGCAGCTGCATTTCAGAGCACAGTAAATCACTTGCAGACATCCAAATTGGCCACGGATGCAGAGCCAGCTCATCCAACAGCGTACAGGACAGTAACGCTCGAGAAGCAACTTTAGTTTCATCAACTAAGGTAGCTTGGGTGACGCCTTTGCCTGGAGCACCGCGCTGGCTTCTGTTGCAGCCAAAAAAAAGCTGCTGAGTGTGGACAAATCACGGAACAGATTAAAAAGTAGCTGAGCTGACGCATGTGCTTTGTATATCATCTTCTTTCAATGTACGATTTGATCCAAACTCCTCAGGCACCAAATGGTGGACTGGGGACATGATTTGTTTTCTCCTCCATTATAAAAAAGAAAAATCCACAATATATTTTTTGAAAGGATCAACTTGAAGTGATGCATGCACATCCAAAAATACAGAAAGCACCACGTTCCAAATTGCATAAACATTCAAGATAATATATTTTTTTAAAGAAGTGTGCTTTTTGATATTGCTTCACAAATCATATATGCAGACAATGGCTTCATGTTATCTTACAACAGGCAACCAAAGTTTTGCCAATACGCCTGCACAGAGCTAATGGGAAATGTGCTTGGCTCTCCCCAATATCAAAGTATCCTGTGCACCACTACTCTTATGTTTCCCCGAACCTGATAAGAGCATGTGTGCAGCACTTCAAAATTTAAAAGGTTTCTTTAATATCAAACCGCAGGGAGTGGAGAATGGCATTTCACATCTTTCAAGAGTGTCTGCTCTGGCTGATCACAGTCATGCTACAACCTCCAAACCAGCAAGAAGACACAGTAATGATTTGCAAGGAGCCTGAAGTCTGTAACTAGTTTTTAAACTATTTAAATCAGAGGAGGGGGGGGAAATCACAGTTGTTTTTACTTACGGTGTTTTGCAAACACTTGCAAATCCCTCCACAGTTCAGGGGCAGGGTTGCTGCTGGAAAGACCGGCAGTACCTTTCCGAACGGTCTGTGGCATCTACCAGGGCACAGTACGGAGATTTGTGTTAAGAGGGGCTTCGGTGTGCAACGAGTATAGGATTCAGCCTAACACCTCCCCACAGCCTCCCGCAAACTGCGGGAGAAGCCCCTTCACTTCCACGGCTGATGGGTCAGTACCACGGAAAACCAAACCAACGGGCAGAGAAGAAAGGAAAAGGTCAAAGCACGTTGCCAAGAGCTGGAGTGCTCTCCCAGGGGTTGGAGCATCCAGCTGCTGGAGCAACAGCCACCGCTGGTACCAGATGACAGGAGCCGGGACGAGGCGAGGCATTTGGGATTCAGAGCTGATTGTGCCAGAGGCAGAAATGGAAGCCAAGCCAAGCCTCCGCTCTCCCGACCCGAGCACGACAGCAGAGGAGGGAGTTGACACCAAGTAGGTTTCGCTTTACTAAAAAGATTTTTTGTTTTGTTTTGTTTTTAAATCGACTTGCCTGCACCTGTCAGGGAGAAACCATCAACTCGGTATAATCACAGAGATCTAGAGGGCAGCTCCTCCAGGATCATCCATCACACCCTGGTCCGGAGGAGTTGAAAAAGTTGTAATAAACACAATGCAAGCAAGCAAAGGCTGGAAGGCAAGATCAAAAGGTTTACCCGGCATGCCTAGCTATGGGAATGGGGAGTGCAGCTGCGTACATGAAAGGGTTACACCCAAAAAATGAATACGATTGCCAAGCAGGGCGGAAAGAAATTCTGTTTACAATTGCAAACCCTCATGCTTCCATCATCAGGTGTTACAGAACAGGAATCGTTCCCTGCAAAATTTTCCAATTACCTTCCTTGACTTCTTCTGTGCGTAATTTCCTTTCTTACTATTTGTTTGGAAAGTTCTTTTCTGCAGCACTGTTCCCATGCAAACCAAGAATTAAAAAAACAAAACCCCAAACCCAAAAAACTCTGATATCATAGGATGAGCTGTATGCCAGTTCAGACAGGATCATAATGGAAAAAAAACCCCAAACCCTCAACTATTTGCTCTGATTCAGGTTCAACTTTTTAGCTTTACCTATAACAAAAATAGTGATAACTTCCTGTGTCCTTATAGAGGGTCCAATTCATGGAGTCATTTGAAGTTTTATTACAAAAAAGAAAAAAGGGGGGGAGGGGGCATTTAAAAATTTAAGCAAGCTGCCGTTGCTTTCCTCTCTCCCAGAGCAAATGCAAGTTCTGAACACACCTTTATGCTTTTAAAGAGGTGATCAACTTGAAAACAAAATTTAAAAAAGGAAAGAAAGAGGAACACAGAAGTACTTTGAAAAACAACCACCAGGACAACTGCTGACTTAGCAATGGCTGGTATTTTGAGGTCTGAGAAGCTTAAGATCAAGGTCTTCCAGAAGAAAGCGTTCAATACTGCAAAGAAGAGTTAAAAAGGAGAAAAAGAAAGGAGCCAACACGAAGCCCTTTGAGGCCAGTACAGCACTGAAGACAAGACAAGGACTTTGCTGATCCTGGAGGCCATTTGCTGGGAGGGAACTCAAACTCCTCCTGTTATGAGATAAGGTTAAGAAAATCATCAGCAAACATCTGCATTGAAATACTACTAATAATAATACAGTACTCTGCTTTCCTGGGATGGTTTGAAAGCTTGCTGTATTTTTATTGGACTTTCCAATGATGTCAGTTTGAGGCAGGGCTTAGGCGAGTAATTGCTAAAGGGCGAGTCTAAAAAGGGTATAATTACCGCAGGGAGTGTCTGATGTGGGAAAGTGGCATTCCAGCTGAAGGGATAGACGGGCCCGTCTCTCCTGGGTCCCAAAGAACTTACCGCATGAGTGTTCCCGGCCCCGTGCAGTTAGTTACAACTGTGCAATGCCACTGACCTCAGTTATTCTACAGCAATTACTCAGGCAAAAGCAATTTCATGTCCAGCGTTATTCGCCGTCACAGTGCTGGGAATGCAAGCGCGTCTTAAACCTTTCAGATATGTAGCCCTCAAGTTATTGCATCAGGCCACGGTTGCAAAACAGACAATTGCTGACTTCAGTAAGGTTGCATGGGTGTAACTGAGAACAAAATTTGGCCTGTAGCATTTGGAAGGGTTTCACTGCAACTTGCGAGAGGGATGTGGAAGAATCCTCATTTTGAAATAGCAGAGGAAGCACTACCTCGCCTGCTGTCCATCTCCTGCCCGCAAAAGCCGCCCAGCCTCCTCTTACGAATGAGAGGAATTCCAGGTGTCACTCAAAAAATCCATCCTCCTTTAAACTTCTTTAAATTCACCTCTCCCACAAACGCTGACAGCTCCCAAACTGGGCCTTGTAAGTAGCCTGTACCAAAACTCCCTCGTAGCCCCGAACCACGTAGCTGCTCCTACACCCACCCCCGTCGAGCCATTCGCTTCGCTCAGCTTTTGGGTCTTGCCACTGACAAAGGCTGGAAGAGCTCTGCAGTGTTTTCTTTTAGACGCACCTGTATAGCATCACCCCTGACCAAACTGCCCAGCTGCCAAAAATCGTGTGAACACCAGATGGCTGGGCATCACAGCCTCAGCCAGAGCCCGAGCAGTTCAACCCCCTTGCCCGGCGCAGCCTGACGAGCGCTGCCAGATCCCATAGCCTGGAGCCACTCCGCGATGCGAGGCTACGGCTACCCCGGGAGTAAAACCGCTCCTAACAAGCTACAGTTCTGACGTGCCTGCTGTCAAAGTCCTTCCCACACAAATCTTTGCATCTTTTGCCTGTACATCCCCTCGCGTACGAAATGAACTCCCAGAAGAGATCACCCACCAGTGGCTTCTGCAGGAGCCGCTGTGTTGGTCTGGGAGCTTACATCCCTTCACGGTCCTGGCTAACGCAACTATGAGATAGCAAAAAGCATCAGCAAAGAGCTGGCTCAAGTCTGAAGGAGCTCTTATCGCGCACTGACACCCTGAAGGCACGCATGGCTGACAGCAGAGCACACTGACAGCTCTTTGCAATCCACGCCTTGTGTTGATGGATTTCAGTTGCATCACCTTATTTTTCTCCCTCACTTGTTCCCTTTCCCTTTGGTACAAAACTCATAGTTTCTCCTGGCTGCACTACCAACAACAGGCGCTTTCAAGACTTGATTAAAATGCACTTCATTTTCATTTAAAGCCTTGCCACCAAACTAATTTCATTACTCTCAGCTCCCATTTCTAACACTTTCAGCATCTCAGTCAGTACAAAGCAAGAGAACATCGCACCACCCAGCCTCACCAGTTGTCAGGAAAAAGTACTCATTAATCAGCTTTCAAAGCTATACACGGGGCAACGCAAACAGCACAGGTATTGTTAATCCCATACAAACGGTAATCCTTTAATTCTGCAGAGTGCAACCCATAGGCAGCCACAGGGTACTTAGTGTAATTGAGGGACTCCCCAGAAAAGGGCCTGGCTGGTCACAGAAAGCTGACATCTCATTTCTGTTCAAGTGGAAATCATTTAGCAGTAGCGTCTGTGGGCATCGCTACTGGTTTCCCCAAATGAAAAAAGACAAGAGAGAGTTCCTGGTTCATCTGTGGGAGGGGAAATAGGCCATAAAACATGTTTGACAGGGACTTGCCAGTATCTTGGGAAAGTTTTATATTTGTTTAAGTACTTGGAAAGCAAACACTGAAGGTAAGTTAAAATTGTTTTGTGACTCCTTTAAGCAATAACAACTTTGAGTTTGTTTGGGGTTTTTTGGGTTTTTTGTTTTTGTTTTTTTTTTTAAATAAATACTTCCATTGCAGGGTGGAGCTTGTTCAACTCTGAGGAAAGATCAGGGCTGGCTTTTCTCTCCACTATCTATCATGTGTATAATGCTAAAGTACATCTTAATGCGAGCACTTTGGACGACTGGAAAAGGTCATTAAAAACATGGTATTTTCTTCTTTTTCAGTACTTTTCAGTGCTACAAGCAGTAATCATCAGAAGCTCAGGAAAAAGAAAAAAAACATGTAACTGACTCTTCTGAATTGTTCTTTTAAATCCTTTAAAAACAACTTTGGAGGAACGACTTACTTTCTCCTGCTGCACCAATCCTAATGTGCCAGAACACCAAAAACACAACATGCTGAAGAAACCGTGCGCCTGTCTCCCCTACTCATCTGCAAACTCTTCAGACCCCTTTTAAGCCAGCCTTAAAGCTCGACTGCCATGGGCTGCACCGGGAGTTGAGCCTTTAGCAGGACCGAGCCCTCGGTCTGGTCCCTACCCATCCCCAAGAACGAATCGCGCCCTGTGCTGCACTGGTGCTCCTGATGTCAGGGAGACAAGTCACTGCAAATCTGCCACCTCAGCCACATACCCCTGCGGGGAGCGGCTTCTCAAACAAGTCAAAACTGCCCTGAAAAGAGTCTCCAGCTCTCCCTCCTCTTTCTTCGTTTTGCCCCATGTGTAGCTGGTGTGTAGTCTGAGGGGAAGGTGAGGAGCTGAGGTCAGGTTGGACCAGCAAGGGAGGGGAACTAGCAAGCGGTCAGAGCACGGTGGGTAGATCGGTGTCAGCATCTAGAAGGAGCAATGGTGCAAAAGGGGTTGGAGAACCACAAAGTGGCAACCCCTTCTCCTCCTCCTCAACTGCTCTTTCCCATCTAGCTATGTCTATCCAGACCGTTGGTCCATCACTTGAGCTACCACCACCTCCAAAGAACAACTCTTTCCTACATTCACTACTATTAGAGCAAAGCAAGTTGTATAAACAGCGTGTTTCACGCAGTATGGTATTACATCCTTACGTTTCCTCAAGGGCCCAAATATTTGTCAGACCTGAGGTCTACCGTGCATAGTGGTAGCTCTCAAGTCCACAGAAAGGCCTGTTTGTAGTCCAGAGAGACACAACGCTCTGCAACGCATGCACACTTACGCTCCACAAGTTCATGCCTGTCCAAGGACCACAGAATGAGAAACCTGATGAGGACAGAGGACAAGCAGTTCCTCAAGTTTCTTTTCTAACCGGAAGTATAAAAGCATGAAAAGCAACACCTTATCTCAAGCACACAAATTAGAATTTTTCTTTTAAACAGCAACAACCAGCAAACCCTCCACTCCCCATTTCTACTCAGCATCAGCCTTCTTCTGCTCCTGCCGACTCACAGGTCTCCAGGCTCTGCACACCCCAAACGCAAACCCTTGTATGCAGAACTGAGACTGGTCCTCTTACCGCCTCAGAGCAAACCTCACCCCGAACAACTCTGCGCACCCGACCCCACCTCAGCACCCAACCCTCACTACATCTGGTGAGAAGGCTGCTCACCCAGCCCCACCTCTCCAAACCGTGACTCCAACCTGCTTTGACTGTTTATAGGCTAACAGCCACCTTACCAATATGATGACTTCAACTTATATACATTACAAATACCAATCTGCACAGTGAAGAGACCAGAAAGAAATTATACCTTTTCAGACTTGCTGTCCAGGTCCCTAACCAAAGTGTTGGTAACGGACCTGCAACATCGCCTTGCTCAGAATTCAGCATCATTTTTGACAGTACAAACATTTACTCAGACTTTGCAGAGCTGCCCATCCGTCTTTCAGGCAACACACAGCCAGGGCTAAGGATAGAGGGGGACGAACAGGTAAATTCATTTCTGGATCCTGGAAGTACCACGAAACTAGGCTGATTCTGGACAGTACCGGCTTGGCAAGCTGCTGGCTGCACCTGGTCGGAGGTTCAGAGTAGGGAGCGAAGGGGCTGAAGAACCAGCTTTGTTTCTTGCTCCTTTAGGTGCCGGAGGATTGGGATGACAGGTGCTGCCGATCATACAGTCCAGGATGGTGCCTGGGGAATACAGGATTTTCCTGTTTCAGGATAAGGCTGGAGTTGGAACTGGGGTTAGCGCTCAGGGCTGGAGGCACTGAAAAGCTGGATCTGCCCCGATGAGTTAGTGGCAGGGCTGCGGCCAGCTACAGGGAACCAGCCCTGGTGAGTCTGGGAGGGGGGGCATGCTAGGCTTCAAGGGTGAGGGCTCGGATCAGGCAAAGGAATGAAAAGCAAAGCTTAAGAGCAGGAATGCCAAGTAAATGCTCTGGCTCCAGCATTTCAGTCCTCAGAACCAAGCTTTCTGTCCTCATAGCCCCACCACCGGCCTTCCATGCCGGCCCTTCGCCCAGCGCTAATGCCAGGAGGAGGGTCACTGCCCAGCTTTCACCCTGCTCTGCAGCAACCCAACACAGCCTGCTGGGGACAGGGAAGGAGAATAAAGGCAGGGGGAAAGGACACACAAAAAACCCCCAAGCAATACCTGCCAACTGCAAGTCCGGCCCAACAATCCCAGCCCCACAGCCTTTGCAAACTCCAAAGCAGACATGAATCTCTGGGCTAGATTAGAGACAGAGTCTTAAAGCTAGTGCTGTAGGCTAGGTCTAGCACTCACGTTGCTGCTTAGGAGAGCTCACAGCTCCACGCAGGCTGCAGAGGTCGGAGGCGGGTTGTGGCACATCAGGAGGAAGGGCCAAGTTTGTTCTTATGTCAATCCTTTGAAAATAAACAACTGGGGGTGGGGGGAGCAGCTGTCAACGATGCAAACTGTGTTTCGGCTAGTGGTTGTGGCAAAACAATTGCTAACTATGGCATGACACAAAAGATTGGTGTTTATGCCCATGAATTTGGACAGTTGCACAACAGCATCCTTACCATTTTTTAGATTCTCACCATAAGTCTTCATACATACGGGGGGAAATAAAGTCTCTCTGGTGTTTGTCATGTGCCATCTAGAACCTCATCCTAAACCCTGCACTAATACATAGCTGCAGCCCCTGCCTAACCCAGAACAAATTACGCTGCTATCACTTCTAAAAGTATAAAACTTTGCCCAAGTACTACAAATTCAGGAGGAGAAGAAAAAAAAATCTAGGTGCTATGTACAAATCCACTGAAATTTATAGAAAGTTTTGTAGAGAATGGAAACATCATTAGCGCTTTTCATGCATTAAGGGAGCCTTAACGCTTTCCAACATAGTCTGAGCAAGAACTTACTTCTCCCTCTAGAGGATATGAAAATTAGCACAAGGAACTTAAGATTGTGTCAAGACCAGGAAAGTAACGAGATGCTAAGGCAGAGGGTCAGCGGTTTTGCTTTGAAAGTCTAGTAGCATTTTAGAAGGACCAAAATTACAACTGGAAAAACAATGAGTTATAGCTATGTATTTATTTTTACAGCAATGCCCTGAAAGTTCGAAGTAAATTCTTGGTTAGCTTCTTGCATTTAAGCAATCTGTAAAGCTGTTTACCATGGAATATTTTTAAAGTTCATTGAGAGTGACAAAACAGTTTCTTTAGGTCCTGCTTCACTCACTTGAGTGTCCAAATCCTTTTGTTTCCTCAGCATGGAGAGGTGAGGACAGGCAGGTCCCCGTAACCAGACAAGAGACCCCCACACACTTTCCCCCCCCAGTGGTCCCCCATCATTCTGCAAGCACACCCCAGGGGAGAAGCCCAGGGCGAAGGGCACACAGAGACAAAGCACCTGCCATGTTCTGCATCTCCGCATCATATTTACAGCATCATATTCAAACTGGCTGTACAATTTTGCAGGTACGACAATATTTTGCATTGTACAAAATAGCAGGTAAAGTTTCAGCTGGAGAACCGGGTAAGCAATCCGGTATTCTGGAATCCCTCTCTCCCCTTTGCACCCCTTCATCATTAGCTTCTCCACCAGCTGTGACCAAAAACTGCAGGACACATCAGTCCTCAGAAAACGTTGGCCTCGCTTCTTTTATATCTCGAAGGAGCACAGGTGTGACTCTTGCCTGAGCACACATGCCAAAAGCAAGCATGCAGCCTGCCATGGCTAGTTTTGCATTGTTTAATCAAAATATTTCAGCACGGAAATTAAAACCCTCTAAGGAGACGTATCCTTACATGCAAAGCTAGCTTTACTGGCTTCATCACAGGGAAACCAAATCCACAAAACTCCACCTTCCAATGCTTCTCTTGCTACATACAGTAAAACATACAGTGTGGAAGAAGCAACAAATTAATACCAGCCTGGCACAGACCTCGGAACCGAGACGAAGCCTGATGCCAACTCGTCAGAGTGCAAACCAGCCATAGGGCACTGTAGGACTTCAGGGAGATGGGGGGGGTGGGGTGTGAACCCCCCCAAAACTCCAACACCTCACTGATGAACTTTTTTAGAACTTAGCATATCTTAGCTAGGAGTATCTGCCTCCCAGTCCTCGTCCCTGTACCTCTCCCACTGAGTCCCAGTGAAGGACTGGGAAGATGGGACTACTTGGGAATGCCCTGGAAGATAGGATTAATTGCTTTTGTACATTTTTATCTTTGATAGCAGAGTAGTAAATATTCCCACTTTACACACTTAAGCTTTCAAGTGTCACTAAATCTTTTGGCTGCAAATTCCCAGAAGTGCATTTTTCCAAGCATGTGACACGTGCCTGAGAATTTGATGTCTTTCATATATTTAGCCTGTTCTAAAAAATAGTAATAATAATAATAAAAAAACCCCCAAACCCAGCATCTCAGATTAGACGGCTAATTTTCAGCCTGTGCTTACCCGCACTGGTACAAACACCGCAAGCAGCACTCTGCTGCAGCACACCAACAGCCTGCCCGCTCTGTAAAGCCCCTTCTCCTGCCTGTTTTAAACCAATCCTCCACTAGTTTAAGCTAGTTCCCCTCAGCTCCACTATTTGCAGGGTTTGGTGAAGAGCACTTCTGCATTCACTTTCTCCGCCGTTTTCACCATTTCTTAAACCCCTCTCATCTCACTGCTTTGCTTTCTCCTCTGCAGATGGAGGAGTCTCACCCAGCCTCTTCACTCTCTCCTCACCAGGCAGCTGCTCCAGCCCCTCGGCCACACTCTTCCCTGTGCCGATGCGGTGATGTGGAGACTGGAGCTGCAGGCAGCCCAGTAAGTTTTAAGATTTGGTCAAACTCGTTTTGTCTTCAGCTTGAAACCTATATGTTCCTTAAATTAAAATGTAACATCATTTTCCAATTGAAAATTTTACCTAGAGGGGCTTTGATTTCACAACTGGTATTTTAGAAGCTTAGTGTTTCTAGTTTAGCCAGAGAGAAGTATTAAAGCAGTTGACAGTTAACTATGCTTTTGCAGCTGTAAAAATTCATACTGATTGCCTGACCGAATTGTACTCCAATCCATTTTCAGAGAAGACATATAACAAAACATTTGTGCTTTGAAAAACGTCAGACAATATAAAAAGCCTTACTTGCAGAAACATTCTCAAAGCCACAGTGACAGAGCAATTGAGTTTATGCCATGACCTCAGTACAGATGTTCTTGTTCAAAAGAGGGGAAAAAATAGGCATAATCTGGGTGCTCCACTTTGACACTGGAACACCCAGCGAGCAGTGGAGCAGAGGAGGAACAAGTCTGCCGTCAACAGAAGGGAATTCTCAGTCTTAGGGGTAGGTATCACACCCCCACACTTCAGCCTCACCACTGCAGTCACCTCTGGGGGTCATCTCCAGGAGCCACAGCCCACCAGTTACCCCACAGCCCCTCCACGACAGAGACACTTGCAATAGCAAGCGACACAAGAGACCCCTAACCTGCAGCCTGGAAGGAAAAAGTCTTGAATTCAAAGCCTCTGCCATCGGGCAGAG
>JAVJGG010000030.1:16645010-16661873 GCA_035590195.1 Aviceda cuculoides | reverse complement strand
ATTAAATTGTTATCTCAACACACAAGTGTGTTGTTTATTTTATTTTTTTTTCCCAATTCCCTCCCTCATCCCAGTGGGATGGGGGGGAAGTGAGTGAGCAGCTGTGTGGTGCTTAGTTGCTGGCTGGGGTTAAACCATGACAGTCTTGATATCAATGTCCTTCACAAGCCTGAATGACTAAGTTCTACTTGATATCTGAAATGCCAGCAGTAAACCAAATATCTGATTTCTTTAGACCATTTGTGTGTTTATAGATATTTCTAACTTCTCTTGCTGTTTCTTCTGTTTTGCTTTCCCATGGCTTCAGTGCAGAGTAGAAGAGGTGAGGCAAATTCTGGTGATGTAAAGAGTGGAAGTGCTTAATGTGATGTCCATGTGATAATTAGGCATGGATAGAAGTACAGCTTCCTGCATGCAGTGATTGGTGATGCAGCATGAGCACGCAATCACACAAACACATTTTATATACATGTAAATTTATGTTTTCATATATTATAAATATGTGTATATATATTATTTCAGGTTATATTGTAGTAATGTCATTTCAGTAGAGTATTGCTGAACTACTGTTGTCTCCTCTAACAGTTCCCAGAACCCTTTATCTAAAATGCCGATGTGTATCTTGCCTTCCCTGCTATCTTGCTGTAGTGTCAATCTGATGTTACATGAGTGAGGTGGAGGACTGATCATGACCAATGGCTGAATGCATCTTGTTTCAGTGAGAAACAAACCTCAGCCTTGGGTATAATAGTTCAATAGTCAGGTTTATCTTCCTGGGTCTTCCTTATCCCAGGTGAACTCCTATCACCAGTAGCATTGGCTGGTGTGAAGCGAGATAGATAGCCTCACTTAAAGTGCATCCTGGACAAGTGCTTTGAAAACCCTTTGCAGGAACAACCTTTACTTGAAAAAGACTCCTGTTTTGATGAAATAAGCATATTCTGAGCTTTATTCAGTATAGAAGGACTAGAGGCCTTAGCTCTGATATGAAGTTGTGCGAGGAGTTGGACTTCGCTTTTTTGATTCCTTCACCCTTTTTAATTGTACCTGTATTACATAGGTATAAGGACTGTTGTTTTACTTCTGAAAATGTAAGCTTGCTTCTACACTGTTTTCTGTGAGACACGAGAATGATAGTATAAAATCTAGACACAGGAATTTGAAAAGCCTCAATCTAGCAAGAAAGACTGAAGTTCTAAATGCTATTTTTTCCCAAAGAGCAAGCTGTCTTTAAATGGGTTCAAATCCTGGCGAAGTTTGGGTCCTGTCCCCCATCCCTTTAAGATAAATAAGTATTAATATCTTAATACCTGAAGTCTACAAAAAACTTAGGTTTAAGTTCTTAATTATGGTTTTCTCTAGCTCCAGATTAGTTTTAATTAGAAATCTACACTAGAATCCTTTGAAATACATGGCCTTCAAGATCCTCAGAGGTTCTTGACTATTTTGTTCTTGAAAGACACTTTATACTGTACTGATTGGCTTGTAACGGTGTGATGGCTGCTCCTCATGTTTGCACATACTCCAAACAGTGAAATTATTGGAGATGGTTCTAGTTAAGAAAACAGGCATTTTTAAGTCAACAGATACACTTAGCAACCGCTTTAGCACTTCGTAGAGAAGCTACAATACCTTGTACAATATTGCAAGGATTGAAATTCTACCTATGTAAGGACCATCCTTGTAAAGGACAATTACAGGCCTGTCATGAAGTCTTAAATGTAGGATGATGCTTCTGGCATGCAGTGATCATACAGCTAAAGCTGGGTGGCTTCCCCATATGGGATATCTGATTACAAAGTGACATCTTTATAGTCAAATGTGGATGCTTCCTGGAAAAGTGGTTATTTCGCAACCAAAACACTTATCTTCTGCTGTTAGTCTGTATGAATGTGGAAATATGTCATGCAAGACAAAGCTGTCTTAAAGAAGGGTCAATCACGTACTCTTCAGGCAGGTAAACTTAAACTAGTAATGATCAAAATAATTCATTAGCTTTCTAAAAGTATAATTATTGAACATGAAACTTTTCTAAATGGCAGAGCATGGAGTTTCATCAGCAGATCGTGTGGGGTTTGGTTTTTTGGGGTGGTTTTTTGCATTTTAGTAACTGGCAAATTGAACAACCCTCACCCTGGAGTTGCATATTACAGAATAGGAACATTCTTTTTTTGTTACCTTCTATTTAGGAGGCTAATAATTAAAAAGTCATAAGTTGTTTGAACTGGCTTTTCTGTGGTGATGCATTGCACTAGAAGGGCAGTTTGGCTTGTGTTTGGGAGGAAGAAAAATACATGGTCATATAACATCTAATCTGAAGTAGCTGTAGCAATTGATGCAACTATTTTCTTTTTTTTTAATCTAGATAAAGCTTCACCGAGGAGATTGCCCTACAAGAGGGCACAGAAGAGATCAGTGGGCTCTGATGAGTAAATGTTAACTAGTACAACAGTTGAACCTTTACTAATACTGCCTGTTTGGTTTATTTGGATTGGAGTAGTGCAGAGAATCCATATCACCATAAGGAGAATACTGCTAAACATTTGGACTGAACAGATTAACTGAATGGTGTTAATATTACTGAAAATGCACTTCTCTTTTTTTTGTTAATTGTTGGGGGGTGGGGGGGAGGTAGCCATTAAGATTTGTGCCTGCGTGTGTAAGCAGTTGGTCTTAACAAAACCATCTTACCTGAAATGTGCCTTTAGAGTTCTTTGTAATGCTGGCTTGTCATGTGTACACTGTCTTTGAAGGATTTTTCTCCTCTCCATAATCTGAATGTCTAGTGACTTAATCTGTCTTGATTGTGACATGTCTGTATTAGAATCTGTATGCATTTTTCTTTTTCAGTAAGTAACTTCATTCTCTACAGTGTGCACACACTGAAGTTTGTGTGCGTGGTCCTATTTCAGTGGCAAGGCACTGATTGACTAGATTTCTGCATAGTTTGCATTCTAAAGGCACAATTGGGTATAGCTGCTTGTAGTGGTAGATATTTTACTGCTGTTTTGATCTGGGCATGCAGTGACCTAAAAATCTGAATTTATCTGCATAGATGTTAAGAAGACTCTTACACAGCAGCAGAACTTGTGAAGCATGGAATTTGTGTGCTGAATTGGTATTACTACATAAATTTTTTTTATACCCAACTTGTTAAATGGTTAGTTATTGAGTTGTGCCAGCAGCTTAGGTATTCTAATTATAGTGGTAGCTCTGCAATGTTTACTCAAGAAATTATTGAATAACCCAGAACAACTTTTCAGTAAGTTCTTGGTTCTGTCACAAAAACTAGAATGTCATATGTATCAAAATGTGGACTTTTCTTAAAGCTTTACATGGGGCAAGGACTTTACATTTACTGTACACAGTTGAAACTGAATTTGAAAAACTGTTGGCTTCAAATAATCTTTCTAAATGGCAAACTATTTAATTCACCCTTTGCAGTTTTTTTAAATCTCAAACTTCTTTCCACTGTTCAGTACATTGGTCTGAGTTTTGGGGGGTTTTTTTAATAACTTTCTTTCCTACTAGTAACACAGATGCATATCCATTATTCACTACATGTTAGTTCAGTACTAAAGCAGAAAAGCTATATACAATCAAAATGTGATTTCTTTTGTGGCAGGCACAGCTTACATGATTACCAGGTACTTGAGGTATTGATCCACATCCATTGCATTCAGGGATTTAAGTGACAGTAGAAAGAGCAGATAATGCAGAGTGTCAGTTTGCTGCCATTCAGGCACTCGGACAAGGCTTGAATTATTTGCATCTCAACTGCATCTCCTCCTGTGTCTGAAGGTTATCTGGAAGCTTGTTGAGTTCAGGAAGAGACATTGATTTGAGACCTCTGTTCTTGTTTCCTCCCCCCCTGGTCCCCACATGTCAAAAGTGCTCTTCTAGATCTAAACTTGCTCTGCAGGGACTGAGCTTCTGATCCAATGAATGCTGAGCAATACTTGCAAATGATGTCATAGCATGTTTGAAGCATCTGAAACTACCTGTACTGGCACTATTCTACTATACACTTTGCCAGAATGAACTGTGAAGATGTTTGTGACTCATCTTGCTGTGGAAAAGTTAAGAATACGAAAAGCAACCCCAAAGATGCTTTGTTCAACTTCCTGATCATATGGAATACTTTCCTATATTATATTCTATATTTCCCAGGCAGAATAATTCTAATAGTTAAGATTGCTGAATCATACAGATCACTTGTGAACATAGCATTCAACAGTTTGCTACGAGGTATCTCCACTCCAATTGTGTGGAACAACATTGTTTGCCTTCAGTGATGTAATCTGACTGGTTCTGTGGTAGGTTCATGGGCTTATATTCAAGTTCGCGTTGATTCAGTGAAGTGTTTATGTATTAAATGCTTTGTATACTAAAAAGCCCTATAGCTATTGCAGCACCTGGAATAGCAAGGAGATGCAAGGAGAGATGCAAGGGAGAAATTCCCTCTCTTGGATTATGTCTCTAACCTGAAATCAAGAGATTTTTTTACCTTCTGGTAATAGGTAATCTTAAACTATATACTCTAATTCTTCCCAAGGTAGAAAGGTACTCTTTTGAGGGGGTGATGATGAGAACTGCTCTGGATACAGTGGTACTCCAGGAAAAAAGACAAAGGATCAGAACAGAAGATAGTAATTTATAATATCCTAGTTTTATTTGTTCAGATAAATAGTTTAGTCCTTGCTGGTTTGAGTTCTGGAGCAAGTTGGGTCTTTAGAAATCTTACACAGGCTAGGACTTAAGAGAAGTGAAGGACTGAAGCACTGTACAAATAAGGAATAAGTATTTGAAGGTTTCTGCTTTCCTCTGCACTCAGTGGTTAACATCCAAATGCTTAAGTTCTAAGCATGAAAAAAGAGAGGAAACAGTTTAGCAACTTGCATGGGAACTGTCAATGGGAAAGTCTGGTTGTACCAAGACTGTCTTTCTGATCGTACAACTTGGCATTCACTGTGGCTGGTTCATAGTAACTTTCTCAGCCAGAAGCCGTTGATAAGAACAGTGGCCAGCAGTCCACTGCTGCTCATGATAAATGAAGTAACAGTTCTGAATTTTGTATTTGTTGTTAGTTTGCTGTAGTTGAAATTCAGCAATAACATTCTAGTGTGTAGTGGTAATTGAACTCTGGCATCTCTTACATTATTTCTAATGAATAAGCCAGTTGACTACAGATTCTTCAAATGGGAGAACATAGTTGTTGCTTTATCCTCTTGGTTAACTTTTATTTTGGTACTAGAATTTTCCACTCAATTTTTAAACACATACAGATAGCTTAGCGTTACAGGTACATAAACTGGATATCATTATTGTTACCAGTTAAGTAGGGTATAGTTTCATTGACTTTAAGATGGAACAAGTAGCAATTCTGCTGGTCTCTATGCCACCCCTTTCCATGTGGTAGCACAGGCATTTGTATAATCTAGTATTCTTACTAGCCTAGTTTTCAGCAAGCTTACTATGCTACCACACAACTGCTTATGTGAGGTTATGAGAAGAGAGGCAAGGGCTGTGAAAGATGTGGACTAGGGTTTCTTCCTTGTTAGTAAGAGATCCTAAAATGGTTTTAGACTGCGAATAAACTATGGCCTTAGTGTGAAGACTACTATTAATTCCTTTCTCACAGCTCCTTAAGTAATTAAAATCACGACCTCTTAATGAGGCTATACTTGGGGTAAGAAAAACTTTGGAGTTCATGTTTACAGGGGTAGCAAAGCATTAATTTAGCTATACTTGAACTGCATTTGATACCTGTAGCCCTCTGTATGCTGTCTGCTTTGTGATAGCAGTTCATTTTTTCCCTAGTATCATTTAACCTGAGAAAGAAGAGTGGCTGCTGTCAGACTAAAGGATGAAGTATCATCTTTATTCTTCATGTACAAAATAATTAAATTGTAGGCCAGGGAGATGAAGGAGCAGACTAGTGATAGCAGTGCTTCTGCTTGTTTCAAAACAAGTTACGCTGAACATCTTCCTTACCTTGGAATGGATCTAATCAAAAGCATCATTTGCTGTTTATTTCTGGAATGCATTGTACTAAACAATGTTGTGGTTGAAAGCTCTGAATTCAGGGAAGCAGCAAGAAAATCAAATACTAATGTAGGCTGGTTGTCTTGTTTTTCAGTGTGCCTGATGTACTGAGCAGCAGTTAAGAGTCTGTTCTCTTTTCTTGTCCAAAGGAAGGACAGAACCTACCTCATAGGAGTGACACAAGGGCTGTTTCAGGAGTGTTTTGAAATTACTTGAGTCTTGCACAATACACTTCCATGGAGACAGTGAGATATAGCACTTGTGAAACTTTGGCAACTACAGAGATTCATGGTATACAAGTTTAATCCCCTCACTGAATTTAGCAGCTTTACACTAAGCCTTTATCTCTAAATTTTCCCAGAGATTTTTTTTAATCAAGTAATAATAGATGATTGTATCTACACAATCAACAGTCAGTTTAAGAATGACTGATTGGATGATTAAGTTCAGATGATGTACTGCAACCCGAATGTTAAATTAACATGTACTTTCTTACCTGCTGACTTTCATTTCTTAGTGAGATCAGATCTCTTGAAAATGGCTGCAGGTTTTTTTGTAAAGTAAACTTGATTTTTTTTTTCTTAGCATTGTGTAGTTTGTCTTTTGGTGTTTTTTTTTTAATAAAGCATGAGTATGGCACCAAAAAGCCTGAGTGGTTTGCTGGTGCTCTTTTCCTTGATAAGCAACCTGTAGTAGCAAATATGCAAAGAGTGAAAACATGTTATTCTTAAAAAGCTGCTTTTCTACAAGTGTATTTGGAATGGGAGTAATAGCGAGGAAGTATTCTGTGATGTTTTGGAAAATGGGCTAATATTAAGGTTAAAATTCTTTTAAAGAATAAGGAGGGGCCCTGGGAAAATGTTGAGTAAATTCTTGAATCCTCATCTGAGCCATAGTCCCCTATGTTTCCAGAAAAAAATAACCTATTGTTAAACTGTAGGCAGCATGAAAAGTATCTGTTAAGATGCTTAAAGGCTGCTGAGACATGAGGTTATAACAAGGCCAAATTGATATAGCTTTAAAGTGCATGCCATTGTCTGACCAAGCAAACAATATTCCAGGCAGTAATACTGAAAGTAGGAGTTCAAGCAGGTATACTGCATCCAAACATAAGAAGGTAAGCCTTGCTGGGAAAAAAGCTAACAAAAGCAAACCAAAAATGGCTTAAAAATAAGGGATACTGAGACTCCTGTATTTGTGAACTATCTCTGTGGATAAATAAGGGAAAACTTAACACATCTGCTTTTAATATGTATTTTTAGCTCCCAGAGAACATAAAAATAACTCTCAAATTTGAAGTCTGCCTCATCTTTCCCTGAAAAGATAAAGATGGATTTTTGAGACTTCATATTGGTCTCTATTATTTCTAAGCCAGTCATTGCAGTCTTAATTTCAGTAGGCTATCTTTCTGTCCCCTCCTGTTAGTAGTCTTGATTATAAATCTATATTAACCAGGACTCAGCATTACATTCCAGTCCCTTAACTGGTGAGGGAAAACTGAAACTTAACCTGTCTCTTCCTCATCACTTTTAGTCTGTTCAGCTTACCTGGAAACCACAGTTTGTCCTGCCTTAACTGAGGCCACTTAAATTCACATAACGAAACCATAACTTAAGAGCTGGCTCTTTCGCATAGTGAAGAGAATACTTTGAGTTAATGCACATAGCCACACAAGTGTCTGAACAAGAGAAATTTTCAAGATAACCTCAGTGTATATTCTAGTAAAACAGATACAGTCCTGCCCTACAGGGCCTGGTTAGAGCTCGACAGTATAGCTTTCATTCAGATGAAGCTGCATTGGTGGGCCATGTGTGATTAAAGCATTTACCCTGAAGACAAAAATACAGTATTAGGTTCACTGGATGGAAAATATTACAGCCTGCAATACCAAAAGCTGCCAGCTGAGGGATCTCCCAAGCCGGTGACAGCTGCTTCTCATCAGACAAGGATGAGAGCACTCTAGTCCCTTCTCAAAGAGCAGCATCTAAATGGATGGGCTAGAGCAACTGTGTCTGGCTTTTCTTAATCGTTCTTTGCTATGTCTTGGTCACTGAAGTAAGTCTGAGCACTGCACTTTTCTGTGCTTTTAAGAAAATAACTTGACAGTGTGAAACTAAAAGGTGTAAATAGCGTCTTGCATTTGCTTCCAGAAAGAGTCAGGGCTATAGCCACCTACAGGGTCAGCCTAAGGTATTGCAGAAGCAGGGATAGTAGTGGCACTGCACATACACTGCCTCTTTGTCATCTGGTTTCCTGGTCCTAGGTTCCTCAGCAAGGTTTCCTGCTACCGAAGTTAGATTAAATTGGGCCTTTTAACTCAATGTGCACCTTGACCATGTTCAGACACAACTAGGTCTGCATTCTGTCTTCAGCTAGAGTATTTTTTCCATGAAAGCTGAATCAGAGTCCAGTCCACCCAGAACACTGAAGCATACTTCCTTGCATAAGCCTGGATCCACAGCACTACAGAAGCGAGCAGTGCACAGGACCTTACCGTGACAGCATGCTTGATCCCAACATCAGCTGGCTAGTGCACCAGTGAGTTTTTAAAGAGAGACAGAAAGAACAAACTGTTTTCTTTAGCAGGAATCTACACAGAAGGGAGGAAGGTCTTAAAATACCCTATTGCAGATTTCCATTAGAAAGGAAAAGCTAGAATTTAAATATCTGATGGCTATCCCATACAGTATGGCAAGCGTTATAACCTGCTATTTTGGTGACAGTCAGAATAGAGTGTAAATACCCTAACAAACTTGATTATGAAGTATGTTATAGTTTCCTTAGAGCCAGTATTTAAGACTTTGAGTTAATGCTTGGTTGTTTGTAATAGTGGTTCTATTCATAGAGTGGAATTATTTCTCACAGCTGGAAATGACATTTTGCCCAACTAATCCTAACTGGTTGCTGCTATAAGCATGCTGAAAACCAGGAAGCACATCTTGCTGTTAGGCACCACAGGAAAGGCAGCCTTTCAGAAAGAAACAAATGAAATGGGATTTAGGTTGTATTTTAAAAGCCACACTACACAGGAACCATCTCCTTTCCAATGTATTGGTAGTCTGGCAGGTTGTGATACTGCAGCACCCTGTTACCCGCACCCCAACTACAAGGTATGACAGGGATGAAGCATGAGGCATCAGTTGCAGTCACGTAGCCAGAACAATCACTGACTTCACTCACTGGTGTTATTCCATGCTCATATGGGGCAAGATGTTCCCTCGAGGTCCTGTTGAGACCAAACTCCCTCTGCTCCCGTTAAATGCACCTCGCCAGCTGTCATTTACTGGTCCTTTGGTTAGGTGCAGCACTCAGTGTGGTTAGTCCAGTTTTCCTTTAGTGACAATCCCCAAGGGCCATCACCCCATCATTGCTATTTTGCTGAATTTGTAGAATTTCACTAAAACAGATGTCACTGATTCACTGCAGCAGTAATAAGTACAGGCCACCAAGGATCTGTTGACAAACTGCAAAACATCCCACAGCTGTGGTTCAGTAGAACACTGGCACAAGGAACCCTGGGAGGAGCTGCTATCACTTGTACTTAAGCATTGTTCAAATTAAGTACTTTCATTTTTAAGCGGGTGTTTTACAGCTGCTAAAGAGAATATTTTGGTTCAGAAAAAACTTCAAAACTGCTTATGAGAAGTGCATTCACCAAGAAGTAATAACCAAATGCATTAAAAACAGCACCTGGCTCTGCATGCTGTGCTAAAGTGTGTTACCATGAGGTGCACATGTTGCTTGGTTCTCCATATCCCTTCCTTTCCCTTACCTACAACCCCAGCAAGCTTTTCTAACCACTCAGCGCTGATTCCGGGTTTCAGGTAGCAGTGCTAGAAGGCCTCTGTGGTTTTAACTCCAAAAAGACACTGGCAGATAATGATCTAGACAGGACATCAAAAATCAAACTCTCTGTGTTGTGGTGCAGACTTTTCACAGATTGCTGTGTATACACAGGCAGCTTGATACTTTGATTTTCTCCAGCTGTGGAGTACAACAGACCTGATGTATGGCACCTTGAAGCCTGTAAAGCTTCAGTCATATAAGCAGCTTGAAGGCAATGGATGAAATGGTGTTAAGTATCCTGCCACCAAAAAGGGGTTTACTGGCAAAGTGAGCAAATGTACGAGTATTGTGTCCCACTCAGCAGCAGCACATTAGATAGTGTGTGTCCTCCCACGTTCTGCCGCCTCCCCAGCTGCTACCCTGGGAGCCCTGTGCATCAAGTAGGTCTACACTTCAGTAGAAATACAGGTAAACAGCAATGAAAGGCTACATTTTTTGTTTACAGCCACATTTTACCCAGTCTCTTTTCCATTCCCAAGCACAGGTCACATGGTAAAGCTTAATTTGCAAACACTTGGGAGACGTATTTATCGATTAAAGCATGCCTACATCTCACAACTAGCACTGCCATCACCCTAAAATAAAATACAAGTATTTCTTTTGAATGCGGGTTCATTAAAAGTCAGGTGCTGCTCATTTAAAACACAAATCTAGTTGCCAAGTCTAAGCTGTTGTCATTCGCTCTACAATCGGATAACAGGAGATGGGAGGAAAGGTTAACGCATCAATTCTGTTAGTTACCCAAATATGACTGATCTGGTTCCTGCACCCCGCTCCTTGTCTGAGGGCAGGGGCTGCTAGTCCTGTGTACACTCTCACAGTCACACACAGGACCATTTCTTTGCATTCTCACTGCGAAGAGGCACTGAAGTTTCACTGTTCCTCATATCCCAGCTGCTCGGGTCACACGCTGTAGTCGAGCCACCGACCCCACTGGCTGACATTTTGTCCTAACCTTCACACGTTTTTACGAGTAGCACAGCCATGCTCCCTCTGTGGTTGCAGGCTAAAAATCACTGACGGAAAGTCAGCCCACAGCAGAGCTGGCCTTTACCACATTAACCTCTGCCTCCAAGATTATGAAAATAGATTAGGCCTTTCATGATGAAAAGCCTTTTCTCTGGCAAAATTCTCTCTTATTTACAGCCTCCTATTAATTGATGTTTGCAAACTGCTTCACAGCCCTTCACTGAAAGGCCCTAGAGAAGTTAAAACACTTTCATAACAGCGTATTCCAAATGCCCATCATCCAGAGACTCCTCATACACTCCTGGCAGTTTTCCCTGCCAAATGAGACAGATCTGGCACGGGAGAAATAAACAACAAGCACAGCAAAGGAGAAAGCTGTTTTCAGTTCCTGCTACTCAGAGGACTGCTACAAGGTTTTCTACCACATTATGTGGGGAGCGTCAGTGAGCCAGAGAAGTCTTCCCACTTACTAGTATTTTACATATGAAAAACTGCTTCCTTTGAATGTGGGGTGGTTTCTTTAGGCTGAGAGGGGACCTGACAACTGAAGGAGACCATACTAGAATTTTCAGAAAGCCTCAGCAATGCTCTCAACTCCATCTTTCCTTAGTTTCAGCTCTACAGGGTGATTTCAGATGCATCCTGAAATGAAGGTATCTTGGCCCCTCGCTTAGGAATACTCTGAGATTTTCATTTCTGTAGAGAATTCAGTCAACTTTTTCCTCTGTCAAACACGCCATTAACACTGTGACACACATGCAGATGACATGTTAACTTACCTGTATCTGTTAGGCATCCCATTCTGTCCAGTAACCTGCCATCAGTCTGGGTCTTCACTGATGTCTTTGAGCAGGCCAGCTTCCCTCTGCCGCTCCACTATCTTTCTTCCAGGTGTTAATGCACTGAATTTCCTTGAGAAAAAGAGCTCTCACTGGAAAAATGGTTTCATAAATATCTTTTTACAATACAGAACTACTACTGCTGCTGCTGCTGCTTCTTCAGCAGCACCCAAACACAACAACTCCCCCTCTCCACATCTTCTCCCCTTCCCCCCCCTTGCTTTAACTAGGCCTCACCACCCAGGTGAAGCCACTGATGAGCCCTGCCAGCCCACAGGGATGGACGCTCTTGCAGCCTTTGCACCTGGAAGAGGCGCAGCTGGTGAGAGACCCTGAAACACCAAGTAATTCTGCCCCAGGAGCACTCCCTGTGCCGTGCCTCCCCAGCCCTCTGACAAGTCCCCAGCAAACACGTGCACACCACAGGACGAGCGAGTCCAACTTCTGGTCGGAGCAAGGGCACGCACCACCAGTGTCTGACACCCACTGAACGTGGTGGAGAAACACCTTGTGCTTACTTGGTCTAAATCATCCTTTCGGGACTGGTGAGAAGGGGTTAAATCACCTAAAACTGCATTTGCGACACCACAACCCTCAGCTGAGGTGGCTAGGACAGACGCCAGCGTGGCCAGGTTGAGAAAGGCCCAAGAGCTTCAAACTTGCTGAGTGCAAGTCCGTGCGCCTGCAGGACGTGCTTTAGGCTGTGGCAGGGGTTGCACAAACACTTCTGCTAATGTTCTTGCTTCAAAACCAGAGGGACAGACCACAACCATATACCCCCTCAGCAGAGCTGTTGGCTCAGGAACCCCAGCTGTGCTGAACCTCCTGTCATTTTAGGGATGTTTTCACTCTCTAATCCTGTGATCCAGCATGGCACTAATTGCCCGAGACTAGGGAAATCCTGTGATCTGCCAGCAAATCTGCAGGTACCAGCAGTCACCGGTTCCCGGATAGTGACAACAATATGCTCCTGGACATTTGTTTCCCTCTTGCCTGCGTGTGCACACGAGGACACGGAGCAAGGAGCGCAGGTCCAGCGCGGGGCTGGAGGCCGAACCCAGGGACTCCAGAGCACACCCGGGACCCAGAGTCCAAGGGCCGCCGCAGCGGCAGGGTGCTACCGACCTGCAGCACAGACACAGCCAGGCAACCGGTCATCCCCCAGGTCAGACCCCGCACAGACGGGCTAAGAGGGACGCACCTAGTCAAATAATATCATCCCGCTAGCAGGTTAGAGACATACCCCCACCACCACCTACCTTACTTCCTCAAACCTTGGACCATTTTTTGTGAAAAAAACATTCAGCTCCTCTCCAACATGAAGATTCCCAAGATCCCCCAAGTCAAAATGTGGCTGTTCTGTTATTTAAACAGATTGGAGAGCAAAACCCAGCATCTTCCTTATTGCCAGTGTTGCTGTTGCAGCACAGGCGCAGCGAGCCCCTCCCTTGCGCAGGTGATTACAATTACTGCCAAGGAAAGGGACTACAGGGGAAAGTACTTTACGAAGCTCCGAGGCTGGAGAGCTCAGGTGAGCCGTGTCACCAGAAGATACTGGTGCGTTGTACAGGTTTTACTTTCTGCCCTGATGTTGGGTGCTCGGGTACCCAAATTCTGGGAAATGCCAGTGTGGCCCATTTTTCCACAGTCCAGCAGGCAGAGATGTCCAGACTAAACGATCTGATGCATTTTTCCATCCTTTTCCTGTGTTATCTGAGTGGATCATAAAAGAAGGTGCCTCTTAGACCGTTTGATGTACAGAAAGTGCCAATTATGGCGTGCTGGGGTCTTGCGTCTCCCTTTTGCAGATAGCCCCAAGCCTCAGGGTTTCCAAAAGTGACACTTTCAATCCCATCGTAACCCTACAGAAATACCTAAAGAAAAAGGTGTGTGCGATTCCCCACACCGAAGGCTTGTGGACAAGGAAAGGTTTCAAGTAAACTTTTGCCCTTGCTGCCTTTGCTAGTTGAATCATGACTAATTTTGTTTGAGAAAGACTTTTTTCAACAGAACAGGGCAAAACACTGCATTAACAGTATAAACAGCAAATCATTTCTCATTGTACTCACTTTCTAAAGATCTAGGTGTAGGTATACAGCCCTCCCATCCCTCAAATTCTGGGTACTTTGTGGCAGCTGGGTAATGGAAAACAGGTACTTCTATTCCTTTCTCTTCACCAGTCTGCCTTTCAGTAGCAGTAAAAATGCAAAAGATGCTCCAACCGGGTTCTGCTTTGGGACAGCCAGTTTTTTTCACCCAAGCCTGCCATCTCAAACCAGCCCTCCTGCCCATCCCCAGCATCCACAGCCCACAGATTCATCCACGCTTGGAAAGAGACACCCTCCCGGTGCCCCTCGCTGCCAAGGCATCCCCATGGTGGCAGAGGACTTACTTAGGTCTTTCCCAAACTTAATGCTCTGGGGCGAGCGCGTGGACTCCACACCTGAGGCGCTGCTGTGAGATTGATCCACAGCACGGGGGCTGTGCCGCTCTCCTGCAGCTTCGCCTTTAAAAAGGTGGGAAACAAGCTGTAGGGAATGTGGCAAGGAAGCAGCAAGTTGGAAGAGGCAGGTGGGGACACCACCGCCGCCTCCCCATCCCTCCCTTAACCTGTATTTCAGGCCAGCTCTAGCTATCGCTGCCAAGGGGTCGGTGCCGGCAGGAGCGGAGGCAGGAGGAGGGAAACACCAGCGAGGAGCCAAGTTCAGCTGGCCTGCAGGATGGTACCCTGTGCAAGGCAAGAAGAGCAGGGAAATTCCCAACTCGGGAATGGTCCCAGTCAAATTCAGGTAGAAGGAGAAAAGTTGTACCCTTCCATGGCCAAGAACCAAGTGCCTTCTAAGTCATCTATTTTGTAATTAATTAGTCACAATCACTTTCTAGCCACATAGACTCATCCCATTTGATTTTACACCTCACGACAGGTCCCCACACTCCTTTTGATGCGAGTTTCCCATCAGTCTCACGAGAGGAGGGGAGATTTCTCAGGCCAGTGGGTGGGAAAGGGAAAAAAGTGATTTTCTGCAGGTTTCTTCCCTCAGAAATTTTGTTTCCACCCCTTCAGCTCACCCAGAGGTAGTTCACAGAGCCCTGCTTCATCAGCTGTCTTCGGTTTGGGGCAGAGCTGGCTGGCTGGCTGGTTTTCTTTTAACTCGTCACCATTCGGCAGTGAGGGACCGGGTCCTCACCAGAGTGCCGTGGGGAATTTTAACCTCTGTCACGGAGCTACAGGAGGCTAGAGGGAGGAAAGCTGCAGTTTACCCCCCTGGGTATGTCTCCAATTCTGAATCCAGTTCACTTCTCTACCAGAAAGAACCATCCCACCAGGACTTAGGAAGATGCAGATGCTTCAGCTTTGCTGCGATTCCCTGGCCTCCAGAGCTGGATATGCAACTCGGATGATTCTTTGGCTCACCGTCCTGTGAAATGCGTTTTATTTATAGGAAAGCATATAAAATGCAGCTAAGGCAGCTCCAACAAGCTAAAACAAAGGATTTCTCGCTTTTTGACACATGCACGTGGCTTTTTAATACATCCTGAAGACTTCACAGCCATACACATTTATGCAAGAAGAAAACTATGCTGGCAGAAACCTACTTAATTTATACAGAAAACAACTGATATACCATTAATCACCACAACGTGCTAGAAGGACACGTGATCATGGGGCTACAATTAATAAAAAAAAGGAAGGAGAACCCTGACCCAACGCCTGTGCAGGAAAATCAGCACCAAAGTACTTTTCTGCCATCTTCGGTTGCTATGTTAAGAACTGCGCTGAGGAAAAGCACAGTTTCAGAGGCCTGACTACCAGAAAATGGTGGTCAAAATGAACATGAATTCTCAAAGTGCTGCAATCATCTCCAATCTAAACTCAACTCAGCTGAAGGAAGAGAAACAGTGATGCTATTTGCACAGATAAGCTCCGGCTTGTACGTCATCCTCTAGCAGAGAAGTCTGAAAGCGAGCTACAACAAACCCACAAGAAGAGCCACGTCCATTTTGTAACCTATAATTTTTAAATATAACATTTTATTGCTTAGATGGTTTGATACAGAACAACTTTTACTTTTTATTTTGAATTTGGAAGTACTGTACAACTGAATAAAAAGAGGAATAAAAGTACCAAAACAAATGTGTGATTCTCTGTTCATGTGGCATAAACCAGTCTTGTACACAATTCGTAGCAGCAGTTTAAGTTCCCTTTAGAAAAATATGAATTCTACACATTTATTACTGTTTCCTGCATGGGATGAAATCACTAGGATTAAACTTCCTTCGTGGAGAGAGAGAGAAGAGAGAAAGGAGACATACAGAGAAGAAAGAGAAGATGATGAATCATTCTGAAAATGGAATCAGACTGTCACATAGCCCCCAAGAGTTATTTCACAACAGCCTCAAACAAGGTTCTCTCTTTTTTTTTTTTCTTTTTCCTGTGTTTATTTTTTTTTTTGCGCTTTCACAGTCAAGTGCTTAATGTAGTGATTGAATTATCTCAATGTTAAGTCCATTGCAACTCAGGCAAAAGAATTTCAGAAGATCCTTTTTTTTGTTTGTTTTTTGTTTTTTGTAAAAGCCCTGAGAGAGGAAAAAAAAATAAAAAGATTCAAACAAAAATCGTATAGAGACAAATTAGCTGAACATGCAAACTAAAGCCTAAGATTCACCCATAGTTTAAACACATTATAAATTTCACAGTTTAATATTGGGGGAGGAGGGGAAACAAAAAAAACCCCAACAACAGCAACAGTTCTCAGTCAAACTCAACTAATAAAAATGTCAATAAAATGTGGCAAGACCTTATACTCTACTAGGATATAGATAAAGGCTAAATAAAGCTTTAAATCAATAGTGATTATTGCTAGCAGATGTCCCGGCAGGCTGCTGGGAATTAATTACTTGCTACATTGTTCTGCAGCATATAGTTTAGTAATGGCTTCTCCCCCACAGTATTGCGCAGTTTAGTGTGGAGAGTTGCAAAAAAAAAAAAACAAAAAACAAAAAACCAAAACAAAAGACAAAAACCAAAAAAATACCCAAAATAATAATAATAATTATTATTATAATTATAATAGTAATAACAATTTAAGGGATGCGTGAACTGGTTTTAATTAAGTAGAATGCACCTGGATAGAGCTTCAAATGAATCATTGGTTGTGATTGA
>JAVJGG010000030.1:16601238-16644823 GCA_035590195.1 Aviceda cuculoides | reverse complement strand
ACAGTGAGATTTCAGTCTCCAGAAACTTTCGGAGAATTTTTAATATAGATATAGATATATATAGATATATATATATATTATATAATATAGACTGGGTCCGAGGCCCACTTCCTCCATGTCTGGTGAGAGCAGGAAAAGCGATTCTGCGGGGGGAAGAGGGAGGGTCACAGTGCGGGCTGGGCTGGGGGGCTGCAGCGGTGGAATAGCACAGTGAGGCTCCGGCAATGCTATTATGGCTCTGTCTGTCCCAGAGGTCACGGCTGAAGGACAACTAACAAACAACAATAAGGACAACAACAACAAGGACAACAAAAACGCTGGGCACTCCTAAAAATGCGCAGCTACAGTAGGATACATTTCGCTTAACCCCTTCAATACTGGTGGCTGGAGTGTCGCCTGTCGCCGGCAACAGGAGCCATACGGAGAAATTCCAGCTGCCGGCATTAAAGGGGTTGAATTATTGATATGAAATTTAGACACACACCTCAAGTCTTCAAGCATCAACCCCAAAATCTCAGGAAGAAATTTTTTTTCATTCATTTTATTTATTTTTAACATGTCTTATATCTGTAGTTTTATTACCAGTAGTATTTTCTTGCTCTAGAACATGACAGTAGCAAGATGACGGTAAGGCTCGCATTTCTCTCTTGCCTGCTTTCAACTGGAAGACGGAGTAACTTTGCTCTTTAAGTAACACGCTGTCACCATTGTGATTGCGACGAGATTAATCTGGTACTCGCAGTGCCTTTCTTGTGCACATGGAGGGGCCTTATAAAGCCCCCTCGTTCTGGCACACTTCTCCCCCCAACACACACGCACACACACGCACCCACACGCACGCACTCGCACCCCACCACGAGTGAGATGTTCCCCTGTACAGGTGTGATGATACCTCGCTGGCCTCCATTTGACTCTCCGGTCAGAGGAAGGGTTTCATTTAAAGTACAGTAGAAGAGCTGCAACATAAGAAGAGGAGCTGGTGAAAGCGTTAAGTCAAAAACATTTTGAGAGGGGATCCAAGCTGCGTTACGCATCTGCGTGGGCAAATATTGCCCATTGGTTTCTGCTGACTGCAGAGACAAGCGAACTGATGGATTTATAAAATAATAATAAAATAATAATAATAATAATAATAATATACTGAAGCAAATCAAACATATATAACAGCGGGTGCATAATTTCCATAGGTTACGTTGCTATGTAACTCTTCTCTGCATACACGCTCAGTCCGTGACGGCCAGAAAAACCCCCTAGGATTTAGAAGACCATTTCTAATGCTGAAAAGTGGAAACAAGCGTGAGGTTGAAATTCGTTGTGTTTCCTGCTTTTGGCTTGAACCACTCTGAACACCTTCAACTGCCACGTTGTTCAGGCCTGGAACAGGCTTAATGCTCCACCATGTGGCAAATGCAAGAACATCTACTGAGAAAAAACAATAAATCAACATCTCATCTGAATTTCCTCTGACTTTTTCATATGAAATTCACATAATTTTTCTTCCAGTTATTGGCTGTGGTATCCAAGGGCCTCCCACCCCACTGCCCCCATTTCCAGCTCAGAGAACAAACACAGCGACTATCACAGATATACAAGAACAAGCTCACGCACACCAATACAAAAGGTAACATTAATGCTTAAATGAAAAAGGTCCTCTCCAAATAATTCATTAAAATATTAAAAAAAATCATTTTTGAAAAAAATCTATAATACCAAAAGATCTAATAAAGTAGTAAGGCACTCAAATCAGTATATACTGTAGTCTCTTGCATTATTATACTGAAAGGCATATGGCACCGCATCCAGTCTGCCATACTCTCCCCGCAGCCGTAGGTCGCTCTTCCAGAACAAGACTCCAGAAACCTTGCTCTGCTGGCTTCAGTTTGCATGCTGGGACGGGTCCGACCTCCTAGCAAGTCATTCAACCCCCAAGAGCTGAGGCGCACTGTCTGCAGAGGCAAGGATGTGATTCATGGGAGACTTTCGGTTGTGCATCTCCAGCAAGTCCTGAATGAAACCTGAGGGCCTCTCGTGCTCGGAGCTACCCCGAGGTTCCTGGTCTTTTGCGGTCTGTTTCTGTGCACTCTTGGTGGGCTCCGTGAGGCCGGTGCTGGCTCCTCGCCCGCTCGGCCTCTCCTCTCTGCAGGGGGAGTCCTTGACCGTGCTGGCCGGGGACTCTTTTCGGCCTCCCATGAGGGATGTATGGCTACCGACGCCCCCCACGGAGTCGCACTCGTTTTCTGAGATGGGGTTGGTGCCACTGTGGCTAGACTCATTTTCGCTGTCTTCTCCACACCTCGACTGGGTCTCCTCCTTGTCGCTCTCCTTCCCATGGTTTCGGGCGTTTTTGACTTTCTGGTGTATGCGCTGGTGACGAACCAGGCTGTGTTTCAGAGTGAAGGTCCGTTCGCAGGTTTGACACTTGTACGGTCTCTCACCTAGAAGAGAATTAATATACAAAGTCAGCCGTAAGGTCACAAACACGCCTCCCTCTTGTTTCAAGCAGCGTAAGAACACTTTGGAAATTCAGTACCTGTATCAAACATGGATGTCGCATTTATGCAGTTTTTTTGCTTCTGAACTAGTTGATGGCATGCAAGCAGGAATACAGATAAATCCCTTGGGGCACAAATGAAAAACGAAAACTAAGTGTCTTGAGATTTCTACAAGCTTGGTATGACCCTGCACTAAGGAGGGAGGAAAACCATAAGCCCCAGGTGCTCTTTAGCATCCCATCTAATTTAGCCAGCAACTTTTCTGGAAGAAGTTTGCAGTCGTCCTCTGGAGCTCAAAAGTCTTTGTGAAACCAGCCCACCACAGGGGCTCCCTGCTGCAGGTCAGCCCCTCATACATGTGCAGAGGGAGGACTTGAGATGGAAGGACGAGGATAATGCCCAGGCAACTGTGGTCAACAGCACTTAAAACTGAACCAAACAGCTTATGAGAAAACACCTCCCTCTCTCTCAGCTGCTGACACGTGGGCAAGCATGAAATGCACAAGTTAATCACCAAAGTCAAAGAGGAGCTGTCAGGAATTACCCTGGCCGGAACAGCCCCCTCCTCCTCCTGTGACGCAGAAGACAGTATCACCGTGCTTCAACACAGACGCAGAGCAGCTAAAGGACCTAAACTTGTCAGGCGTTCATGGGACACGGGAGGTGTCTGCTAGAGGTGATCAAAATTTACTGCCCCAGTGAAAAATGCCTGCCTCAGGATGTTATTTACAGAGCTGCTGGTGTTCCTCAGCCCACTGGTGCTTTAAGACTGGAGGGACATGTGAAAGCCTCTGAAAAAACTCTTCACGCCCATTCCAGAAATGCTACTCGGAGGACAAAATTCTTCCTCTTATTGTGCAATCTTAAGCCGCAGAGCAGCTGCAGGCATCCTCTGCTGTAATCACCAGGTAGTCTGCTCCGATCTCAAAGCTGCTTTTTGCACCCGAAATGCGTGAATACTTTCCTAAGCATGAACTCATCAGAAAACAAAGCAACCACAGCCCCACAGACAAAATTCCCCCAAAGTCCCAACCAAGCATAGTGCCCCAAGGTGCTGTCTGCCCTAAAGAACCAAAGGTCCCACCCTGACCGCTGCATTCTCTGCTTCCGATTGCATCTATTAAAGATTTTTCAGTGCTGCAGTTCCAAAAAGACACCATCTTGTGTCAATGAGCATACAGAACAAGACACTTGCGGCTCACTTCTCACTTGTAATAATGCTTGGGATCATTAAAAGAAAACCAGTTACAAACTTGAGGTGGCTGGCTGAAACGTGCAAGTAGGTCCTGCTGTCCGTGGGAAGCCTCACGCTTCTTACAAACGTGTCTCTCCAGCGCCCTGCTCTGGCACCTGCTCCCAAGGGAGGGCACGGCTCCCCAGGAGCATTTTCAGCCGACAACCTTTGCCCATCTGGCACTTGGCTGTGGCCGATGCAGCACCATGGCTCACCCTGCGTTGGGCACGCAGCACCAGAGCACCCCACAACTACTTGCTGGGAAGCAGCCTGCACAGGGAGAAAGAAACATTTCCAGCCCAATTGCCATCCTGTAGGCAGGCAGAGGTTTCTTGCATACTTCAGCATGTTCCAAACTTTCCTCTTCTGAGTAAAGAAATACCAAAACCTTACAGTTATCTTAAAAAAACCTGCACATTAAAATGGAAGTATAAGCAATGTTACAACCTGACAGTATTTTGTCAATATAACTGAACACGTGGGAAGGAGAGGAGGCGAGTCAACCCACAGCACTGAGGCGAAATCCTCAGCTAAAAATGGGTTGAACTAACAGCCAGGGATAGGTGGTATTTACATTTATTAAATTTGAAGAAAGCACTGTTCCAGGTTCCTATTCATAACCTTTTCTATGTTAAAACATCCTTCAGTGTCAAATAAGAAAGAGAAACAAATGGGGAAAAAACATGCCAATGAGGCCCACATAGCTCAGCATGCAATGAAAACAATTCAAACATATGGTATGGGAATCAGCACGGGCACACATCGTTTGGGGGTAAAGCTCTGTACTTTAGATATTAGCATTTTCCCAAAGCTTCTGAGTTAGTATGAAAATAGGCACAAGAATGGGACCTGTCACCTGTTTCACTTGTGACTCAATGCCAGAAGAAAACAGCTCAATTTTGCACTCGATAGGTCAATATTTATGATTTAGAAGGGTAAAAAGTCTGGCTAAGGCACTAGGCTTTGGTGTAGTTTACTAAACATCACTGTCAATCACAGCACAAATATTTTGTTAATCACAAAGACCTTGTCTTCAGCAGAGAGCACCTTCAAAAGATACAAAACATCAAACCGCACCGGTTTTCCCATGTCAGAGCAGCTCGCTAACAGGTAAAATGCATCATTAATAAGGATGCATTAATAAGGATGAATGATTAATTCACCTTTGAGCTGGCTCATAGCCTCATCTCATTTGCAAGGCACCGCTGCAAACTGTGCACCACATAAAGCAATCCCATGTATTTTAACTGCCGAGTCCAGTCACGGGACAAGTGTTTCACTACCTGTGTTCCACCCCCCCTGCCCAAGCCTGAATGAAGAGCAGGGTGCCCACCGTAGCTTTGCCTTTCTCTCAAGCGGCAGGTCACGCAGATCACCAGCACATTACCTGTACCAGGCTTAGATAATCGAACAAAACCAGGCTGTCTCTTTCTAAACTTTCACTCAGAGATGAAGTCGTTATCATTTACTGCCACGTTTCTCCATTGCTCATCAAAATACTGGGAAAAGGTAGAGTCACGTGCAAATGACAAGAAGAGAGTTGGAAGCTGGACAGAACAGCTGTCCAGGGACCTCCACACTTGGTTTCACCTCTAACTCTGCAAGCAAGCATGGGCAAAAACAGTTTGGGAATTGAAGATAAGGCAGTGGTGGCAACTCCTGCTCCCTCAATAGGCTTTGTATGCAGCATGGGAGACTGGAGCAGAGGATACACCCTGCAGACACCTGCAGGATTAAAAGCAGTGTTGCCAACCTCAAGTGCTAGCAGCAATCGTGCACCTACAGAGCAGATGCCTCAGTCTGGTGGCAGACCTGCTCGTCACCTGTTCTGCCCTCAAGCCTCCTCTTACCTGTATGAGACCGCATATGTCGCGTCAGATCTTGCAGAGACCAGAAACGCTTGTTGCACACAGTACAGACTTTCTTTCTTTTGTCTGCTTTTGCAGTACTCTTAGCCCCATCAGTCTTTGGTTTTTTGTCATCACTGCTCTTCTCAGTGGACTTTCTCTCTGTGCCTTCCCCCTCAGAGATGCTTTCGCTCTCTTCATTCTCCTTTCCTGTTGCCTCACAGTCCACAGGAGACTCCACTACCTTCAAGTCCATCGGAGACTCTTCCTGCTCAAGACCACAGTCCTGCATCGAGGGAGCTCCTGCATCATCCTGAATGCTTTTGCTTTCATCCTCACTGCTCCTTTCATCCTTTCTGTCCTCACGAGTGTGGGCCTTTTTGTGACGGCTAAGAGTGCCAGCAAACTTGAAGGTTTTGCCACAAATGTCACAGGCATGTTTCCTTTCAGTCTGAGAACTGCTGCCTGCACTCTGGTCACTCTCTGCCAGCTTGAAGTCCATTAATTTGCTGGCAAAATTGAGGTCAAGACTTTTGTTACTTACAGAATCTTCCTCAGGGCCCTCTTCATATCCATCCGCTTTTTCTTCGGCATCCTCTTCTGCCGGAGGGGAGTCAGCCTTTTGCTCCTCCTTGGGGCCGCCTTCACTCTCTGGTAGCTCTGTTATTTCCTCCGGCTGTTCCTTCTCACAGGAGGTCAGGTCCAAGACTTCGTTTCCTGTAGCTAGTGCCTCCGCATCAGACTGGCTGTCTGCAAGCAAACAGAGAGAAACTTTCACTGGGATGCTCTCTGCTTATTCACAACTACCAGTGGTAAGGCTGCACGTGGACCCACAAGCATTCCTTCTGATCAAGCATCCCAACATCTGTTTCTCTTATCTGTGACCCAGGCCAGTAACTTAGAGCTGAAAAGACATCAGAACACCACAGAACCCAATTAACAAGATGATTACAAATCTGTAACAAAATGCTTTCTTTCCCAAAATACACTTACATTCTTGGCAGTTTCTTGAAGTCATTTTTAATATCAGGAATTTTACCAGAGAGCACAAAATGCTGAGACACCAAAGAAGAGTTGAGGTCACTACTATTAAAAATACACCATTCCAGAGACACGTGGATGTATTAAACTCATGTACGAAAAATATCGACATAGATTCAAGTAATATACATCCACACATTAATCAAACTGATTTCTAAGTAGCAGGAAATGCTTTTCAAAGGGAATGTAAATGCCTCATGCAATCAACTGGTACAATTAAATGTTAAAGGTTAGTGCAGGCAGTAACACAGAGGTCAGTTTAAAAAGTTGGGTATACATCATATAAGCAAAAGATGCAGAAGTTCGTCCACATGTGGGTCTTTGACACACACTCTTTGACACACCACCTGGAACCAGAACATAAAGCCAAGATGCAGTGACAGGCACCCTTCGCTGTTCCACAATTACTCCAACAAGAAGGCAAAAACTGCCTAAGTTGTTCGCCTTAACGACCGCCTCTGCTTCTTTATCAGTTTGTAGCACTAATGTTGCTGAAGATGTAACGTGTCCAAAAAATTAAAACAGATAAGATGCTTAAGGAGAACAAAGGGCTGGAGCTGTACCCCTTCAGAGGTCTATACAAATACTGTACCTGTAAATAGGAAATAAACTGAACTAGATCTGGAGGCCAAAGCTGACGATGATGCACAGCACGTTAACTGCATCCCCAGTGCCACTTTCCAGCAACCGTTCCAGGACATGAACTTTGCAAGCTGTGCTTTCTGAAAGTTGAAACTTTCCTTGCTTTAAATCCTGCACCCCACCTCCTTCTTGTTGACAGCATGCGGCCAAGGGAGCACACAACCTACCAGGCATTTCAGCATTCATCTGCAAGCCTGATAGCTGCTGAGTAACTACAGGGATTTAGAAACTCTAGTAGAGCAGTTTAAGTTCTCTATTTGACATAGTACATGTGCTTGTCTCCAAATTGCTTAGATTTCCTAATACAGGCTTTTTTCATAAGCAAGGAGTAATGACAGAAGATAAGTTCTCAGGCACTTAGTAGTCTGAATGTAGTCTTGCAACATGAGTTGCATTGACCCCACCTCCTCGCACAAGTGATAATAAATGGCCATTAGACAAATGTCAAAGCTTAGCAGCATTTCCAGTAATCGTGAACAATCACTTAATAGAGCATAATCCTCGATACGCTTCTTCTTGGAGGGTGGAAGGGGGAGAAGTGACCTGTCAAAAAAAATAATCTCACCTTTTAATCAAAACAGATCCATTTACATAGACAGTGGATTACACAAAAGCTTTCCACAAAGTTCATTGCTCGTGTAATTATCTGTCCATTAAAACATGCAACCGAGCCATAATCTGCGTATGATGCTAGAGAATTTGAGGATGTGGGCATCTGAAAACAAAGGTCACCTACAAGCACCCTATGAATCTGCATTTGAATTCTGTGTTTTGACTTATTGATTATCTCTTGGCTATGTTAACGCAAAAAAAAGAAAAAAAAAAGAGAACTATTATAAACAAAAAGAGGTCACTTCTAAAAATCAAGCTGAAGTGCCAATGCATAATAATTAAGGGGAAGCACTGCTCCACAACCCAGAGAAACAGGAGCCAAGCATGTATGAGACGCCGGGCCCATGCACAGTGCTCCTGGCTACACACAGGTAGCCGGCTCTCGCAGCTGCCGGCACAGGCAAGGGAGCGAGCCCAGAAGCCAAACCCGGGCCATACCTACACAGGGCAGATGTTTAAAAATGAAGCATGGCTACGGGTTCCTGCCTGACACCTCCTTCCACACAGCGTGTCTCGGGGCAGGACGGGCACGTCTGGCTCTCGCCGGCAGCGCCTCACCTTGGCCTGAGAGCAGGCATAAAAGGAAGGATTAATGGCAATCGAGGTGACTCCCTGACGCTGCTGGAAGGGTCCCTGTCCTTCCTCGGCCACCCACTGCTGCCCCAGCCCTTGCATGGCCCTAACATTCACGCAGGGTCTTTTTCCCCAGAGCGCAGGTTTATGCTGGACCGAAGCAACCCTGTAGTCACCGCTCCCTTTAAGCCAAGGGCAGGGGGAAGGGAAACAACAGGGAAGAGGAGTTTCCACCCCAGCCACCTTTGGTTCCTACCATCACAACGACGTACCTGTGGATGATGGACAAAGAGACAAAAAATGGAGTGGCAGAGTGGCTCCGAGGTGCAAAGACCTTGAAGTCACACCAACGGAGAGCACCGACGGCGACTGCTGTACCCCTGCCATCGGTGCCCATCCTCGGCAAAGTGGGGGGCACCTCCTGGCAGGCGTGGGCCACCCTGTCCCATCCCCAGCGAGGTCAGGAAACACTCCCCCGAGGGGACACGCGTTAGCCCAAAGAAAAACTGCAAGCACAGCACAGAGGGGGTTCATTAGGGAGTGGGGCAGGAAACCACGTGAGCTCTGCTAGGATGGAGAGGAGCGAAGAGCACGAGGAGACCAAGATGGAGAGAGATGGAGAGAGCTCCTCTTTTATCATTCCCAGAGAGATGTTTCGTAACTCTTTGCTGACCGAACATAAGACAGCGGATGCAGAGTAAGTTGGTTTTTCAACAGGAAAAATCAGGAGCAAAGTGAACGAGGGGAATATACACGGGTAGCACTCAAGTAAGAGCAAGCCAAAGCCAGAATGTCTTAAAACTCTCAAATGCAGAAGTCCCAATATTCCCCTGATTTTCCCTAACTTTTTCTTCTTCTGCTTCCAGTATTTCCAAAATTACACTTTTTTTTTTTCTTACAGTATATTCATCCTCCAATGAATCATACCTGAACTCCTATCTCCTTTTTTCCTCCCCTCTGTGCCCTGTGCCCCTTCCCACCTGTTATTCTGTTCTTGTAATTGCAGGCCAGCCGCACATTTTCTGGGCATGAGAGAGACACTCCAAGGGATAGGTGGTCCGCAGGTAAGTGGCGTTGCCTTACTAACACAGGCACACAGATGAGGTCGACACCAAGAAAAACAAACACAAAGTTTAAACAGCGTGCCTTCACAAAGCACAAAGACCACTTCAGACCCCAGGAGCACAGATGTACGCAGGCTTTCTCCTCCAAAGCTGGCCCGCCACCCCTGAATGAACGCATTCAAAACTCAGGCAGGGATGTAGCCATGAAACGCCGACACGCATACGTGCCTGGGTAAGCGCTCTTCCTTCTTACCTGCACAAACCAGACTTGCTGTTTTCTTTGTCAAGAAGGAGTTTCACAGGCCCCTTATGAAACTTCATGCATATCGTAAAGCGGCAGTTCCCAACTAGTCGAGCTGCTCTGTGGTTACCTCCAACCTGCGCGGTTGGTTTTGCAGCTGGTGAAAAAGCGAGCTGCTTTGCACAAACCCTGGCTGTTTGGGGATGGGTGAGAATCACCCCAGCTCTGCTGCAGCCGAACTGGAATAGCAGAAGGGGAGCTGTGAAGGTGTGTGGGAAACACGACGGTCATGAAGACAGCCATGGCAGGTCGGGTGTGGGACTTTTCCCGCAGTGCAAGGGATGGCTCCAAGGGTAGTCTCGCACTGCCAGCTGCTCCATCCACTCCAGCAGAGATTAGTCTTGGTCTACACTACTGGTTTTCCCCTGCTTACGTGCCTACGTGCAGCAACAGAAACCTTGCTGGCCATACAACTCCAGCAGGCTTGTATCTTACACAAGGAGGAAGATTTTGACCAAGCCTTCAGATCTGGGCAAACATCCCTCCAACAAGGCCAAGCTCCTCTCACATGGGTAATTCGTGTTTCCAGAATTTTGCTGATTTGCAAGTGCAGAGCAGTTGCTTGCATCCAGGCAGTGAGGAAAGCATGGTGCTCAGGAAAGGCCTGCTGTTTCTTTCACCCCTTTCCCATCTTCCACTTACTAAGGTTGTAAAATGCTTTCTGGTCCGTTTGTTATCCCACAGATATTTATGCCCAGCAAGTCAAGAGGACAAGAGCGGAGAGGTCTGCTTGCCAAGGCTCCCACCCACCGCCTCTTCTCCAGCAACCATGGGAGCAGAATACATTACCTTGTCATGCACAACCAGAGTTTGTGTCACTCCCTCAAAGTGACGATAAGAAGGTGACACTATTTGATGATGTCAATTCTGACACCAGAGTCAAAGACCATGGGCAAGGTAAGGGAGAGAGAGAAGACGAGCAGGGAGGTAAGGATGTACAGAGGAAGGCAACACGCAACCACTGGTAGCTCAGCTGCTGCCTCATCAGCTGCCTCATCAGCTCCTGGGAAAAAATGAACTTCTCAGGAGATATATTCATAAGCAAAACCTCAAGGGCTCCATCTGAGAATCCAAAAACTTTTCCGCTTGCATGAAAGAAACCACTATATAGTTGCAGCCAAAATCATCTTTCCTTCGAACTGTGGAAAGAAAAGACTGTTTTGCTCTAGTCTATTTACAATTCAAGTTGCAGTTTTCAGTCAGCCCAGTCAAAAGACTCTGCTTAATCTTTTATAGGTGGCAAGAAAGAAAGAGAAACACAAACCAAATTTCCAAGAGACACACCAAATGTGGAAAGTTTCAGATAAAAGAGCAGACACAGATCAAGGCAGGGAGGTTGCTGGTTTGATTCTGTTTTCCCGTGGTTTTCTTTTTTCCTGGAACTAAGGTGGAATAGAGAGTAGAGCCTGAGATGCTAAGGAGTTGTTAGATAAAACGGGATGTTGTAATCGAAACTATTTTGTGACTTTAAAGCAAGTGTTTATTGACAAACATTCCTGACATCCCGACAGAAGCATTAGAAAACCCATCACATAAATAATGCTCAAAATTGGAGCACACGGAGCACTGGAAATGGATGTTTTACAAGCAGTTGGCATTATCAGTCAGATGAGCCGAAGATTTACTATTTTCCCCACATTAACTGAAATAACCTCAGCTAGTCTTACATTTCACAATAGACACAGCAACCACTAGGTGGTAGCAGTCTAGTAAATTTTGGATTTTTTGGACCCACTCGCACGACGGTGCTTTTACTTCCATTCACAAACGGGAGAACATCTTTCCAACCTGAGGAGTCGACTTGCAAAATTTGGGGTGTTATCTTTGTCCATTTTTATTGTAAACACTCTAAACACTAAAATTTAGCCACCTTCATTACATCACATGCACACACACAAGTTAAATATTTTAGTTAGCCCACAGCTGAGGAAGCTTTGGTCATATCTGCGTGCCTTTTGAAATGAAAACATTCAAGATAGAAAAGGACTGTTTACGGTAAATGGACCTGACTATATCTGGAGGAAAAAGAGAAAAGCAATTCTGCAAAAAAACCCCACTTTTTGCCTTTGACACAAGGTATGATCCCCTAGTACCTTCAAGAGAGGAGCTGAGGTCACCAACACAAAGAAGAGTGTTCAGGACTAGCTCTGACTGCACCTACCAAGTGGAAATCTACATTGAAGGGGCAGGGGGAAAACCCCACACTTATAGCTTATGGTGATTTTCACCATTTAGCGGAAAGGCAGTTTGATGTAGAGCTGGTAATGCAATCAGCAAGTTACACACCATCGCCTCAGCATCTTCCGAACAGCTCTAGCACTCAGGCCAAACCCCCAGAGGTAAGCAGCTCCTGCTTTACCCTGAGCTGCAGCTCTGGAGTGGCTGTTAAGCTTTGCCGGACACTGAAAATGCAGTTTCGAGCCCTTTGTCCTCTAGGAAACACCCACAAATGTAGTTCAGAGGTACAAACAGCTAAAACAGTTTGGAAAAACAAAAAGTCCCCCACTATACCCAGCGCTCACATGATTTCTGGAGGGATCACAGACTGGCAGATATCTAGAGCAAAGATGAACTCTGCTGAATGCTAATCGGAAAATTCACTGTTGAGTATACTCACTTTGTCAATATTTGCCTAGTTAGCACAGAGCAGTTGTGTTCGACCCTCTCACATTAGGGGCAAGCCTCTTTAAGAAAGGGATCTTTCCTTAGCAAAGTCTCTTTCTGTATTACGTAAGAGATAATCCCTTACCCCATTCCCACCCCACATCTCTCCTCTGTCAACTGCATTTTGTTGCAAGAAGGGAGCTTTCAGAAAGCCCTAAGGAGACAAAGGCAGGGCTGCTTTAATGTGATGAAAGTGGGCGATTCATGAAGTTGCTCCACAATTTCATTGTATGCCTCTCCACCAGTACATGTCTCCCCCGGTCTGACCGCTGTGAGCCAGGCGAGATGTCCTCAGTTTGCTTCAGGTGCTTCAGACCATTCCCCTCCTCTCCATGCAGCAAGGACATGCACCAGCCCCATCACTTACACAGCCTCCGCATCTCTGAATCCTATTCAAAACCACCATCTTGTTTTTGTTTTGGTGTAAAACAAGACTAAAAGAAACCCCCTATAAACTTGTTCCCAGTGACACTATTGAATTGCACTTCCTGTCTTACACCTCATCTTAAAGCTTCGCTTCATTTATGGCTGACCAAACACCATCCGAGCATCTCCCTTCATTCCTTTTCCTTCTGGCATACAGTGCAATCTGGATGATTATTCGCTTCCAAATAGAGCCCTCACATGGGCTCTGCTTGTGAGCCCCAAGCATGCTACTCACCCACCTTTTAAAAGCAGTACAAAAAGAGAAAGAGCCCCATTTTAAAATAAGCCACAGTTTCAAATTGTCAATTTACTTCCACCGATTTTGAAATCCGTTTTTCTTGGACAATGGAGGGAGACCGCAAGTCCAAAGCTTTTGAATGATTTTGGACCATGATTAAACACCACTTGGCGAAGCCAGTTATAAACACTAAGCTGTGCTATAAAGTGCACGCAGTAACTATAGCAGTATAGGATCTGGGCTCCTTCCTTGCTGTCTAAAGCTGCTGTTTGAAGACACAAAGCATTTGACAGCAAAGCCCATTTCAAGAGCACCTATCCCCAGCACCTCCCAGGAGATGCTGCCAGCTCCGCACCTCAATTGTATTAGTGTGCTCTTTTAGTGCCATACTGCCAGCCAGATCCGGGAACTGATCTCATGACTGCTGGTCCCTCCCCTTGCCCTTTTCATTTTTTCGGGCAGCTGGGTCAGCTACAGCTGTGGGCATGAACAGCTGGGAACAGGTTGAGCCAGTACAGCCCAGAAGTGCTTTGTGTTATCCAACCGTGGCCCAAGGCTCTGTCTGCCGGGGGCAGGTCGAACCACTCTGACCAGCCCAGCGGCGGCTGCTAAGAAGGAGATCTACGTTCCGCCACAGTCCTACCCATCCTACGTGCTGCAGCAGCGCTCACCTGAGCGGCTTTAGAAGTGCTTGCTTCCTCACCCCACTGACCAGCTGAGCTGTGTTAGGATCCCTCTGACTACAAAGAAAGTCTTCAACAGTCCCAAGCAGGATGTCTTAGTTTCATTCTGCCGTGAAGATCGTCAGCGGTGAGCACTTTCAGAGCCCTTTCTGCAGACTCTTGTTCTGCGAGGGGATCATGTTATAACATGAGTCTTCCTCTCTCATGCTGTAGCCATCTGTTGTCTGCATAGGCAGGATGAGCCCACGTGACACCCCAGATACCCTGCTACAGCCCTGTGAAGTTACAGGCTGTTAACATGGTAACAAGCCAACTTAGTCTCTTCATGATAGGCAAGATCAAATCACGTCGTAACATGTCCCCAGCATGGCAGATTTTAATGCCAGACTAGTACCAAGACCTGTATTACTACATTTGAATCACTGCAAGGCAACCTGCTGTATTAAAAGAAGAAAGGCTGAGAGAGGCTGGGAAGACAGCAGACTTTCCCAAACAAACCTGAGCTTAGAAATGTAAGAGGAAAATCCTGTGCACTCTTTTGTGCAATCTGATCAGCAGCTACCCTGAGGTTGAGAGTAACAACTCATTTGTAATTTTAACTACCCTGACACACAGAGCCAACTTCTTGCTGCTTTTAGGTTTGTCACTTCAACAACTCTCCCGTGAAACCGATTCCAAGTGACACAAAGTGACCCTGTCTCTCCTGGAGGTGTGAACACCTTACAGGAATGGCTCCCCTGTGCAAACACTTTTCAGGCAAGGGACACGTACCACCATCTGCTGAGCTTCCTTTTTGCATCCATCCCATTTGGTCAGCACAGAAAAACCCTGAGTGACTGTGCTCACCCTTGGTTTCGTGTCAGTTTGTCCCTTCTGACTAAATGCCACTCACCTGCCTACGACAAAGCCTCCTGTGATCTGACAATCCCCTTCGCTGCTAAACTCTCAAAATAGAGGGGGCAATATGATGGCAGGTGAGCTTCAATGCAGACGAATGTAAGATGAAACACCTCTAGAAAAATAACCTAAACCGTGCCTACGTGATGCTGAATGTGGTACTGGCAGGTACATTCAGGCAGGAGGTCTCGGAGCCATTGCTGACAGCTCTCCAGGATCACTGGCTTGGCCTGCAGCAGCAGCCAAACCAAAGCCAAGAAACACTGGGTACCATGAGCAAGGGTATTGAGAGCAAGACTAAGGGTGTCCCTTCACTGCTGCGTAAAGCCCTGGCGTGCCCTTGTTTCAGGTGGTGTGTGTACTTCTGGTCTCTACGCCACAGGAAGGAGATAGTCATGTTGCAGATGGCACACACCAAACCTAATCCAAGCGATGGGGCAGCTGCCCTGTGAGGAGAGAACAGAAAGGCTCAGGCTTCTCATTTTGAAGGAGAAGGGGGTGTTATGATTGAGGTTTACAAATCGTGAAGGCAGCTGAGAGGGCACACACAGAACTGCAATTCACCAAATCCTGCAATACTGGAACTAAGGGGGGCTCTCTGAAACTAGCGGGGGATCAGTGGAAAGCAGATTAAAAAAATAGTTCCTTACACAGCAGGTAGTGAACTTCTAGAGCTTGACACCAGGTGAGGTTGGAGGCAGACAGCATCAGCGGGTTCAGAAAGCAGTCGGGAGAGACTTGCAGACAGCAGGTCCATAAACAGGTAGTAAAGGGAGGAGGCAGGGATGTGCCCTCTAACACACAACCCTAACACAGCAGTTGTGGATGCTGATAGAGCATTAAGAGGAACAGACTGCAGGAAGTGGCTGGGCCCATATGCTCACCCTAAATTGCACATCCGACCACCACCATCGGAGACATGAGTACTTGGCTGCGTGTACCACTGCTCTAACGCGGCAGGGCACTTCTCAGGTCCTTATGCTTCCCTGGTCTGCAGCGCTCAGTCCAACCAAACACAACTTGGGCTTGCTATTCCGAACAGCTGGGAAAAACTGCATGTGCCACTGTGAGATCCAGCACCCTCTTCCTCAGACTGGGGGATAAGCACATTTCTCCTCAGGTAGCAGCCAGCAACTCCACGTTTGTGCAAATTCTGTTAGATTTGGTAGAAAAGACAACTACACATTTTTGACAGGGGAAGGGCTTTTGGCCTGACACAGGAAAAAAGTATGTCTATCTATTCTTCTAATGTGTAGTAAGAAACTTCTTTGGTTTTTTTCCTTTTCCCCCTTTACTGCTTGGTGACCAACTACAACATCCTGACTGCAAGCTCCTCAACAGCAGGCTCTCTCCTGACATGTCTATCACCTGTGTGAATTTGACAAACCTCCATCAAAGTCACAGGGCATCTTTCCATTGACTTCAGTGGAATCAAGCCCAATATGTTGAATAAGCAATCAAGTACTTCCCCACAGGAGAAAGTTTTTCATGCCTGTAATTCATTTAAATGACTAGAACAAGGAAAGGGACTGAGCGTAGGAAGAGTTGAAAGAAAAGCCAGGACAAATGCAGTGCCATGAGGAAAGCGGACCTGATGGAGAAAGAGGTTTTGAGGAGAGTCACTTGTAAAGGGAGATCAGCTCTTGTCACACACACAGACACACACAGACCAGACACACACACACACACACCAGCCTCTTTGATACAACATTGTGGGTATGTTTCTCACTTTAATCTTCCACAAGTTGGTTCTGTTCTAATTAACATCTCAACCTGTATGAGGGATTCCCCGCATCTTATAGACATCTCAGGCACTGTTTCTTTCTCTTAATTTTCTTCCAGTGTCAACACAACTTTTTAGAACCATCAAGGCACTGCTTTTTGTAGGCTTTCAAGCCACTCTTTCTTTTTAGATGCCTGCTAAATCAACCATAAATTTCTGGTTACGAATACCACCACTTTCTGCACTTTTATTTGGCTTCATTCACAATGCAAATACAAAACAGAACTTCAAAGTTGAGCAGAAATCCTTTTGCTTCATGATAGCCCAATTCCTTTCCACATTTCTTTTCAAGCATGCAATGACAGGATTAGCTGGGGATTAATTACTTGAAACTCAGCCTGCATCCCAGGTCACAATTTTCTCATATTTTCAGCCTTTAAAACTTCCCTATCAACCAAATATTTGTCACACAGACCAATACTTATAACAGTTAAGATATTCTTCTTTCCACATAAACGTCCTAGTTGGACGTCTCAAAACACAAACAAAAATCCTGCTCTACTGTGCAAACCCCAATCCTCCCACCCCAAGTTATAGTCCTATTCCCAAATGGAAAACAGACTGCTTTCTAAAAATGTCACCTCTGAAGGCACAAAAAAGATCATTCAAAAAAGAATATTCTCTGTTTCCTGTATTGTCCCTTAAAGACAACTGCTCTTCTGATAAAATATACTTACTCACTGGAAGGTAACCTAAACAGTCAGTTTAAGCGCAATGTGATTTCATTTTTTATTAACTTTTTCCTTGAGAATGGTCATGGCCTGGATTAAAATACATTTGTGCCTACATATTGACTCAGAACTGACTGTAAAATTTGCTAGCAGCACAGCAGGACTTGTCTAGGCTGGACACTTCATGGAAGCCAGTCGTTTGAAGGGAGTCTTTTTCAATATGGACAGTCATCTAAATAATCGTGGCATGTAAGAGATCATTCCTTTATTAAGATATCTCCTGCCACTGTTGTCCTAGAGGAAACACATTATCACCACGGTAAGGACAAATGTTGCCAAGTAAAGATGTCTACAATTTCATTTGGACTTAAGTCATAAAAGCAAAGAAAAAAAATGCCTCCAGTCCTTTTTTTTAATGACTTGCGTCCTCTGATTAACAGGAAACATTCAGGTGCATGGGCTAGGTATAACTGTATTCTATTTATTTATTGCTTTATTGTGTTTATAGATATTTTCTTGTCCAGTTCATTCCTGTTGTAACAACAAAACAAAACAAAACCCCAACCCTTTTCTGCCATTAAATCTCACTTTCTGCAAAAAATAATCTTGGGCCAAATAAGGTCTGGCAGTATCACTCTGAAAATATCCTCAAGTGATTCTTTGCAAACAGATTTAGGTTATAGATAACAAACTAATGGCCAAAAAATACCATTATTTTAATTTTATATTGAACCTAGTCTGATGCACATGCCATAAAAGGAGCAAAATTAACTGCACCACCTGCAGGGCACATCTTACTTGCCGCTCTAAGAATGAAAAAAGTCAAGAGCAGGAGAGAAGAGCAAAAAAAGAAAGGCAAATCGAGTTGAACATAGACGAGTAAATTAAACAAAAAAGACATCAAGAGAAAGAAAGTATTAAAAGCAAGTGTTCAAGCATGTTCAAACAAAACACAGGTACTGTGTTAAATACTGTATAAAACCAAGCTATGCCAAATTCCCAGTGCCTCACTTGTGAGCTCTGCATTAAAATAAAAACTGGTGAGGAAGGTGTATGCTTCTTCATAGAAATGCTTTTGAACTAAAAAACACACAGTGGTGTTGAGGCAAGAAAAAGCAGGACGAACGCTTTCACGAGAGAGACTTTTGGTTGCGCGAGGGATGTGGGTTACTGGTAGCATGCACGTTTTTGCACTTTCACAAAAGGTAAATATGATCTTGGCACCACATGGAAGGAGTCCTCCATGTTGAAATTGTATTGAACATGAAAGGCTCACTTGCAAAAATCTTTTCATGTCTGTATAAACACAGTAGTTTAAAACTGGTAGTATATAGATACTACTTAAATGCTCAAAATTATATACCCTTTCCTCAACCATGCTCACTCATTATTAGCTTAGACCACTTACATAAATTACTCCAACAACTTCCCTTCAAATGGATGGAGAAGAGCTAGTTGCCACTTTTTAGCTCAAATGACTGCCTTGGTTTTTTGACAGCAGCATACTACAGAAATCTAAGAGCAAGGACCAGCCTGCCTGCAATGATTCCCCATAGAGCAGATATGCAGCACGTGCAGTTAGGAAGCAGATCAAGAGGACTCTCATCTAACCCATTCACATCAGCCTCTGTGCCCCTTCTCTCCCCAGGTCAGGGAGCAGTCATCAAGCCCAGACAATAAAGTTCCCCTTTTCTCTTACAATAAGATTAGTGAATAGAATTTTTTCTTAACTCCTTTTAAAAAAACAGAACTAACAAGTCACTGCCTGTGCAATAGGTGGGGACAAAACCAGTGCGTTGCACTATGACACTAGGCGTCTCCATCAGAGAACCAACTCGCCCACCCAGAACACAAACCCAACAAACTGCTGTTATCTATCACGCAGCTGCCAAATGCCTCCCATGCCACCAGCACCTGACACTCACCACAAAAACACAGGACTTGCTCCACCTGGATGTATCCTAGTGCCTGCTTTGGTACCACCTCCCTCGCCTAAATCTCCTCCACCTTCCTAGCTTACCCTTCCTTCTCCCCTCCGGTAAGCCTCATCTACACTGCTGCCACAGGGAGCTGCTGCCAACTCCCAGTTTAGAAACAGAGTGCTAGTGCCACCTGAAAGGAGATGCCCCAAGGCCAGTCAAAGCTTGCTGTGGGGTGGTCCTCCAGCAGCAAGTCTCCTTCAACACTGCTCTGATGGTGTTAGAAAAGAGCTCAGTACTGTCATTGCCAGAGCACATCAACTGGAATCTGATTATTGCCACTGCCGTAGTATCACCAAAAGTCTTGTATCTGCACTGAGGATCCAGCCCTGCTACAGCCACAGTTGCTTGCCTTCCTTGTGGGGATTGCAGCACAGGCTTTCTGAAAGGACGGTGTCTCCTTCCAAGCCCAGTGGTGGCAGGGGCGACAAGTTTTACCAGTATAACTCATGGCCGAGTGCATTTTCCTGTCTTCATTAAGGGTTTACACCAGTGCTCCTACCTTGGAAGTCTGCCATCAATAAGCAGGTCAAACCCCTTAGTCTGGGAAAAGCCTCTCTATTGTTTTCTGTCTCATGAACAGTTCTTCAGTAACTATATATTTTTTTTGGAGAGCAGGGTGTTAGAAAACAATTGATACGAATAAAGAGCTCTCCTTCACCACGGAAAGTAAACTGTATGCTTAATAAGATGAAATAATTTGGTCTCTGTGGGCCAGAAAACAATAGCCTCACTGTTGCACTGATACCTTGCAAGTTATGTCCTCATGTCACCCAAAGCAAACTGTAACAGGGACTGCTCCACAGCTCCGATTCCCTTTAAACCTCTTAGCTAACCTATTTTACCTCTTCATGACATGAATCGGTTGCTCCAGGAGACCTCAGTTCCTTCAAAAAAATGAAGTTATCTTTGATGAGGCTGTACTCAATTCCCCTATGTTTCTTAAAAATATCCCTAACTTACTCTTTACATCAGGAGTCGAGATTGCAATGAAGCAAATAATATCAGCAACTGTGACTGACTTAAAAGGGAGCAACAGCAAGTAGAGCTTTTTCCTTTCTCTCTCTGAGCAAGATGAGAATCTGCTAATTACCTTATTACAGTGTGGGTGGAAAAAGGAGTGAACTTCAAATCAGCACACTATTCAACACAGTATTTCCTTTATAGTGAAGAATGAAAAATAACCCCAAATCTAAAATAAATCTCCCTTCCCAATTCCTCCTTTTGTTTACACCAGGTTTGAGGTTACTTACACAGTGGCACAATATTAAAGATTCTATACACATCTCCATGCCTTAGAGCATAAGCCCACCTTTAGTGGTCTAGCAATGAGAAGAAACATTTCCTAGAGGCAAGCTACTACGTAATGCTCAGGATGATGTTTCTCGCATCCTCCTTCTTTGATCTGTCAAATAAAAGCCACCACAAGAAAAAAAAATGCTAAACACTGTATTATTTTATTTTCCTGCCACAATTCTATACTTACTTGCTCTTATTTTTATGGATCTTTTTATCATTACTGATGCAAACAAACAGCCACTGGAAGCGGACAAACAAACCACGTAAGGCACAATGAAATATTCAACACACACGTTCACCTTCAAGATAAGACAATAATAACAGAACACCTGAAAGCAGAGTCTTTTCCCAGGTACACTAAGTTATGGCACTGAAGTCAAATGGGTTGTAGCAGTTCAATTTGCCCCCTTGAAACTCAAAGGCACAGATGTTATTCCATTACTGAAAAATTTACCACCACCACCACCACTATACAACAGCAACGGTTAGGGATTTGCAAAATAACCAATACCATTCAGACATCAGAGAGAGGTAAGAATGGCAGATTCCTCCACGGGGAGGCCCTTCCATGAGGAACATCCTCAGGGGCTACAAACCACTGTGAGCACAAGGCGCTCTTACCTGTGTGAGTGAGCATGTGCCGCTGCAGGGAATTTGCCCATGGAAAGACTCGAGGACAGTAAGGACAGGGGATATTTTGCAGGCAGTCTGAGTAAGCGTTCCTCTTCCCTCTCAGTAGCTTATCTTCAGCAGTTTCCTTCTCATCCTCACTTGTTCCATTTCTGCCGCTCTCTTCCTTGAAATTGTCAGTGGACTGCAGAAAAGGGCTGAATTTATTAGTGTCTGTGGTAGCCAGCATCTTCTCTATGCTGGCAAACTCTCCACTTGACTCCAGATCCACGCCACTGCTAAGCTTAGGCTTATTTTTCGTTCCTTTCTTTCTACCTCTTTTCTTAGTCAACCCAGCATCAGCAACGGGAGACTGCTCTGGATCACACGCCTGCGTCAGGTCACTGGGCAGGCTGGAGTCTCTCTGAACAGCGGTCACGATTGTCACTTTTGCTTTGGCATTCCCTGATTTGTCACACCCAGTGGAGCTGCTCACTGCCTTGGGACTGGCGTCTGCAGCCTCCGTTTTCAGCAAAGCGGGAGCAGAAGACACAGACGAAATGATCTGTGCAATGGAAGCCAATGGTGGCAGCTCTTTAGTCACTGGAGGCTTTGGCAAGAGAGGTGGCGGTGGTGGTTTAGGCCTCAAGGGTCTCAGCAAGGCAGAATTGCCAAGGAGAGCTGGGGAAATGATCGGGACAGTCAAATGCAATGAACTTTTCAGTGGCTGGGGATGTCCGACAGCCCTGTTTTGTTCTGAGTTCCCATTGGCACCAAAAACCAAAGGACACTGCAGACAGTTATAGGCTTTATCACCGTTCCCAGAAGCAGCCAACTCTTGATTCCTGGCTTCACATGGGACATCATCTTTATCCTTCTTCAGGGCTTTGGGGATGGACAGGTCGATAGGCTCCATGGAACAGTCATAGAGGGACAGGGGAGAAGAGCCAAACAGGTTCTCCTGCTTCACTTGCACAGCATTCAGGTTTTTGTTCTTCTGAGAGAAATCCAACGGCTCGTCAAAATCCATTGGGAAGTTGCCCGCAGGTTCAAGTTTGATGGGAACGTGAGACGATGTTCCAAGCAAGAAGCCATTTTGTGGCTCCAGGAAAGGCGTCATGGGCTTGCGGTCCATGTAAGTGCTGTCCTCCAGTAAAGGAGGGTCTGTCTGGCTTTCCTGGGCACTGCAGTCCACCGCTAAGATGTAATTCTCAATCTCCCTTTCTTGCACATGCAAATGCTGCTTGAGGATATGGTGAATGCAATTTCTCTTGGCCGAAAAGGCTGTGCCACACTCCTTGCACTCAAACGGCTGCTTCTTCTGGCAGCCACTGTGCGTCCTCATGTGAATGCGGAGGGCCCGGTAATGCTTCAGGTCCTCACCACACAGCTTGCACACAGTGTCTGGGGAGCAGAACGCATCCACCATTTCTGCGGCATTGCTGGTAACATATTCAATATTCTTCTCTATATCCTTCCTGGTCACTTTGAGGTGCTTCTTTCGCAGGTGCCTCTCACAATTGGCTTTCACTGTGAACGGGTAGTGGCAGATTTTACAGATGTAAGGCCTCTCCCCACTGTGTGTCCGCAGGTGCCGGATCAGCGCTGCCTTGTCAGCTGCAATGTAGTCACAGATGTTGCACTGGTATGGGGAAATACCCAAGTGAGAACGGATGTGAGCTCTCAGGACACCAGAGAAAGCAAACACCTGGTCACAGAAACGGCAGGGGTACAAAACTTTCCTCATGGTTGGGGCTTTCTTGTTCGCTGTCCCTGCAATGATGGCTTTGAGGTCTCCTTCTGTGACCTCTTGCTTGATCTTGGCTTCCATACTCAGAGGCAGGAGAGCTTCGATGATGCTGTCCTGCTCCAGTTGTGTCTTCATCTCGTGCTGAGTTAAAGGCTCTACTTTGGGTTGGAGGAGCAACTGCGAGGAAGGACTCGATTTGGCTCCTGGCTGGGGGAGGTGAGAGTTGGAGGAGGACTCCACCGAGTTCTTGATCAACCTCAGAGGGGGAGGTGGGAGGCTTGGGCTGATGCAGCCAGGGGAGGCTTGCTGGGCACTGATAAGAGGAGGAGGTGTAGAGGTTGCAACAACTGTTCGGGGTGTTACCAAAGGCTTTGGCTTTAGCGGTGGCATATGCTTGAAAATGGACTGCACAGGGACAGAAGGTGCCTTAGAAAGTGGAGGAAGACTGATTTGAGGAGGAGCGGAAGAAGCCATCTTCAAGATCTGCTGAATATCTGCCAGCTCAATGGCAGACTCATTGGAGATGGGTTTTACCACAATACTGCTGTCAGGCTGGATGATAAAACCCTTCTGGAAAGGCTGCAGTGAGAGGAGCTTTATGTTTTCTTTCGTAGGGGGAAGGACTGAAAATGACCCTCCCATAGAGGCAGCTTCCAGAGGAGAGAGGCTGAGCAGACCGGTGCTGCTGGCTTCCTGAGGTAGGTTACTCTTCAGTGCTCTGAGCCGCATTTCTTGGACTTCATCTTGTGTACTGTCCTCTTGCTTGACAGGCTTGATGTCTTTGGTGTACTGTAGGCCCAAGGATGCCATGAAGGCTTTCTGGTCTGGGTTCTCGCTGGGTGGGGTCATGGACTGTGGCTTGTGCTTGTCTTTTCCCTGATCCACCACGTGAGTTTCTGTGTGCAGTTTGAGCGCTGAAAGCATGGGGAATGCCTTGTTACACGTCTCACAAATAAATCGATGGAAGTCACTGATGCACCTTCGCAAATTAGTTTCACACCAGACCTGCAAGACACGCAAAAATATTTAGAGTAGACATCTCAAACTGGAAAAGCATCACATGTTGCTTTACTCTCTCTTCCACTGCCCAAGTTAAGGAGTTTAAAGCAGCCACCATCTACCTGGCATGGAGATATTCCTGCTCCACAGCCTTTAGTCACCTAAGTGGTGTATCTGAATTAGGGGCTGATTCTGCAAAAGTTCCCTTCTATAAAGGCAAACTCCTTCAGAGGGCTATTCAGACTCTCAAGTACTTTTCCATCCTGAACTTCCCTTCCAGAAACCTCTCTCACTTCATGGACAGGACAGGAACCTCAGTAGACTATACAGCAAACTTCAGTAAGCTGGGCAGTAAGACTACCTCCTTTAGCTTTATTACTCCAAAGAAACTAGGAGGAGAGGAGGGAAAAAAAAAAAAAAAAATCCCCCAAAAGCAAATCAATGAAACGCAGAGCCCAAAGCAGAAAGGCTTCTGGTTAGTGAATTCTGATTACATTTATTCTCCCAAGAAAAATACTAAGCTCACAAATGGATTTTATACCTGTCCCTGAAAAAGATCATAAATCCAAATGCTGTATTTAAATGCTACCCAGATAGCTTACATGTTGCAAAGGTTCCACATCAAAGAAGAGCACAAGTGACAAATTAAGTAGAGGGCTGGCAAGATCTTTATATACTCTACACACTCTGTTCAGATACTTCACAGGTCTTGCCTCACAGTGCAAGCAAAACTATTACAAAAGGAAAGTCCCAACATTTAAATCCCTTAATAACTTTAAATGTCTGCCATAATTACAAAAGAAATAAAACCAAGTTGTTTAAAAAGTTCTCTCTTCTCCTGATTTTGTAACTTTTACACCAAAACTCTACTAGAGTTACAGAATGACCTACACGCTCCCCTGGACCAGCAGCAAATTTCAGGTCTACCACCTTACAGCCAGAAGAGCTGGAAATCAATGCTCTAATCCAAGTAGAATAAGAAAAGTGGACATACTGAATAAGCATGGTCCTGATGGATTGTGCTTTTGATTTCTTTCTTCTTTTTTTTTTTTTTTAAATAGATAAGCAGCTTCATCCAGACCCAAACTAACTAAGGCAGGCAAGGTTTGACAGAGAAAGGAATAATACCATCCAATAGAAAGCTTGTGGCTCTCAGAAAAATATTCCCAGACTACCTCCCTGCCTTTCCCTAGCCACTGTCCCTCAAAGGTGCAAAACCTTCAGAACTCACGTGACGAACATAGTGGAAAGGTGCCTGGGAGTAAGTAAGGTGACTTCCCAAAGGTTTTCATGATAACATCTTTCACACCACAACTACCTCCTTATTACAGTAAATTAAATAATGTCTTGCTTACGATGTGTCCTCCCTATAGATTTTAAATGTGGGATGGTTTGGAGGAGAAGAGAACTAATGGGCAGGCTGGAAGGGGCAAGGATCTCCTATCACTGAAATTTTCCTTTTAAATATTTTTATAGATCTTTACACCAATAGTTATCCACTGGAATGCTGAAATGAAACAACCCAAATATTCTTTAGATGAGAAAAGAAAAAAGGAAAGGCAGAAAGTATTTGAAGTCTACACAGACAGTGGTAATGTGGTTTCCACAAAATATTCTACACCCAGTCTCTGCCTCATCAAGGACGAGTCTGTCAATGAATTCAGAAGACATGCACTGTATCAGCTGGTACCTTAAGCTATGAAGAACAGAGAGTACCTGAGAAATGCGGGGGAACTTCCTACAGGAGAAGTCCGTGAATCCCAAGTCGTGGAAGCCTGCCGGAATCGAAGGGTTGTTCTGAATGAAAGGCTTTCCCATGGGATCTCTGGGAAGCTGCTTGTGGATAACTGCATTATGGCGCAGTAAGCCTCGATGAGTACGAAAGGTAATACAACAGATGTCACACCTGGAAAGGAAAGGAATAAAATAGAAATGAGTTACTGACTGCTGTAAGCTTAAGAACTAGCATTCTTCTTGCATTAGGACAGCCTCCTTCCTCTCACCCCATGATACTAAGAACGTGCTAAATGCAAAACAAAGCCACAGGACGTCAAAAACCTATCACCATAGAAAGGCCATTTCAATCACAGTCACTTTCTACCAGTTTCTGGCTGTTAAGTTCACTGGAAGTTTAAAGAACATACCATATGAGAACTGAGCGTCCCACATGGGCAGACGGCAAAGTGGCAGCTGAGACCACCACCTTCTGACAACCTTCCCATTGTCCAACATAAAATATTTCAATGGCTTTACACCATTTCATTTTTATTAATAAGTACTATTAAAATAAAAGACATTTAAAAAAAACCCCGAAACAGTGACAAGGAGAGGCTAATTCAGACCTAAGTAGCAAGCAGCTGCAAATGTACAAATATCACCTTTTATAACTACTGCTTAAAACATACTACTGCATGCAACTCAAATACCCATGTATGAATTTCCTCCGTGCCGCCTTTCCATAAACTTTCACTGATTTTTCTCAAAGTTGTTATGAGAAATATACTGTTTTAAAAGGAAAACTAGTGCTCCTTGAAGGGGAGGAGGGTCAGAGGAGGGAGACCTGAAACAGGGTCAACATTCCTGACACTCATACACCCCCTTCACAGCCAGTGTGCCCCGAAGAAAAATGCAGAAGCAACATCTTTTCCTACCCACACTTTATTGCTATGATTTCTTGTTTTTCTTAAGTTCTGAAATCTCAAATTCAGCTAAACAAAAGTTTCTCACATAAAGCTGACTTGCATTAAACAATCAAAAGGTATTGGAAATGCAGCTATGCTGCAGGCAGTAAGGACTATGCAGCAACATTGGCCAACATGTCAACAAACAAGCCCATTCCCTTTTAAATATCTGGCATTTGAGCTCTGAAGCGTGACAGGTCATGTCCACTCTGCGTTCAGCAAGTGACATACAGTTTCACTCGACATGGTTCCTTGTGGTTACAGCTCCAGCTTGCAACCAAAGCATGGGTTTCACAGAAGCAAACACCAGTGAACGTGAAGCAGTCAGATTTTGTCAGTGAGAATATTATATGCACTAGGAGTTTTTCACATGTCTTCCCTTGCCTTAGTTCTCCCCATACTGTCTTCGCCCTCCGCATCAAGGAAAAGGACATGTGCCTACTCATTAAAAAAACATCCTGCAATTAGAAATGACTTCTGACAAAATCCTGAAACCACCCCCTCCCTGTCCTGTCCCTAACAAACTCCCATTGTTGTTCTTTTTACCACCACATAAACTTCCAAAGACCTTTTTTATTCCCTGAAAATGAAGAGATAACCAAGTCACCCATAAAGCAACTGGACTCATAGCCTATGAGTGGTGAAAGAAGCAAGTGTGAAGTATATGTAACACAGCCTTTGTTATCATGGTACCCAGAAGGCTGGGACATAAATATTATGCACTGGAAGTTTAATCTGTTTTATCTCCTCTACCAATTCACTTGCATCCTACCTTTATAATTATAGCCAACATAATCCCTGCATCCCATTAAACAGCACACTAATGTCATTTACAAAGCAAACGTTTACTTAAAGAGGTCTGCTAAATGTGACGACAATCTCTGGTGATGGTGGGGGAATGCCAACACGTAGCACTCCTTCAGCATCAGGATCTACGGGTCTCCTCCAGCTCACTTGGCAGCACCTATTCCGTGATGCAAAGCTTTCATCTTCAGCAAAAACAAAAACACAACCACTAAAACTGCTGGGGAAAGGAGGGCATTAAAGAGTTAGAGCAGTCACCTAAAGAACTTGCAGGCTACTGAAATAAATTCTTTTTTAGAGGTGATGAAAATGCCTCGCGTGAAAGCAAGCAGTGCTTCTGGCACACTCCTCCTGGTACGTCAGCATACGGACAACGAGGGCTTGCAAGCCATGCTCCTGCACCTCCGGGAGCATCGCTGGCAGTCTGTGGGGCCAGCTGTTCCGCAGAGGGATGCAGACCCCCTCCTCAGGGCGACTTGAGGCAGCTCCAGGGTCCCCAATGTGCCCATCCTCCCCCGGACCAGCAACCTAATGCAGCGGCCGTATCCCCTCATGAGTGACGGGGCAGGCACAGTTACCATTGATGGGACCACAGATCTACTGGAAGAGCTGGCGCCTGCCACGGTACCCTCAGGATTTGGGCTGAGCAGGAGCCAGCACTCCTGGGCAAGCAGCCAGCCCCCGCCCCCCAGCAGGAAGGTGAGCCTCATCCATCTTACGCCCCCTCACCTCCACTGGCTGTGTGACACGCTGATTTTAAGCACTGGTTTATTTAGGGCTCCCATCAAAAGCTGCACTTGAGAGTAAATCTTTCAGAGCAGAGACCCGTGTGAAAGTCCTTCGCAGTACACCTGTATCAACTACTATGCCTCAGGACAGGAAAAATTTGCAATTTAAAAATGGTGTTTTCCATGCAAAGGGAACCGCCTCCCCTCCCCCAAAACAAAAGTAATATATCTTGGAAAAGGAATATGTACTTTCTCTCTTTTGTAATGCATAGGATTAAACACCCCTCTGTATTTTTCTCTTTCCTCCTTAGTCTTCTCTTTTATTTTCCTTGCTGTGAGTGAAGAAGCAGCAAGCAAAAAGAGAAGTCGGGAAAAGGATTAAGCTCTTTTTCCATTCAGTCAGAAAGAAGCTCCCGGCTGGAAAAAGAAACATCCAGATAAATCCAGATGCAGGCACTTCAAGGCATACAAACGCACCACGCGGTGGCTCAGCACCTTCCCCGTGTCACAGTTTACAGGATCACGCCGGAGCACAGGAGGACCCGTGGATGCCCTCCCTTCCGCCGCGGTCCAGGCACACCTGCAGAGGCGGCCGCAGCGCCGAGAGCTGGAACAAAACCAGCCCGAGCAAAGCCCTCCCCAAGAGACGTGGGGAGCAGCCTCTCCGGGGCAGGCACCTCAGGCGAGCAGGCGGCCCGGCGGGCTCCAGCGCCCGCGCCGGCACCTTGCGCCCGCGCCGCTGGCCAAGGACAAGGGAGGTCATTGTAAAGCCCTTCCTGATGCCGAGGGGTGCCACCGCGCCGCCGGCTCGGGAGGTCTCTCACGCTCTGCAGACCTCACTTGGGCTTGTCAGTCTTCGCTACGGATGCAAGCTATTTAAAATACACGGCCCATTTGCCCAACGCTTTTTTTCGTGTGCCTGTTTTTGTTGAGTTCCCCCTCCCTCACCTCAAGTAGGGAGTCCAGAGTTTCTCCCAAATGACGTGCCTTGAGCTTTGAAGACAATTAGCAACGCAGATGCAGATAGGGATGTGTACCACCTCCAAGAAAAACTAACAGGTACTAAGCTTCAAAACCTAACTAGTTAAGGCAAGCATCATGCTGCATGGACTAAGGCTTGTGTTAATTTAAAATGGAGTTAGCTGCCATGCCTAACAATGCATTAACTGGAAGCATTACTTTTTTTTAAGGAAGCCTAACAATTAATTTCTCTGTTTTGTCATCAGTACTATTTTTCATCTTTAGGTAGTGTCAGTGCTACAGTATTTTTAATGCAAAACCACAGTCTAAGAAGGACAAGAGGAAGGAATCCTAGGTGATATGAACTTTTTTAAACCTTGGTTAAATTGATTTAAAAAAATAAAGTTAAATAATTGTGGAAAGTCTGAAAAGTCCAGCACATCAAATAAAGCATCTGAAACATATGGTAATACTTTGCTCACGATGAACTTTAAAAAAAACAAAACAAAACAAAACACCAACACCCGCACACCCCCTCCTTACAATTTCACAAGTCTGCTCATGTGTAGTGCCAAGTCAAACACGGATGGTATGGCTGCAGAGAACAGAGATGGGAACAGGTTCTGAGGTTGTTAGCAGAACAGACAGAGCAATGGCTCAACACCTGAGTGGAGATAAAAGCACTCTACTTGCAAGGTACGTTTCCAGATGTAGCAAATAAAAGCCACTGTGTTATCATGTGATTGCTAGTCTTGGCCAGTTTTCCATTTTTCTATAAATATGATTACAGAGCAGAGAGAAGAAAGCTGTTCAGTTCCAAGCACAGAGATTCAATTATAAGTAAAAATGAAAAAAACCTGCTTTTAGCAGCTAAGACCGCTTTAAAACAAGCTTCATTCTCAATTGCCTTTATGTTTTGGAGTCGTTCATACCTGTACAATGCACACGTAATACTAGGGCTCTTGCTCACTGGCAGAGGCGTACAAAGCAAGCGGTTGAGAAAACAGAACTGCTAAAACACAAGAGCAGAACTGAAATACAACCACGTGACAACAGTGCAATGACCAGGCTGACCTTGGTGCTCAGGTCACATATCACACCAGGCGCGTCTGTTTAATTATTACTACACCAGTGCACCTTTTTCATTTTTTTTAAATGTAGACAAGGTCTCTGTGTAAAAACACACCATTAAAAAGCTTTCTACTAAAATTAGTTAGTATTGTTGAAAACTGTAATGCTAATTAGGATATAAAAGCATTTTAACAGGCTTTAAGAAATAGTCAATGCTTTGTGCAGCTTGTTCAAGAGGCAAGCCAGGATTTGCTATACTTATGACAAGCAGCACCTATGCAAGAGAAGTTTACATAAGCAATGCCTGTTGCTTTGCATTACACTCTCCTCTGAGCCAATTCCAATCTGTCAGCAATGGAAACAGCTTTTTTCTTTAAGGAAAGCCATTTTAGAAAGGAAATGCAGAGCCAAATTTTAAGCCAAATTAATCAGTCTTGATTTTGATTAAGAGTAATGAAGTCAAACATGCAGTTCTTCTAAATTTTGTATTTCAGTAGTCAAGATGCAAATGCCAAATATTTATATCCATCATTCTGTTACCAAGGAATTAAACGAACACTATGCTCTGCATTACCTGAGACTGGTGGTGGAAAAGTGACACTTAGCATTCTTCTACTTACACTTCTGAAACAACAAAAGAGTAGACCAAAACCTGAAGACTTCACCCATGCAGCTCACTAACACTATGTTGCCCATGTTGTGGAGGTCAATAAATAAAACCAGTGTTAATTTCTAGGCCTTATCTAAAATAAAAAGGTTGGTACCATTTTGTTCTTTTCCCATCTGTGCTCTTTAGCAACTGCCACAAACAGAAGCAAGGAAAACAAAACAAGAATTGAACATATCCTGAGACAGAAGTCATTAATACACAGTTATGTTAAGTCACCTAACTCCTCCCACTGAAATCCCTCATACAGCCAGTATATAAATTTCTACCTTTGTCGTTATTATTCTCCTTTCTGTCTCACATTATTTGCAGAATTAATGCGGCCCTCCTTAAGAGCAATGAAAATCCTATGCTGACCTAAAAATAATACAACTGGGCAGAAGAAAAAGATGGGTGATTCCCTGCTGTTGACTCATGTCCACACCAGGGATGGGAGCAGACTCCCAGCCTCCGCATTGGTAACGTGCGCTGTAGAGGAGGCCGACAAGGAGAGGGAGATAGGAGAAAGGATGGTTTTAAACATAAGGGCTTTCACCACCTATGAAAGAAAAACCAGCATGTTACAGACATATTCCCCTTCAGCAAAGGATTCCTTTGCTTCTCTCTCACTTCTTTTGGGGCAAGGCAAAGGGGGGGAGATGAGAGAGAGCCAATTGGTTTCTGCTCCTGTGCAACCCCACCCAGGTCCAGATACTCATCTCCTTTTGGATGAAAAACCCTTCCTGGCCTCCACACCCAGGGCCCTGGGAAATAACATCCACAGCTGCACTAATCTCTCCCACTTGCTAGAGATGAGTGATGGAAAAGCAGCAGTGCTCTGAATGCTGCCCCTGCCTCCCACCCGGGGATCTCCGTGGGTCCTCCTGCTGTCCTGAGATGCCTGTTCCTGCCTCCTTCCCCCACAGCATCACAGTGGGTCTGACCCCGAAGCACCGGCTGCTCTCCCATCTCCACCTTGCCCAATGCTATGGGTCAGTGCTGAAACTGCAAGCAGCACAGCAGCACTGGGAGCCAACTCCCTGCCAGGCACAAGGGGCTGGAGAGACTTCCCTCCCCTCTCCCAGTGCATATGGGGACGGACACAGCTCACCAGAAGTTCAGTGCACGCTGCTTCACCTTCCCAGCAAAGGCGGGACTTTTCTTTTAACTTTTCCTCCCTCCCACCTCCCCACTGTCTGTCCGACTTTGCTGCCAACGTGTCCCGTCACTCCTTTTAATCCTCTCCCTCAAAGAAGCCACCCTTGGGTGCAGCAAAGGCTGAAACCACTGTGCCAGCCCTTCTATTAATAGAGGGACGCACAATGCTATGTGCATTCCTACAGCCGTGCTGTGGTCCAGGCGAGAAAAGTATCGTGTAGGAGCCAGGGCAGATCCGATATAAACCAGGGTGATGTTGTGCTTCAGAAACTTGTCGGCATGCCATGGAGCCAGTGTCCGTACTGGCATATCATGACTCCCACAGTCAGAGCAATTCATATGAAGTTAACTGCTATAAGGTTTAATAAAAAGGCATGAGCCGTCCTGTGCCATCTTTTAACTTTCTTTGTGTGTAGGCAAAGAAAGATCAGGAAAAAAGATTTCACTTCTTCCCAACACTGTAATGAATTGCATGTACCAGCAACACTTCAACAGTGCCAGATATAAATAACTCTGCCCCAGTGGAACAGTAGCTTACTCTACCATTTACTTCAACAGAATTAACACGCAACTAAGAACAAATAAAGGGAAAATGGGAGATGGCCTGCAGACACTTGCACAGACAAAGTAGTTCATTTTCTCGCAATGACCTTTTTACTTAATAAAGGTCAAAGTTTTCAAAACCAGCAGTGTCAAGAAATTGTCTGGACAGAATCACGGAGCAAGAGCTGAACTGAAGATCAACATAAAAAACAATGAAGGGTTTAATAATTAGGACAAGCATACCTGGTCAAAAAAAAAGCATGACCAGTGCAGTCCTCTACAGCTACCAAAACTGGAAGCTGCACAGCATCCAGAATAAAGGTCATTATTTGTGCACACAAACTCAATGGACCTTCTGGTATTCTTTCGGGATAAGAAAAGGAAAGCTATTCCTGCCTTCTAACACATCTTTCAAATATGGATGCCAAGCACTTGTGTAGTTTTAAAATTAATGGCAAGAGTTAAAAAAAAATATAATCTGTGTCTACCACGTTAAAAAACCCCACGATTTTCCACAAGTAACATAAGAAGACACACATCTACAGGCGCTTGTCTATCCTATAACCATCCACTGATGACAACAGAGCTCACAAATAGGTGAAGCTGAATCTGGACTGAACACCCTTGCCCTTATCTACATTTGCAGGTAAGCTATGCTGAGCACGCAGACGTGACTGCTAACACAATAAGCAGCAGCCAGAACATTGAGAGAGCCTGCGTATAAACAAACCCCTGTCATCAGGATCAGGCAGGCATGCTAATAACCTATTTTAGCTCAGCCCTCTTTCCCTCCTGTATTCCCTTTTAGAAGAAGCTTTCCTTTATAGTCTGCTTTGCATTTTACCCACTTTCTATTCTTGCAACCAAGCTAAGATATTCAACACCATGTGACACACCACACAGCTTCACATGAGAGTGTCACTCCCTGTGTCGTGTCCATTCACTATCTGATACTTTTACCCGGCTGCTCTGGATTCCCAGTCTCCTTGCACAATGAGCTCCCTGATGTGAGGTGACCACTTCTAGGCCGGCGTTGGACTCGCCCTGCTCTTCAGATGTTTCCCATCTCTCTTTTCTGAACAGAAACTTCAGAAAGCACTTAAAACACAGTTCTGGTTTGCTTTTGCAAGACAGCATACAGACAGATGCTCAACCCACTGATTTTACTTCTCCATTTGCTCAGTAAAAGGATGCATTCACCAGCTTGCTTGCATATCCTCTCCTCTGCCGTATCAACACTAAGAGTTGCATTGTACCACAGCATATTTTCGGTCCTAGCATTTACCAGAGCTGCATTTCACCATCACCAGCTGGCTCATGGAATTGCTCCTGCACTGAAAATGCTGCCAACAGACACTAGGATTCAGTTCCTAGTTCCTACCAAGACACCTGAGCAAGCAACTTGCAGAGCAGAGCAGACCAGGAGCCAGCCAAATTGGCAACGCCACACAACTGACCCTGTGCGCCTACATCCTTGGCTATAACCGGTCTTGTAGCATCGACTCTCTCAGTACTCAGTAACTCTAGCAGCAGCTCCTACCTAAACTATCCTTGCTAGCACAATCTCAAACAATGACTAAGAAGGGAAGTATCAGGACCAAAGCATAGTGTGCCAAAACCAAAGGTCAAGGAGGTCCACGAACATGTCTATGCTGGAGTGCTCTCCATCCCTCTCGGTACTTAATGATCGTGCAGGATATAACCACCTCTGGTTACATCCAGCTGCATTAAAAAAGCACAACATTTCATATTTTGAGGTGCTAACAAGGAATGAGGCTTATCTATGTGCACACCAACAGTTGTGACAGAGATGGAAAAGTAGTATGAAATTTCACAATGCTGCATGAAGACTACTCGTCATTCATGCTTCAGGTTGCTTCCAGTGACGGTAGTGTCAACTACTAAGAGAAAACTTCCCACCACGAACCTGTAGTTTTGTCTCACAAGTAATATAATTGCAAACAACATTTAGTTTTCCAACACAATCATTCTTGTAAGTTTGCAATGTCACTAACACCCTCTTCCCACAAAAGGCTGACCACGTGTAGAAAGCAACATGCTTCACAAAAATGAAGTCAGCAGGATTATTCCCTTCTATATAAGGAGAGAAAAAATAGAAAGTGAATTCCTGAAGATGCTTAAGTAGGCATTGGCAAAAAGAGGAATGAAACTTTAGGGGCTTTTTCTGGCGGTTTTTTTTTCTTTTACATCCTGCACAATGTACTTTTACTCAGTCACATTGCTGCTCTGTATGCAACTTAGTCTTGTACTAGTCTTTTCCACTGGTGCTAATGATTGAAATAATCTCTGTACACTCTAAATTTGCATTAATTTATTTTCTTGGCTATTTTATTTCCCCAAAGCCGATGTACAGAACTGCCCTCAAGAACAGTAACTGGGCGATAAACTTGTAATATTCTAAGTAGCTGGAATCATTTTAACTCAAAACCCACTTCCTTTTGTCTTGACTTAAATGGGGCTGCTCATGTGCATTGCCTGAAATTATTTAACATTGGGATGTAGGTCCAGGTGCCTTGCAGCATCCCACCACCTGACACCATGCACTGAAGAATGGGCATGTGCTGGAAAAGGGGGAAACCTGGTGACCAGCCCAACTGAATCGCAAGCTGCACATGAAACCTTGTGAAACAATTTACCCACAGAGTCCAGGAGACCATTCCTAGCGCATTTAAGTTGTCCACTCCTGAGTGAAGCCAGGTAACACCAAGCCACAACCACAGCATTTTCCACCTGCAAGTGTTTTCACAAACAAGAGCTTACAGTGGCAAAACTGGAGGCAGATGACAACAGATACCAATGGTCGGGGTCCCCTGACACTTTCCATTCCAGGACCTGAGCTCTTCTATTACTATGCCTGTTACCGATCAAACTGTTCAAAACAAGAGCTTTCCATGGTGGCTTCAACCTCTAGCCAATTTGACTTTACAAGTTTCAGCAAAACTTGGGTAGGTTGTTTTGAAGAACAAGGTAGACTGTGAATGGCTTTTGGTTTTCTTTGTTTGGAAGTTCTACAGAAGCACATTACCCTGGGGCAAGAGAACTGCTTTTGCTGCCCTTGTGAAAATATGCCTGGGATTTGGCAAGTTTCAAAGCTTACTATATTATATCACTGTTTGGACATGCTCTGTAAAAGGTCAAAAAACTTAATCTACCCTGAATCTACTCATGGCAACAGGCATCTACTGGTTCTGGTCACCAGGTCAGCTCAGTGACTGAGGCAGACAGCGTCTTTCACACTCTGCTATGTCTATTTATTTTCTTGTCTCCTATAAAAAATCAGCAAACACAAATCCTGTAACTGAGGGAAACGCCACACTGAACCAAATGTGATCAGAAAGTCCCCGTAACACTCATTAAGATCTAGGCCTTTACGATGTTCAGACTGAACAGCTATCCTCGCTGAGAACTGATGTTGAAACATGTCTCTAAGAAAGGAGGTAACTGCAACACTATCACCACCTCCCTCCTCGTCTCCTCAGGAAGACACACGGGCATGAGAGGCAGCATAAATACCTCCTCGCTACTGTGAGGAAGGAAAAATTAAAAAACCTTTAGCTGTTGGTACAAAGTACTGTAAGAAGCCTCCTGGAGGAGAAGGAGAGGAAATATAAAGGGTATGCTCTGGTTACGGTGAAAACCAACAGAGGTATGTTATAGTGCATGTACTTTTTTAAAAGCCACACATTTTACTTTAAGCCTGTTCCATCATACTTGCCAAAGGAAAGCGGAGAAACCTCACATAGCGCCTCAAGAGGTTTCTCCCCAGGAAATCCTCATGTCTCCTCTGCTTGCACTGCTGATGTTGCTCAGAGCTGTCTGTCAGGCGACCTTTACAAGCACATTACCATGTTTGACAGCAACCCTCCACCACAGAAGTTTCCAGAGAAGCTACCCCGCTCCACGAGGTTTCTCATTTTCCCTATTGGCTGCACAGCATTTCAGCGCGCTGCTAATTATATCAACGCTCAGATACAAACTCACCAAAATAGACAAGTGTCCTGAGGCCCCAGCTGCAGGGAAACAGACGTCGTCTTTAAATAATCCAGGTAGAGAGGCAAGGGAGGTCAGAGAGCACCCCTGGGCCACCTCCCGCTGCTAACGGGGACTGCAGACAACCTTGCTGGGACCAGCTCATGTCACTAATTAGGGTGCAGGTCCCAGGGCTTCAAAGGGACAGAGGCTGACCGGAGGGGGTAACGCCATGAAGGAGATGCAGTGCCACAGCCCATTGTCAGCCGGACAAAGGGCCCTATTATTGCTCCAAAGAGCAGGGCAGTTCTTACCGTAATTAGGAGACAAAGATGCACGATTTAGGATTTTACATAATCGAGAGATACTCTCCCAAATAGGAGCCCCTCTCACACAATCAGTGGATTAAGTATTGTTTATTCTGCTGCAAGTAAACAATGAGGTGCTCCCCCCCGCCCCCCCACCGCTTGGGGCTTTACATGGAAAAACAGTATTCGGGAAAACAATGCCGGGTGTCTTTTCATCTGACTTTGAAGAGCTAGTCCTGTGATTTAAAGTTGTTCATTTGACAGTATCTGGAAGGGTAATGGCCCACCCCGTAAATTAGCTGCTCACATACTGATCCCAGGGCCGCCAGACAGCCTTACCTTTGCCTCTGCTTAGCAGAGCTGGGCCAGAACAGGCAGACTCGGAGAGCTCTGGGGGCAAGAGGCTGTATTTACACAACAGCACTACAATGGCAGGATTAAAGGACCACAAGGAAGCCAGGCTGAAGCTCCTGCCCACCCCGGCACTGCTGGGGATGCACCCCTGACGGGAGGCTGGTACCAGCGTCAAGGCAACGCGTGCTGGCGCACCGCTCCAGAGCCAATGTCCCCAGTCACAGAATCATAGAATCCTTTAGGTTGGATCATCGTTTTCATACGAACTACTGGGGGAACAAAAAGGAGTCGGATGTTTGCCCTGTGGTTTACAAAGAAAGGCACGGCTAGGCAGATTGAGCATCACTTCTTTTTAGCCATGACAAAACAGTCTGTGCTGGGCTACCTAAAGCGGTAGCTCCAAACCGACTGCCAGACCTAGAGCACCTGGCTCTGGGATGCACAAAATCTCATACTTGCATCACAGAAGTCCTGATGAAGTGACTACTTTTACAATGTTGGCAATAAAAAGAGACTGAGGGTGTTCTGCTCCCTGCCCTTTGCTCATAACACAGCTGCTACGCTTTTTTGTTTGAACTTTAAGGAGCATTCTTCCTCCTCGTCTTCTACAGTAAGAAAACACCAGGATTTGATGAACACCTTCTAACATTTTGCAGTCTGCTCCCCTGCCACGAGCACACCCATATACACGTGCCACCTGCTCTGATACTCTAGCAAAATAGTCTATTTTCTTCACCTCTTTCACTCAGAAAAACACCCCTAAGCCTCACCAAGAGGACTCATTTCAGTCACGTGAACTCAGGACTGAGAATGGCATGCCGCATTCAGTGTATCTTGTTGAATCCTACAAACAGTCTTGCAGAACCCTGGGAACCAGCGGATTACAGCCCCTGCCTGCCAAGGATTTTAACCTATTTCCTTTGGGATGAAAGCATCACCTTAACAGCAGCCCAGACTGCTCTGCTTACCAGAGGATTTTCTGTTAGGTTGGGCCAAGCAGACAGTGTCATTTGACTTGTCTAGACCAGGACAAAAGGTGTGTTTTAAACCAGATAGGCAGGGCAAGTTGTATTTGAATATGTTAGCTGACCAGCGAGAACCACAGCTTCCTTGTCCTGTCCTATCTTAAATTGCTAAAGCAAATATTTGACAAAACCCCCCTTACCATCATCCAGACAAGGCCATAAAGACCAGCATCCCAGCACCACCCTTAACTCATGCCCACAGAGCTTGACAGTCATGGTTTTGATTTAAGGACACGTTTTAGTCTTTGTTGCTCAACACAATCAAGGGTAGAAAAATCCATTTCAGGAGAATATTATAAAAGAAAGTCTCCTAATCCTAGAGAAACAGTTGCATGAAGAGGAACAGCAGGTCTACCCAGCCAGTGTGTCTTTCTGCCTTGCCACAGTAGACTGCAAAGCTGCCAAGCTAGAAGGGTATTCTGTTATCTTTTATCCAGCACTCAAAGCAAGAGAATCCACCTCTCCACTCAGGTCCATGGCATACAACTTTGCAAAGAGGTCATATCTTCAAAGAAGCTTCAAAATGAGGCTAATGCCAGGATAAGCCTAATATGACAGCCGCTTTCTCTAAAGCGTAAACTATATGGCAAAATTATCTCAGACTCCCTTTTGTGGGGGTTGCAGAGCTCTTACCAGAGAACAACTGTTTCAGTTTTGCTCTATAATGAAAATTTACTTCATTTACTTCAGAAACAGCAAACTCCATTTAATTAACTACTATTTGCTGGACCAAGTTTAAGAAAGAGCTTTCCAAATCCTTTCCCCAATCAAAAAAGCATTTAAATGCCTTTAAAAATGGTTTTACACATATTTACCAAGGTTTTCTAGTTTAAAAAAAATGGAAAATTTAATACAATTAATTCCATTTAATAGAATGGGATGGCTCTGCTCCATGCCATTCTATTAAGAAACTGTATTCAGGAGAGAGTGTTGACACTTCAAGATGCTGAATTCTGCACCATTCCAAAAAGATCACTAGAGTCCAATGTCCCAAAATAAGCTTAAAACAATCACAATCTTCTGCAAATGGACAATCTCCATTTCTAAAATAGCAGCTTTCCTGCGTGTTTAAACTAGACTTGGAACATCTCTTTTATATCTTCATGTACCTGGCTCTACATTTTTCTATGGTAAAAAATAGGAAATAAAAAAGTATCAGGAGTCCCAGGGGCAATCACTTGAACCAAAACACAACACCCAAGCACCTTCCCAAATAATTAATAACCAATTTTTCCTTGTTAAGAGAAGCTGATTTAAGCCCAAATCCAAATAATTCCCTAACCTCAACAGGCAGAAAAGCATAACACATTCTATTGAAAGTCAGGAATCAGAAATTCATCTGTCTTCACTCATTCCCACGACAGACAACAAAACCTTTATATCCAGCTGCCGCCTTCTCCCCAAGTGGAATAATCTCATAGGTTGGTACCTGAATACTTCTACCAAGTTTTGCTTCACGTTTTAAGCATCTTTAGTCTAACTTGTTAAAATTTTGCTATGTTGGCATTTTACAGTTTTATGTAAAAACAGTGATGGGTTTGGAGGGGACGAAGGGGTGCTTTAATTTCTTCTAAAAATATCCCCAGCTATTAACTGGCAAGATTTCCTGTATTTGCAAAAAATAGTAAAATTAAGCCCTGCAGCACCCTGGTGACACAAAATGAGGCAGAAACATTTAAAAACCTGTTAAAAATCACAAAGAGGGGCAGTTAACAGTGGAGGGGGCTGAATGGCTGTACCCCTCCCCAGCAGGCTCCCTCAGGCCATCTGGTGACCAGAAACACTCTTGGGACTATTTCTTACCTCAGCGAATTATCTGGATGTGTCTCCATGTGGGACTCCAGCCCATACTTGCAAAAAAAATCTTTGAAACACACTGGACAATGATAAACTTCCTCCTCAGCCTTCTTATCCCCTTCACCGGAGTGACCATCCTCGACAACCTTCAGAGAGAGGGGAAAAAACTTCAGTAGACCAAATTTTAAGCAACAAACCAAACATGCAATCCATTCAAAGTCCTCCTCTTAAAAACGAAGTAGCGGGCTTCATCCATAACATTGCTGCAGGTGACCTGAAATTACTCATTTCAGCAACAGAGAGAGTAAGTGACAGAGCCTCTGCATGTGTGTGAGAAGGTGCATGACAGAAAAGGAGGCTCCGTAGGAGATAAAGTATGCAGCTAAGTCACGGATACATCAGTTCTAATGAGAAACTGCGATTTGAACAACTTATAAACCCGTATGTTTATATACCACTGAACTAGCATTCCTCCCCCTTCAGAAAGCCAGGCGAGCTGTCAGCCTAAATTATTTATGCCACTGAAGATACTGCCAACTGCTAACTCAAGTGGTCCAGGGAAAAGCAATAAACTTTTGCATTTTTTCTATAGCCCTCTTCTGATTACAGGAAGAAAAGCATGCACATAACAAGGGATACTGAGCTAAATGAAACTGCTACTAGTTTGCCATTTAGAGATAGTAAGTGGAAAGGGTCGAGTAAAGTTTGGCAGCCACCATACATTTTGTACAAATGACTGAAATGCACTAAAATATTTCATAAATAAAACCCTAATGGAAATGTCTAGCCTTCAAATACATATCTTCTGGTTGCTCTTGCAACTCCAATAATGCAGGATTATGCTACTGTGAAAGGCAAATGTACTACATATTATTATTTTTTTTCTGGATCAAGTTCAAATCACTATCCTGCAAGACTACTATGAATTAAATGGGAGAAAACAAAACTAGGGGAAAAGCTGCAGTAGCAAAAGAATAGTTCATCCTCTTGTCATCCAACATCAATTATCTAATATAAATAATATGCAAATCCAAAAATTTAAACAATAAAGAATTAAACAAATTGAATTCTTTCAATCTCTGAAACTAGAAACTCATTTTCAATCTCAGACAACAGCGTTGGCTACACAGGAAAAGCATGGCATCTTAAGATATATGCAGGTCTGTAACAAGCCCACATTTTAATATTTCTATGCTGACTGCATGAACTCAACAGCTGACAGTTTAGGAGGTAGCCAGGAACATCTTTTGCTTCATGCCCCATAAAGAACCTTTTTTGCAGGTGTCCTCTCCTCTCTGTCCATCTCAGCATCGTGACTAAACTTCCGTTTTGAAGATAATCGCCTGCGCTTCAGCGGCGACGGGGGAGTTGTGCTCGCTGTGCTGTTCGGATCCTTCTCGTGAATCTTCATGTGCCTGAACGGGAGGGGCAAGAAGACACCGTTAGCAGGCAAGTCGGAGAGGAAAGTCTGTGTAAATTTTAATGCCAACACCACTTCTAAGGTTTGCCTTTAAAGGATACCAGCAGAGATCCCATAAACCAGACTGAACTTCTGAAAAGCAGCTGGGCACGATCCAGCACAGGCCGTTTGCAGCATCCATGACCATGCGGGGCCATGGCAGGGAGCCCGGCAGCTCTCCCCCATGCCCCAACCCCCCAGCACGGTGCTTGCCCCCCTACCATCTAGCCCCACCATGTCCGTCCCCCATCATCCAAGAGGCCCTGCTTCTGCCTAATTCTGCACAGTAATCTACACGCCCGGCCTCCCAGTCTTGTGGTGGCCTAGTAAGTAAAAGCCTGCACCGTAGCATCCATTTCTCTCAGTGCAAAAAAAATGCCCCATCTTCAGCCAGCTCTCCTTTTGTAGTGTCAGATGGATCTGTATATGCCAACGTCAGAGCAACACTTCTTAAAACGCATTTGTTTCCTTCTCATCCTTAAGGTGTTGGTGCACCCCAATATCGAATTTCAACTGCAGCTTTGAAGTCAAGATATATCTGGTCACACTGTTCAGCTGCAGCAGGTATGGCTTGCAAAACTCTGTATTGCCAAAGCATGTTCACAAACCTGCCTCCCCGGGAAAACACCTATTTCTTGTCACAAAGACAGTGGAAAGGGGAGAGGGACAAAACGGCTCAGGAAGCAAATCTCATTAATATCTGTATAGCTGACCTGCTTTGCCTTTCGGTTTTCCATATCTGCAACCTGAGGAAGACACTGTCATCTAGTTCCCTTCAGTTAGATGAAAGGTATTGCTCCCGTGCTTCTTTTTCTGAGCACTCCAAGCTCAAATTGTAAATTTTCTTTTTAAAACAAATGTAGGGCCTTTAGCCTCACTTCAAATTTGCAGTGCTTTTGAAAAAAATCAAACTTACACTCCTACATGCAATGAAAATTTTTGCTTCTAAGAGCTAGGAATAAAAGTGCAGGAGAGAGTTGCCCTTTGTCCACTTCAAAGCAGCACAAGGGAGACCATGTTAATGGCATGTGGGCACATCCTTCAGAAGTCACACCCACAACTCGGCTCAGGACTGTGCCATTTAACTCGACTGCACGCTATCATGTTCAAACATGAGAGAATGTTGTAACCTAGATGAGTCTCATATGTCCTCATAACTGCTTGGGTGTTATGACATAAAATCTGTTTTAGTTTTGGATGCCAAGGGCATGATGCTTCAAGATAACACACTGGACCGAACTGAGCCATGGGCAGACTCCACCAGAGCTGCTGGGAGGACTGTCTCCTTAACGCAATGGTTTTTTTAACGTTTCCTTTCACCATCTCTGAAGCTTAAAAAAAAAAAAAAAAAAAAGGCATCTAAATTACCATCTCAAACTACAGCCAGGCTTCTGAGGGTGTTATGCGGGAACAGCCTCAAGCCAAAAGTGCCACATGTACCAGAATCGATGCAAGATTAAAATGGCTGTTCAGCTACTGCCTGCTTTCAACACCCGGCAAGGCTGGGGCTGCTCAGAGGACCTGGTCCGCATGAGGAAAATGTGGCTCCCACAGCCTCCCAGTAACCCTCACTGGTCACACAAACAGTGGACGGACACTGGTGTCACCTGTCAGTCACACTGTTGGAGGTTCAAGGAGGAGAGAGCGTCTGTGTGCAGATGTGCCCAGCAGGTTGGGCACAGCATCATGGAAGCATTGCTGAATTTGTCTGAACTCTTTCCCTGTCGATTGCCTGACTGGGAGCGGATGAAAGGTTGAAACTCTGAGGGTTTGGCTCTCTCCAGGTTTGACAGGACCCAGGGAGAAGTTGGAGCGCTGACACAGCCTCTGGAGTGCAGTGCGCTCCCCTGCCTCAGCCCCCTGGTAGCCCTGTCACCACAGGCACCAAAGCTGACTGATTTATCTGCATGAATCCAGTGCTAGCTGGTCTCACCAACTCTGCAAGGAAGGCACCTGCAGGTACTGTACTGCCTCATTTTCTTTAGTATTTTTTTTTCTTTCTCTATGGCACTGACTTAACTTCTCATGCTAGCTAGAGCTTCCTATAGGTGATAAATCAACAGTGTGAGGAGCAGTTGTCTGTATTCATGCAGAATAAGGGAGAAGAAACCGGTTACTTGTTCAAAGGGTTTCTGTCCACAATGGTTGAAGAGAAAACTCAAAAAGCATCTGGGAACAAAAAAACGTAGTATTCAATTGCACAGGCAAAGCAAAGTCTGGAAGGTGGTTTGTTGTGTCCTTTTTTTTGTTTGCCGGT
>JAVJGG010000030.1:16520794-16598769 GCA_035590195.1 Aviceda cuculoides | reverse complement strand
TCAAGGTCAGGCTGGACGGGGCTCTGAGCAACCTGATCTAGTTGAAGATGTCCCTGCTCATTGCAGGGGGGTTGGACCAGATGACCTTAAAGGTCCCTTCCAACCCAAACTATTCTATGATTCTGTTGTTATTAGTCTCCCCAGCACCCATGTACACATACACTTGGACAGCACTGAAGGTGGAACACTAAAGTGCAACCACAATACACAGGATGAAAGGAAGGAGATAAAAATTTGATCTTAATACTAGGGAGGACTCCCTTGCACTAAGTGCTAGCTAGCCTTGATTAATCTCTCGGAGAAAGTGGTGGAACTCTTATTTAAAATGAGACCAGATGGAGAGCCAGAAGAATTTGCAGAGAATAATCCTGAAATGGAAAAAGGAAATTAAGTCTTTTCCAAACAAGGTCTGATCCACCTCTGAACTAAACTAGCATTTAAGAACTGCTATGCAAAAAATGCAGATAGCTTGCTACACACTATGCTTTTTGCAGCACAGCTGTACATGAAAAAAGTCTCCTTGTAACTTCTTCCCTCCCTCTCACACAAGGAATTTCCCAGGTGAGCTGAGAGGATTCAACTGTGTTACGACTGTGTGCCAGTCAGCCCTCTGAACAAAATCACATTTTTCAAGTGCTTGACTGCCTTTCATTCCATCTTCCCCGTGAGAATCACCTTCCACTTCCCCTCTTCTGCCACAGCTTTCCTCTCCCCTCTAATGGTCACGTGAATAGGACAACTAAGACAATACTGCACAAGAATTCCCCGAGCTTCTTTGTTTTTTCTTTTTTAAAACAAATGGGCAGAAAAAGTTTTCAGCCCCACGCTGTAATGCAGAGCGTGATTTCAGAAGGGTGAATATTCCACCAGAACAGTAGCAAGTGAATACTTTGCTGCTTCTCATTGAAGAAGAGACTTTTGTAATAATAAAAAAATGCAGAACTCAAGTACCTTACTCCTTTTGCTCCCCGCAGATGGTGCTGGATCAGTGCCTAAGGGAGGTGACTCATGGGGGGGGTAGGGGGAAGAGCATGTGTCCTAATGAAGTGACATGCAGCTCCTGCTGGTCACATCCCAGTCTTTACCGCATTTCTAAAAAGGGCTGCTGTATTTTCTTAATGCCGAGAGGATTTGCATGTTGATCATATAAGCTTTCTGGAGGTCTTGAAACAGGGCAGCCTACAGCTTCAATGCCAAAACCAGAACGTGGGCAGGTTTTGACTGGCTGGCTCAAGGCTAGAGCGAGGAGTCAAAGCATCCTGAAAGAGGCAACTGCAAGAAGCAGCTGCTCCCAGCTCCGGGTCCCACTGAATTATGAACAAAACCAGGAGCTCCTGCTTTGCATGCAGATAACCTGATCAGCACCACTTTGGCTCTCGGAGAGGAAGCATCCCTCAGCATGTGTGGGAATCCTTCACCTCTTAACTCTGGGGAGAAAAACCACACCGTGGTAGCTGCAGCCCGGGTTTCCACAGCCGCTGATGTGCTCCACATCCCTAAGAGGAAGGGCCTGCCTGGCTCAGAGGCCCAGGCAAAAGGAAGGTGTGGAACGACAGGGTGTATCTGCAGCCTCTGAGCAGGGTCCAGAGTTAAGCCTCTCCCTTATAACTATGGCAGCACAAGCATTCCTGGCTTTCAGTCAAGAGAGGTTTATGCCAGGTAGGTCTGATTAGAAGGAGCAGCATGTCCAGAGGGGGAGCAGCAAGCAATTTCACTGAGGCCTGGTTGGGAAAGTCCCAGCATCTAAATCAAGATTAATTCTTGAGCACAGGATCCAGTGCATGTATAAACACCCTCCTCCTCCCTCACATCTCCACGCCTGTGGAAACGCAGTGGGGAGGCCAATGAATCCGGGCATTATCAGTCCAGAGAGATCATCTGACAGTATCAAGTTCAGGTTCTGGCTTCAAATCCCACACATTATTCTAAGTTTCTCCACTTTACCACTAGATGTACCCTATACTCTACTGTATTGCACATGGCTGTTCCTCATCTCCCTCGTGATTTCTGAGCAGTTTGATATCAAAATCAAGGCGATGATCCTCAGACATCTAATGTCTAAAGACAAGGGAACCACACATCCAACCATTCAGAGACTAAATTAAAACCAGTGCCTTCCATCCTTCACCTTATTTAAAATACACCTTTTTTTTTTTTTTCCTTCCAATGTAAAGAGTTCTTCAAGTTCACCAAGCTAGTCTGGGAAGGCCTGAGCTGGTCAGATGCCCTAAATACAATCTAACTGATGCAACTGCTTTACCTCTTGCACTGCTTTCTTCCCTGAGATCTCTCACTTACATTGCTACCTTCAAATACCAGTAAATAATCTCCAAAGAACCAAAAAAAGTGTTCTCAATAATCTACAGTAAAGAAAAAGCATGTCTATCATTCAGAACATGACCAAACATCTCTGTATTAAAAAAAAGTCTTCTTTGTCTAAGCTTCAACTTCATGCCACTGTATCAGAACCAACAAGAGTGCAGGATGCTTCCGAGACAGGTTGAAATTAGAACCATGACGTTCTTCAGGCCCCATGGAATGAAAAATGGCCCACAGAGTAAAAGAAGACAGCCTTCAAAATTACAGTGATAACATCTCTTTTGAAAGATTTCTAGGTCACGTCACCTTTGCCACTGTTTTTGTTTCATTCTGCTTAACAAATGTTACTTCAGCCCAAATTGTCTAGAAATATAGGAAAACCCAGGGAACTCCTCTTCAAAACTTGTGCCATTTGACATGCATCGGAAGTAAATCCTAAACAAACAGAAAGTGAAGCAGCAGCATTTTTAGGAGCAATCACTCAATATACTGCTGCTAACCCTCTCCTTAAAGAGTCTTGTGAATATGACTGGAACTTAAGTCAAAAGTGCAGTAACACTATACCCTTTGGTTAAAGAGTTTAGTCAGTTGTTTGTTTGTTAAAACATGTAGAGAATCTGTAGTGACAATGTATTTCCAGTGCTAATTACCAACTTAAGAGAGCAATCCACTCAGCCCTTGCCAGTTGTAATCACAGGAACCACCAGAAAGATGCAGGTAATTTTGCAAATCAGACACGATCTGTACTTGGACAAGTTTCTGTTTGTCTTCTCTTCTTGGCTTGTTTGCTATTTGTATCCTCAAAAAAACCCCAAAATGACCCAAAAAGCCCTCAGACACGCATGCACACTTCACAGCAAGTCAAGAGACATTCGAATACCAAAACCCCAACCATCTGGGAAACACCCTCTTACAACTGCGGAGCAATTTCAAAACAAATTTCAAGTTCCACCAAATATTCTAGTGGTAACCAGCGCTGAATGCTAGCATGGGATAAGCAAAATGAAGCTGAACAGCAAGAAATCTCCATGGCTATGCTATTAATAAAGCCATTGCAATGCATGCTGTGAAAGAGCAGGGTGGGGCGAACAGGTCCCAGGAAGGATCAGACTGGGAAGCACTGACTCATTTTAGCCACACGTCTGCAACCAGGCGCAGCAGGAGATCCCCCAGCTCACACTCCCCACAGCATCCACGCGCTGCAATCTTGCCGGCGCAGTGGCACGGCTCATTATCCTCATGGAGGCCCCAGCGCTTATTAGCTCTGTCAGGGCTAACAGGGCCCCAGAGAGCCTCCCCGCACAGCAGCATGCAGCAGCATGTGGGTGTAGCAGCCCCCTTGGCGTCACCCCGGGAACCGCTGCAGCCCAAGGTCCCACACAGATATGCCATAAGCATCCCCCCAAGCGCAGCGGCCAAGCGCAGGCTGCCGCGCTGTCTGACTCCCTGCACAACGAGGTTCTCCCAGCAAAGCAAAAATAGCCTTACAGCAGGGTGGCAGACAGCATCATTAGGATGACATGAGCATTATTATTTAGATCCATCAAGACTAGCTCGGTGTGCTAAGGCTGCAAAAGCCACCTGTGATTACATTCGAATGACAGATTAGAAATCCCTTTTCAGTGCTACCAGGACAGTCTGCAAAGTTAACCAGTGCCATGCAGCTGCCAATACATGATACCTAAGGATATATGATACACACGCATGCATACAAAGCATTTTGTACTTTTATCCTAGAGTAAAAATTTGCTTTGCTGTGAATAAAGGCAAGTTGTAAGCACGAGTGAAAGGAAAGATACTGATCTACAAATCCAAAGGGGGGGGGGGTGGTACCATTTCTGAATAATTATGCTGTATTCACATTTAAGCAACTACTTGCTATGCAGAATCAGCAAGTTCAAACAGGCTGAGATTGATATAACCACATTCCCAGCTTGGCTCAAAGGTACTCCTCTTCCCTACCAGCAGCATTGTCAGAACACCTCAAAGGAAAAAAGGGAGACAAATATCTGCCTGATGATGTTGTGACAGGGAAGTGATTCAAGCCATGCCTCCGAAGCAAAGCTTCCCAAAGCACAGCAAAAGGAAGCACACATTTGCAGTTCGCATCAACCCTTGCACAAGGGAGGGCAAAAGAGAAGGGAAATGCAGTGTGAGCTTCCCAGTATCACTTCCACCAAACTGCCTGCACTGAATTCAGAGCAGACCTAAATTAACAATGCCAAATACTGCACGGAGACTTCCAAGCCGTAAGAAACTCTTTCATAAGGGACAGTATTAAACAAGATCCTTCTGAGGCCCCTGTAATTCCTTAAGCTTGGAGACAAAAGTTCATTAACAACAATAAAATTAAGCAGGAATAAGATTTTTTTTAAAGTGTACCAAACGCTTTGCCTGGGACATTCTGAACTGTTGTTTTCTTTCATCTTTTTGGAAATTTGTGGTTTTCAGGCACGTCCTTTAGTTATCATGGTATATAACCTTAGTCAATTACTTCATTGCCGATTTTTCAGGAAACTTCAGGTTTAAAGAAAACAAGTAGTTTTAGATGGTAAGGACAATTAAAGCAGCTTCAAATTTTAGCATCAGGAAAAAAAGGCGGGGGGGGGAGAGAAAGAGAGGAAATTAGAGAAAGGATGTCAGAAGGCGGAGAAGTTTTATCCTTATGAGCAAACACAGTTGAAGAAGTCCTACGTATGTCCTGCCTCCCCCCCCAAACTGCACCCCTTTACCAACCAAGCAAACATAAGCCCCAGCTACTTCCCAAAACCAGGCAAAGCCCTCACGCAGTTGCTTCCCTCTCACACTCCACTGTTGAGCAATCCTGATGGCACACAGCACAGAACAACTTGCTGCGTCACACAGCTCAAGGAGGAAAAAATAGATGGCCACAGCAATGCTGGGGACGCTGTGCAGATGGAGCAGAATACCTCCCCCCGGCACACACACGCACGCATGCAAGGAAGCTGCACTAGATAAGAGAAGCACATCTTCGTTAAAGCAGGGTCTTTGCATCACTCCGCTATCAGCAGTCACCAAGTAACTTGAGGGGCAAGGAAGTAAGGGGTTATCACTGCACACACAGAAGTTGTGCAAACTTTTCCCAGCGCTGAGGACGGCATCCTAGCAAAAGGTTTCACGTGCTCAGCCCATTTCCTCTCCTGTTCCTGAACATGTGGTCCTCCTTCCTCACCAGTAGTGACCTCACAGCATTCCCTGCCGAGCACAGAAGCACTAGAAAAAGGTTTTGCATCTTGTTACATGTCTGTTTAGTCAAGCGTAAGTAGCTGGAAACAGAAGTCCCCACATGACTTGTGCTACCTTTATGGGAGTTTGGGAACTTTCACCCTCAAGTGAAATTAATTTTGGTGCAGTTCATAAGCAATACGGATTGCCTTACGCTCTTTACCCTCAGTTTGAAACTGTCAAGAAAGACAACACATTGAGGTGGCTTGATGTCAAAAGTGAGCCATACAGAAGTCGTATACCTCCCTCTGTTTTAAGACATCTTTCCACATAAAGCACTGGAGAGCTGACTCTGAGGATTTACCAAAAAAATCACTGAGAGTGATTTTTGATGAAGTTTAGAAAACTTCAGCTAAGAGATCAGCCTGAAGAATTCAGCATATCTATAGAAAGATACAGAAGAAACAGAAAGCAGTATTTGCACATTGTGTGCTATTTACCAGTTGTATAATGGCACTGCTACTTTATAGACCGTGTCTTTGCCTAAGCTGTGTGCATCATGGCTCAGAAACCCAAGTGAAAGGCCCTGGTTAAGCCCAAACGCCAAGATTCTGCTCACTGTTTTGTTTTTTGTTGGTTTTTTTTTTTTTTACAGCTAAAGAAGTTTCCCCAAATGCTGACAATCTACTGCCTGTGAACAGCCTACTTTAAAAAGAGGGGAGAAAAGAAAGAGGAAGAAACCTGCTGACCCTGAGAGGGGGTACATTCTGCAGTTTGCTGGTTCCAGCATGCTGAACTAGAACAGGTTGAGCAGGTTAGATACTGGGGGGAGAAAAGGTAAAGCTGGAAGACATACATTAAAGGTGGAACGACAGCAACCACAAATGCAGTTTGAGATAGACTTTTTCCTCATTCTCGTCAGTACTTGGCCCAGGAGCCTTTTCAGACAACAGGAGGAACAGTGAACACACATTCATTAGAGAAGTGATGCAAGTATTTCTGACGTGCACACACAACACGCTGAGCAAAGATTACCTTAACATACAAACTCTCCCACCAAATTTTCTCACCACCAGCATTTTCTACACAGAATCACTCAACTGAAGTACAAGCTAGAAGACAAACCACCAACCAAAATGCCAAAAAACCAACACGTTACTTGTTAACCTTGAGAGCTAACATCTCTGCAAGAATCGCATTAATGTCAGGCTTATGGCAAAGGACTAAAAGCACCTAAACTCCCCGCAAAGATCACCTGGGTTTTCTAGTACTTGTTAAGTCTTGTATTTATTATGTAGCTCTTCAAGGTGAGAAGGGGAGGTAACATCCCTGAGAATACTAGACCTTCATAGGAGGTGATGTTCCTGAAAGGGTACTTTAGGCAGAAAGATCAAGGTCTTGTGCTGCCAGGCTAGAGTCTCATCTGTCAAGTGGCTTGTGCTCATTTGAACTGTGACATAGGTAACAAAGCAGCACTAAGCTACGCTCAATATGCTCTGTTATACTGAGATTTATGTTATTGCCCATGAGGAGGGTGGTACTACTCAGTTACATCAGACTACCTTCCCCTCGGCACCAGTCGCATCAGAAACCTAAACTTATTGAAAGCAGCATGTACCCCTTTTTTGCCTGCAGAAATCCAAAACATAAAAATCCACAACCTTACAATGCACAAGATCAGACTTAGCTGCTCCTCAGAGGCAACACACACAAAATCTAGGACTCAAAAGCACACTGAAGTCTTTCTTATGTTGAGGTACTGAAGAGCTCTGGAGATGCAAGTATAATGTTCCTCATTGTGTACACTTCAGTTCTCAAGAACAATGGAGCTAATTAAGGTCTGCGTATAAATCTTAACTCTGCACTTCCTTGCTTCGCTTGATTCTAATCAGATCTCAGCGTTCATGTTTTTGTGTTAACTTCCTTTGCTGTTCTTTAATGATAACTGAAGGGGGATACTGTCCAAGGCTACAAGCAGCATGTAACACGTCTGAAATCATGGCATCTCCTTTTGCCTCCGACTGCTCACAGAGGTACTGCACCACAAGGGCTCCTTCAGAGCCTCTTACTGCTAAAGATATCTATGGAGGGGGTTTTTGGAGCACTCTATTTATGCATCATGTGAATTAAAAAGAAGTTTATATGAAGTCTTTACAAAAGATGACCAATCTACTTGGCAACAGTGAGACAACAAAAGTTTCTGCCTGGGATCATTAAAAATACTGTTGTCTTCGACTTCTCATCAAAGACACAGAGAAACAGACTTGCTTACTGCTATACCAGTGTTGAAGAAGCCTGACCTTTTCTTTCTTTCTTTCTTTTTTAATCTTCTTCAGAACATAGGGATCCCAGTAGAATACCAAACATTTACTCTGGATATATCTGCTGACAGGACAGAGAACAAAAAAACTTCCCTCCACCTGTTTCCCCATCCTTATTTACAAAATGTATTACTGAAAACGTAAGAAATATTTTTTAATTGCAAAGACAAGCAAAACAGCTATCACATCTCACCTGTCTCCTACAACCACAGTCATCAGTTAGTAGAAGCAGAAATTAGTCTTTTGTGTTTGCTCTCCCTGCTCAAGAATTAGGGCACTTGCATTTGCTGAAGCTTATCTTTCATGAGGATGCTGACACAGTGGTTAAATCATCCCCCACGTATAAGGAATGGATCTGAATGCCTGTAATACAGCTGGCTTCTTCATATTTAAGAGTACTGCCTACCAACTATTACATTGAAATAAAAGCTCCTTAGGAGATGACCAAAGAGTCATTTCTATTGTGCAAGACAATAAGAGAGGGCCTTTTCACACGTGTGAAGTGTCAACCATTTTCAGCATCACGAGTTCCTTGGCTATTTGTTTTTAACTTCAAGTTCTTGTATGTTCAGTTTTTCAAAGCCACACAACGTTTAACACCAAATTTCCACTTGGCCATCTTTGCAAACCACCAGAAACCAAACCATGTTGTAATAAGGCATGTTTTTATTCCTCTCGTCTTCTGGAAATAAAAAAAGCTGATCATCACATTTGGCTATGCTCTGCCTCCAAAAACTCCCATCTTAAACAAATGCCAGACTGCACGTGCTAGACTGCAGAGATCCTATTTGTACTTAGAGGCTGGGCATTGTTATTGCACTGCACCCTACAAAACACACACAGCGTACTGGAAGTAGGCCAATGCCATAAATAACACAGGAGCAAGTCACAGGTGGAATGCAGGGAAAGGATGGATTCAGCCAGATCTTGAGGACACTCTGCCTATTGGTTATTTGCAAAGTCAAAGGCAGCCTGTACGCATGCCTGCCCATGAAGCACAGACCCACGTTGAAGAGAGTGAGGAAATCATTAAAGCATGTGCATCTCAACCCCTGTGCCTTTATCAGGATCCGACACTCATCTTCCAACCAGTACATTACAATCTTCACCAAACAGACGCTCTTCATTTGCCAGTGAAGATGGCTGACTTAAAACATCAAAATTCACAGGTTACCCTCGAGCACGGGCATTTCCTATCTTTCTCAAAAAACTCATTTAGCAACATATACACACATATAAAGTGTTGTTTAAAAAAGACTGAATATGAACATCAGAATAGCACCATACCCTGATCACAAAAACAGCTGTTTGTCTCTCCACAGCACATTAAAAAGAGAAGTTTTGGAAAATTATCTAGCACCGAAAATAAGATTGAGAATGAAAGTGCCTTCTTAATTAAAAGAAGAAATACCTTCTTTGATAGGACCCTTTGTAAGCATGCTTCAAAGCATAGCTTCTGCGATCCAGATCTTCCAATTTGAGTTTCAAAGACTTCTGCATGTGGTTGTTGCATGTGGTGTTTCGTGTGTGCCAAAAAAAAATAAATTCCCCAAACTTCGAGACCTGTTTCTGAGATGGCGCATAAACAGCCTACAAGTACCTAAGTAGGATGTAAATAAAAAGCCATTATGAAGAATTTTGCTTGGTATGGAGTACGAAGCCGAAGGAGAGAAAGAAGGCAGATACCTGCGACCTTTTGATTTCATATGAAACACTTCAGTAGGTTTGCATTACTGCACTAATATGGACAGCCTGGTGAACATCAGCCATGGATACTGCAGCTTCGTTTACCAAACTGGGGAAGCTCTGGCTGTAATACATATATTATCCCTTTAGCCTTTTCGGACTTGCCACAGAGACTTTAATAGCTACCCACTGGAAACTGGCAGGAAGGTCATTTCTCGCCTCCCTTCTGGCATTTATATCCTATTAACATTTTCAAGTTACATGGAGAGCATGTCTTTGGCAGGGAGGAAAATGTGATTTTAAAGTGATAGGCACAGAACATCCTCAGTCACAGAAATGGAAAAGGAGCTGTTGGCAAAGTCTCCTACCCCTAAAGGAAACCCTTTTGGAGCAAGTGGAGGCATCGCCCTTCCCCCTGAAGCCTGATGTATGTTCTACTGGAATGCAACACAGTAAGTCAAGCAAAGTCTTTTCGCTACCTCAAGGTCCCTTGCTAAAGCTTACAAACCACCACCACCAAAACCCACAGCAGCAGCCTAACTCCTCTGTCTGCATTTTGGGGAGATGCAGTGGTGGAGATGGAATAAGAGGCTTGCAACCTCCTATTTGGTGGCAGAGTCTAGACCCAAAAGGGCTCCTCAGAGTTGGCACTATTCGTAGATAAACTCCTCAGGGAGCTACCGTGACAGTACAGATGGAAAGCCTTTGGAAAGCCTTTAGTAATTGCAATTTATTGATTGGAGACACTACTTTGGAAATCCCCAGCTTTTTCAGAGCTACAGAAAACTCCTTATACACACCCCCCCTCTCCTTCCATATAGTTTATGCTCCTGCTGCAGATCTGAGAATATTCAAACTTTAATTTACTGTGTCCAAGAGAAAGCCATAGTGTCTGTGTCTCTAGTGTAAAAGTGCGAGGATCAGTATGTCCTAAACTGAAGATTTTCTTATGTACTGATCGTCACAGTGCCATTCCAGTTACAGGAATTTTGAATTCAAAATTACCATGATCTAACTCCTTCCTCCAAATTCCTAAAAAGCCCCAAGAAAACAACACACCAAACCCCCAAATCAGTCCCTGATGCTAGAAGGCTTGCTACTTACAAGAAGACTTGCTCTTTCCAGTACTGGTCAAAAAAGAAAACTCTGTAAAAAAACTCAACATCGTCTCCAGCTCTCCTCCTCCAGAGCAATTCCTGTTGCTGACAGCAGACACTGATGGATCTCCTAGTTATCATACCAGATTGCAACAACCCTCCTGAAACAGCAGAAGCAACGCTGATATGGAGACAGTTAACTTGACAGTATATTCAGAAGAAGAAGAAAATCAGCTTTTCACACTGGACATTGAGCACTCTCCAGAGACCTTTGCTCTCTCCAACAGCGACTGTCCCTGCAGGAGATTCATGCCACTCTTGAGCAGTCTGGCAGCTGTAAGAGAATTTTCTAAGGTACCCCGGGCTCATGGTTCCCTGTTGAAAATCCTGGCCAAGACTCACCCTGGTCAGAAAAGGAAGCAGGTTTTAACCTCTTTTTCTGAATGTTGCTGCACAAGGGAACCTTCCCCCTCCACCCCTGTCTGCTGTGCCCATTCAGCTTGACTTGTTGTCAAGGAGCCAAGAAGAACAAAAAGAAACTGGACTTTATGTGAGAGGCTATGACTCATTTACAAATGAAGTGTTGCATGAGAGTCAGAATTGCGGGAGTCAGGAAGGGCAGCATCAGTTTCACAGGTAAAGAGTACACACAACACCCCAATACAACTAGACTTACCCAGAGAAGAGATGGGCAGAAAAGAGTGTTCCCACTCCACAAAATGTCTGGCTATTGCAAAAAAGTTTTGCCCACAGGCAAAAGAACAGCAAATAAGAGCTCTGGAGGGTCTTTTCCTCTCTCCACTTAATAAAGTGAGGGGCTTTCTATGGAGAAGACTGATACTTGAGAGTGTACCAACACTGATATTTTCTAACCCAGAAAAGCAACCAAAACTCCTTCCCTCCTCTACTCAGCTGAATGTCTAATGACCTGGCTGCTATGAGGTGGAAAAATGGATCAGAAATTTAATCCTCTGTCGGAACAGTAATAAGCACTCCTGTGGCACAGTATTTCCCTTGACAAAACCATTTTGTTGGACTTTTTCCCCTAAAAGGTCTTTTAAAAGTCTGGATTAAAAAAAATAGTACAGACGGTTAAGTAAAAGCCAGAACAAGGCAGAGGGAGAGAAAGAGAAGAGAGGATGTATGTGCCTATACATTTCTTCCCTCTGTTCAGATACTGGCAGATTAACTTCTCCCTCACTCCTCTCTTGTGCACCAAGCTTATTTGATGTAAATGCAGTAATACTTGAGGAGGCTCCTTTAGGACACCTTCACAAGCTATGTTCACTCTTTAGCAGCACATTCACAACTTTCTGCTAAAGCCAACAACTTCTTTCTCTGACCCCACACTCTGTGCGATGCTCCAGGGATACCACAATGCTGGCTACCAGGGGCACATTAGAAATCTACTCTTTGGTGGTTTGGGCATATATCTGTCACTACTTCGATACCATGGCACAAAACCAGCGAACAACAAAGGAGCTGTGCGCAAAAGCAGAGAAAGATGGGCTTGTATTATCATCCAGCTGGCGCGGAAGAACAGACAGGGCACCACCACAAGCAAGGCCTGCGGGAGCTGCACACAAGGCAGGACCTGGCGAGCAGGTCCTTGTTCTGGGATCCTCAGACAGAAGCAGTTTTGATGTGATGTGAGAGTCATTCAGACACAGCACTAGCAGGCCATTGGACCTGACGCTACAGATTAGTTTGAGATGCCTACGAAAAAATTTACTTCACACCATCTTAGACTAGAAATACCTGTTTTGGAAGGAGGTACCCGGTGGGCAAAATGAATATCTTCCTTGTGAGTGTGTCATAGCACCAGATAACAAATTTCATTTCATTTTGCATTTATCCTCATCTGCCTACTTGCACATTCATGCTTTCCACTTCAGCAACAGGATTCACTATTACAGTCTGTTATAGCAACAAGAAAAGGCTGTTCACTGCAAAAAATTGGTGGTGCAGTCCTGCCAAGCACAACTCTCCTTTAGCAAAACTAGCCTGTTTCAGTGTGCTCAGGATCTTGCCTGTCACAGGTCTGGTGTCACCTGTTGCAGTGACACCATGCTTGGTAATAAGTTTCTGCAATGTCCCACCAAGCTACTGCGCTGAGGGCCTACACAAGGAGTTTTACAGAGCAGACAGGAACCTAGTAGATGGAAAGAATTTTTAATAGGAAGATTTTTCCTTGCATGAACTTAGGTCCTTCTTAGTGCAGTCAGTAAATACAGCACTCCATCCTGGTAACTTCAAGCAACATCTTGTCAAGAGAAAAACTTAAAACAATCTTCTCATCAGAAGGTTCTGATCTGTACTTACTTCTTTTGGGCAAGTCACTAAGCCTGGCAATTCTGGAAAATTTGTTACTAAAGCACGGTTAAGAGTTGCTGTATGGGGAAACCCACATAAGCAAAGGTGACTACATCAATATCTGATAGGCCTGGAGTCAAGTCTCGGGGGAAGCCTCCCTTTCCTGCCTGTGGGAGAGGACGAGGAGATACCTAGTGAGCAAAAAGCCAAACAAACCCCGCAAGCAGTCCTTCAGCAAGCAGCCCGGGCTGAGGACTTGGACACAAGTGTCTGACCACCCCAGAGTCCCAGCACTGGAATTCACCCTTGGATGCTGACAGTGACATCAGCTGCAACTCAGCAGCTGCCCTGCCTTCCTCATGGCAGACAGAGTAATGACCACGGTCTGGCAAACATGTGGCTCGCAACACCTCTGGTCAGATGAGTCAGACGCGTGATTTATTCGTGCCCAAGGCCAGTATCTCCTCTGAATGTCTTTGTGTCTTTCCCTTCTCATTTTACGTCTCTCTGTCCAACACTCCCCCAAACCAATCAGGTATAAGTTAAAGAAATATGAAATTACAAAACTGCATTTCTCCTCAGTTTTCATGTAACTATTTAACCTGGACAATGTGACAGAGAAAAGGTAAAGCCGCAAGCAGCTATTGCTTCCTTTGTCCAGCATTACATTATCTTTCCTTTTGTCACCAAAATCACCCCTTTCGTTCCACCTATAGCATGCTGCTTGACTGGTAATAGTCGAGGAAACAAGATCTCTTCCCTCCCACACAGAATCAGTCTGTAACCATCACTCTTGTCATTTTGCTTATAAGCTATATTCCTTTCCCCCACCTGTCTTGCAGTTTCTTTGTAGGTTGTAAACTCTTTGATATGGGGACTAAAAGCTATGTGGGAATTCATGAAGTCTTAATCAGCTCTGAGGTGTTCCACCCATGCAAATAAATGAATACTGAATCGGGGGATGAGAGAGGGGAAGAAACATCCATGTGATTTAACATTTTGTTTCCCCAGTTGACACCTGTACATATTGCTACATCCCTACGAAGGAAACTACATGAAATATGTTTGGCAACTTGGGTTACAGAGAATTTCCTGGATCTGTAGTGCAGTAAGTGGTCTACAGTACAAGCAAGTACTGATGTATGTATTTAAAAACAAGATCAACTATTCTGAAGAGACATCTTCACGAGAGGCACTTGGATACCTACTACATAACATACAACACCACCAAAGATGTTCCAATGTCGTGTTGCATCCACGACTCTGAAGCTACAAAATTAGAAGCTTTTGTACAGCTTGGCTATGTATTTTTGTCCTCTGAGAAAAATTCATCCCATTTGTCAAAATACTACTACTAATAAAACCAAAAAAGCAATACTTCTGTATATCTGTAACAGCTCTTGATAACATGTGAACAGAGCTAGAAGACCTTTTTCAATTCCGACTTCCTCCCAAAAGTTAAGCATCCTAGTAGCTGTAGTGTGTATGTGTGTCATGCCATACTTGTAGATCACAGATAGTCTACATTTTCTGCCCAAGTAAGTGTCTTTAGTTAGCTTGCAAGTCCTTCCAAGGAAGCAAAACAGCCCTCTATTCTGTAATCCTTTCCAAACTCCTGGGTCACAATCAGCACTCACCTGTGCATGTTTCCATTGGTGGTGAAGGACTGTCCACATACTGAACATTTATAAGGCCTTTCACCTGAGTGCACCAGCATGTGGCGATCAAGGGAGCTCGCTGAGCTCAGAGACTTTCCACAGATGCTGCAGGAATGGTCTGTCCCTCCAGTGTCAGTGTTATGCTGGAGAAAGCAATGATTTTTTTTTCATTGAATGCCCCTTCTCAGGTGCCAATAAAATATTAGCGAGAACTATAAACATCTTAAAAGCAGCTATGAAGAGCCACTCAGCACAATACCTTATATTAAGGTGTGCCTTGTATATCCCTCTCCTCCCCACTCCTCCCCCCTCAACTCCACCCCCACCCTTCATTTTTAACTCCTTAATGCACCAGCACAAGTAGCTGTTTCATACAGCCTGCAATGCCTGCCACATGCAGCATTTCTGCTGGGTGTGCAGCAGAAGAGGATACAAAGGGAGTTAGCAACAACCCATCAGACAAACGGTACCTTGGGACATTTTAAGCTGTGCAGTGGTTTGGGATTGGGTGAGTGGTAAGGGGGAAAACAGAAAGAGGATGTAATTACAAACTTCATGGCACAAGAAGGACACTTAAAACCAAATACTCTTTGAAGATATTAATTTCAAACTGACTGTGTAGTAAAAAACCTGAAGTAAACTGCTGATGCACATGCAGACTTCTATGGCTGTAAGAATGCATTACAGGGCCAAAATACAGCTGTTAGCAACCGTGCTATATGTACCACTCTTTCTTAATTGCATTCAGTGTCTCAAAGACTTCTTCACGTACCAAAAAAAAGCCATCAGGAGAGTAACAAAAAAAAATTAAGTAACAGCTACACTACAGGAGGGAAAACTGAAGTCATAAGTATCTAGTGGACTCACAGTGGTGAACCACAACCTTAGCATCCAAAGCAGAACCTTCTGACATAGAGAAGGCCAAACCTCCTTATAAAGTATGTATATATTTCAAGAGGAGCAAGAAGAGGCCTGTAGCTGACAAAAAAGTGCATCGTCCATTAAAAAAGTGTATTTTTAATTCTGCACCCCAAAATTGCTATACTTCTGTCTTCCTGCTTCTTAATTTGCATGACCAGTAAAGAGATCTGTACTCAATCAGGATAACATGAAGGACTTATGCCTCATGATGGAAGTGGTTTTCTGGATCCTTGGGATACCTTAAGCTATGCAGAACAGAACATACATCCTTGTTTGAGCCACTGGCAGAGGGGAGTGTTGGGGAAGGACAGGAGGAAAATTACCCACCTCTGCGCTGGGTTTGTGGGGATTTTTTAAAAAGAAATTACAAGGAGAAGTCTAAAATAAAAGCAAAACAATTGAATAAAGTTATAAAGGAAACATTTCTGGTTTGCACGTGGAATTGTTTTTCACCACTGCAAAATGCACCCTGGCAAACCAGACACTCTTAATGAAACTAAGAAATCAAGAGCTGGTACTCTGCATACCTGACGAATGTGCATAGTTAGCTGATGCTGTGTAGTGCAAATCTTTTCACACAGAGGACAGGTATAGGAAGACTTCTCTTCTCTTGTTTCCTGTGAATAAAACAAAACAAAACAAAACAATCAGAAGGAATATCGATATAAAAGAACTAGAAAGCTGTTACTGCTGGGGATGGAAAAACTATCCATCCTAAGTACAAACGGCCACTGCTAACAGAGCAACTTGCACATGTACATTTATCATCCTGATAGATCCCTCAGGGAAGTTTCAGAAACTTCTGAATTTATAAACAGGGGCCATTTCAACTACCACAGGAGTACAGCAGCTGTTTTAACAGCGCACAGATACTCAGCAGTAGCAGTTTAGGACAGGAAGTGAAGGCAATTATTGCGACCAGCTCAAACTGCCAGGAGGAATTTAGGTGAGCAGAAAGTAATTCCTGGACCACTGCCAGAGTATGTGGGCAAATGCCACTAATCTTCCCAAAAGATCTTTAATAAGCACAATTCGTCAGGACTTCAGGTTTTCCACCCCATCTTGATGGCAAGGCATTAGCTCAGTGCCCTTTTCTAGGGGCTGTATGTTCTGCTCACAGCTGACTCAGAAGGAAGAGTGGCATTTACTGAATCACCAGCACCATTTCCCTTAGCATCCTGTGTTTCTCCTGGAAGCATCCCATTCAGGCACACTGGCCAGGCCCAACCCTTCTCAAGCTTGCAAGATCTGATGAGATCATAGCAAAAAAGAGGTGACAATGCAGGAGTGTACGTGACTCAAAAAGAACACATTATGAACCCGACTATTCTCCACCCAGGTGAGAATCAGGAGTAACCATGGTCAAACCACAAGCACAAACAATGAAGCCGACCAGAGAGCTCAGCCTGATTTAAGTATGCCCTTGAGACACCGAGCAAAGCCGCCACTCTCAGCCAAAGATGAAATGGCACTCTTGCAGGAACCAAAGGCGTTTGCCTGAATTGTCCGCAAGGATGGCTACTGCATGACATAAAGGGTATTTTCACCACCTCACTAAGAAGCCCAGGCGTGGCTTCTGCACCAATGCCTGTATATTAAAAGGAAGGTGGTCTGGCACTGAGTATTAAACTTCAGTTTTCTGTGGAATGATGCAAATCTTCACCAGCTAGATAGATCCACCGCCTGTTACCTACACTTCTGGTGACAACAGAGTATAAAAAACATCTCTGCATGACCAATGGGAAAGCATAATATTCACGCCAAAAGTACATGTTCTACTGAACCCCTTTGCTGACTATTTTAAGCATCATTAGTAAAACCATGAAAACGAGCAGAAAAGAAAACCTGTCCTCAGCAGCTCTTCGGCTGGAAGGGAGTTGATGGGTGTGAGTGTATCTGTGCATTTCCTCTCTCCCCACAACTCTTTTTCCCCACCGCCATCTCAAAAGTCATCAACTCAGAAGCAACCATTTGCAGGTTGTCAGACACAAGCATTTGTGGAGAATGCTGAGAATGACTAACCCAAGTCTCTGTGACAAATTCTCTGGCATGTTAGGAGGGAAGATGCTGACACAGGGTTAGAAAAAGGTTTTTTTAACTCTCAATAAAGCAATATCCCCTCCTACATGATTTGGGGAACCATTCTAGAGAGTATCCTATTAAAATCTAACACTGTGTTTTCACAAATAGGGTCATGATAGTTTTCTATTAACTTCAGTGACCTGTGGACACGGATGAAGAGCTATTTTCCCATTTTGCCTGAAGTAAACAAAACTTGTGACTTCACTTCTAAAAGGATCAGGACTGCAATGATTAGGATCTCCCACTCCTCTCTACTGTTTCTCTTGTACATCTTTTTCTAACCGTATTTCAGGGCTCTCCATCCTAAGGGTAATCACTGTAGGTCACACACACAGGCCAAGACCTAACACAATATTACTCACAAGATATTAGAAAGCAAGCAAGCAAGGCTGCCATTATGAAGTCTGAACACCCCAAGAAAATAAAAATGCATTATCCCAGTGCCCCCCCATTGTTATATACAAACATATAATTCGCACAAGCTCATTCCATCCTACTTATACAACTTTAATGTTACTATATGCAATCTGTCTGTGGAGTAATGTTCAGCTCCAATTATACTGCAACCCTGTTAAAGTTGGCTCAGGACAGAGAACAAACACACTGTGCCGTGAGGAAAATCCCTGCAGCTGTGCTGACAGTTTAGACGGTGTTTAATCCCCAGGGTATTTCTGTGAAATTATCAACCTACTACTTTTTTTTTGTGTGTCCTGTCCCCCCCCGCCACCCCAAGTGTTGCAGTTCTACATGATGCACTTGATTGTTTCAAAGCCTGCTTTCCAGACTGCCTGCTCTTCGAATCAGCAAATTAGCAGAAGATAGAGTAATTACTGGTTCACCTTGAAGCAAAGATCAGAAACATACTATAGCTCAGCCAGAGCTGATTAGTATTGAATCTGGGGTTTATTATTAACTAAAACCCAAACTTTCTCCAGTGGTCACACAGGGTACATGCCACATACCGTAACACAGCTCAAGCAAATCCAGGGTAGCTACAACAGGAATGCTGTTGATTGACCCAATCCAGACCAAAAAAAACTAGCATCCCTACTGTAAAAGCACCCCCACTCACAAATCTAAAACATAGCACTCAGCTACCTCACCAGAGCCAGGCTGGTGAAAACACACTTCCTGAACTAAAAGATAAAATTAGCAGCTAATTTGTTAGCTACTCTCCCTTTAGTAAGTCAACCTGGCACAACTGCTCTGCATTCAACTGATAGGAAATGCTTTCGGAGTTGTGCATTAGGTCTATTTGTTTTTCTCCAGCTCAAAAAAACACCTTTGTCACACTTTTTATTTTCTTCAAGAGCAAACCAAATGAGAAGTTAAAATGGATGCAGGTTGATGTGAGAACATGTTTATTTCACTATGGGTAGACTAGAGCCAAGATAAAGTCAGCATTATAAAGAGAACCATAGACTTTGGGACAAAGGTTCAGGGCAAAATGTTGCACTGCCAACTCATGGGAAACAGCAGTAAGACCCAGAAAACTAGCTAACTGTTATTATCCTTGAAATTATAATAAGGGGCACATTCTGACCAGAATCTGAGATCTGTGTGCTGCTACACACTAAAACAATTCAGTGCTTTCATTCTGCATGCTGAAAGTGGAAATTCACTGTATTACAAGTTGCTAACCAGATTGATACCCACTTAATATTTCACATCTTACTTCTATTTTCCCAGTAATGTAGCTATTTGTCCCTCTGGCAATAACAATCTTTCAGGCTAAAAACAAACAGGCTATTTACTATGTTTTCAATGTATTTGTTTATTTCTATGCTGTAAGAATCCCTCTTAATCCTGTCACATTTACTCTCGAGCTTCCTTTGATTCGATGCCCATCGAAATATCAGGTGGAATAAAGGTCACTAACGCTAATAAACTTCCCTGAAGCCAAACCACATGGTGTACCAGCGGACAGTTGTGTAATAGCACTGCCACTGAGACTAGTCTGAACTCCAGTGCCTCACTTCACACGATGAAATCAAGGAACAAGGGAAGCCCCTAAGTGGGAAGACTGCAAAGAAACCTTAAAGCCAGGTGCTAGACTATACAATCCCACAAACACAGTTGCCCATCTACTGCCCAGACTCTTCATTTAAGAATGTTCCTTTATAGCTAATGGCTTCTAACTCCTTTCAAGCAAAAAAATCCAAGACAAGTCATAAGTCTGTCAACTAGGCAGCTACTCGGCAAGCTATTAATAAACTACTATAGGAACATCACATGAATCATGCCTCTCAACCTTTCTGGTCCCTGTTCCATCTTGATTCATCTGCAAATTCTCTGCGCTGCACCACAAGCTCTAAAGTCAAATGGACACAGGGATCTGGGGTATTTCTTCATGTTCTGCAGCACCTTCATTGGTAGCACTTGGCCCAGCAGGAGAAAAACACAGATTTATAAAAAAGAACAGCTTTAACCGATAGAACTCTCTCATTTGTTTAGATCAATATTGCTATCAACTGGTGCTATCAACTGGTAAATGGAAAAAAACTCATAAAAGCTACATATATAATTGCTCTGCAAGATTTGTACAAAGCATTCTGCAATAGCTCTTCATAGTTTTATTAACAACGAAGTAAGGGCACCTTACACTACACACATGTGAACTGAGCATCCTGATGGATGTTTCGCTCTAGCACCACCTTTCATCACTTGGATCTTCCCTGCGGAGAGCCGCACACCTCATGAAGGGTCCCACATGATGGCTAAGCCAAGCCGCCTGCCACACCGCTCTGCTCCTCTCTAAGTTATTTCTTTTCTCCTAGTTTCATGAAATGAACCGGTCCCCCAACAGATTAGGCGAAAGCAAGAGCCTGGAGAAAGGACGCAGCAAGGAAGAAGCAGCAATTCTTAGGTGGCTTTGCCACTGCTAGTGGTATCTGCTAGACCAGGTCACCACTGCATGACATCGGAGCTCACGCTCAAATGTTTTACATGTGAATTCAAGCAAGTGGACCCTTTCAATTCCCAGTTTTCTAAAGTTATGTTCTGGAGAGCCACCAGAAAACATACATGGAGGACCAATGGCGGAGGCAAGAACTACCTGCTGAGGGAAAAAAAGGCAAAACAATCAAAGAAACATAATTATGTCTTATCACTTCCCATGCAGCTACTCGTCTCCCCTTCGCCCTCCCTGCATTCAGGTTTACATACCTGGTTCCTCCTGCCAATCCGATTTGGTGCAGGAGACTTTGAGGGGGATTTGACATTTTGAGAGCTCCCACCATTTTCAGCAATCTTCCCCACATTCATCACTGCTGACATCATGGCGTCAATGGAGGACAAGTCTGCTCCGTCCAAACTGTTTGGTGAACCTGGTGATACCTTGTAGCTGTTTAAGCTTTCCAGCTGCTTCTCTGGAATGAAAAAGAAAAACGCACATAGGAGTTGCTAGGCCATCTAAAAAATAAAATACCACAGTACTTTCAGCTGCCTGTACCTCACTTCACACTCTGCTGGATCATCATCCCATAATAAGTGGAGTTGCTGTAACAGGAAAAGTTTCTCATATTGGAACACATAGGACGAAGTGTACATTTCTTCTCATAGGACATTCACGTTATCTTTATTTTCAACCTTAATTCAGTATTGGGCTTACAGCGTGGTTTACCTTAAACTCTCTTGCTATAAAATGGTGTTATTCGTGGTACCTTGTGATCACCATGAACTAGTAGCGCAGTACTGATGAATGCACGCTCTGGCAAGCACGACCATTCAAGCACGCATGTGTTTTGAGCAGAACTGCACAATTAAGGCATTAGTAACACAGTGTAGGGTACTGGGTTCTCTTTCTAGCATAGCTTAAGCCAGCTCTGTATATGGAGTAAGCTAAATTAGCAAAAATCCAACCAAAACAAAACCCCGAATCCCCCCAAATGCCTCTTTACTGCCACAGCTGGCATCTACGTAGATTTTTTCTTCTTTTTGGTCTACCAAGCTGTATTAGTCCATGGAGCATATGTGTTACACCCACGACTAATGCCACAGTTAAAGCTGTTCAGATTCAGACTTCTCCATCACATTCTGTACATAGCAGGGATGCCCCTTTCTCGGATACCAAATTCAAAACACACCTAAAATCTCATCTCTGGTTTCTCAACATACCATGTCAAACACACAGGTAAGGCCTTCCATGTTCCTTTTTATGAGTCTGAAAAGGAAAATGCTTTCAAACTAAACACTCCTTTCCCCCGAAATAAGTCTCCCAAACAGGAACACCCTCTAAGTCTATTGCTCTGTCACCTCTGGTGGAGAGCACTGAATCTTAATTCATGTTGTGAGAAAGTCACTGTGACACAAGAGGATGTGAGGGTGAACAAGGAGGAACACGCTTGTCTATGAACATTTGATCTCTGCATAATACCGTCTTTGGAAGATAAGTTTGAGCATTATAAACAGGTGGTTTTTTGAGGCTAAGTAAAGTGGTGCCAAGTTACTGAGAGCCAAGAAAATCTTAGTTTGGAAGCCTGCAGTGGTAGTCAAGTATTTATGTGCCCATGCTTCTGCTCAACCTATTTTATACTTGTCAGGCAGATAAAGATTAGGGATGAGGAAAGAAATGTATGCACCAGTGCTTCTGCTCAAGGTATCTTATAGCCTTCACACAGATAAGGGGTATGGATGTGTAAGAAATGTTCCTACAAGCCTATTAATGCCCTAATTTACAGAGTCACACAGAGCTAGTCAAACCAGTTACCTTCATTTTTATCCCCTGATTGACTGTGGCTCTCTTCTTGGTTTCTGGTCTCCTCACTTAGTGTAGTATGTATAGTAGCGTCTGGCTCTTCAGCCTCTTCTTCAGCAGCACCCTCTAGCACTACATGAGGGAGAAGGAAAAAAGAGAAAGGCAGTAAGTTTTTCTGGAAGTCATTTTACCAAAATAAAGACTACAGTCCTTTAGTTTGAGGGCTCCCCTGACTGGTACATAGGTCTGATGACAGAAGTACCTAAACAGCTCAGTCAAGCGCCCACTCCCACGAGTGGCTGGGCACTGGGCTGGGAGATGCTGCTGCCTCCGCCAGTGGCAAAACCTGGGCAAACAAAGAGAGGAAACCCTTACCACCTTGGTCCCCAGTATTCAGACAGTAAAAAACAGCAGAGGAGGGAGAGGAGAGAGCAAGTTAGCATATCACTGAGGCATCACATTTGGTTAAGAAGTTGGAAGAATATTCTGCAGCTAGAGAATTTAGGTAATTCAATTTCATACACACACTCCTCCCCTCTTCTCTTCTTGGAGGATTAACATTTACTCCAATACACAAATTCATAGTGACCTTTTTCTTCCTTCTAGCAGTGGTGAAATGACTGCTGAGGTTTCTGGGACCATTTGGCACATTCCTCACACTCACTGCCCAAGGCTTCCAGATGAGTTGAAGGCACAAGCAACCATCATATGTGCCGACAGAATTTCTCCACACCCCTTTCTGAAACCACAAACTTATCATGCTATCGCTGGGGTTTCAGGAAGGATGCCTGTTCTGGCTGGAGAATGACAGGGCAGTTAAACATCATTTTTAGAGGTGACGGGGAATGATCGATGCTTGAGAGGAGCTCTCTGCCCACAGCACCCATGGCGATAGCCTCTGGAAAAGGTTATTTGTAATATGGATACATTTTCATGGAGAAATACACCTTTATAACCTTACAAGCAAAATACTTATTTCATTATGGAAAAGAACACACTGTGGACATTTCATCTCATCTCAGATTTACCAATCGCATCCAGCAAACTCAATACAGGTTTTCTTTTTTTCAGAAACAGAGACCATTGGCCACAAACTCTGGTTAACTCAACAGGGTTTCTCCCTTTTTAAAAAAAACATTCTCAAGGATAACATGCAAATCAGTCACATAACACATCTTCAAATGCTGTTTGAACAGCATTTGCAAACAATAAATTACTACGTTATCGCAACTACTGATATTTTAGAGCACACAAGAAAAGGCAAAGAGAAAGGGCCCAACCTGGGTCAGGCAGTTCCTCATTTCACACAATGCCAGCCAAAGCAGCAGATTCAAGCTTCCTACGTTTAACTGCTGACCCTCTTAGGAGCAGCACACAGATAATTTGACATAGAGAGCCAGCGCAGCCTAGAGACAAAACCTAGGACCAAACTAAGCCCACTGTCTAAGGCTCTGGATAACACCAACCTCTTCACAAACACTGTTTTCAATATGTGTATTCAGAAACAGACAAAAAGACTATGTTTATGCTATCCTGAACAACTCATGGTAAATCTTCCCTAGTCACTTTTGTACTCTTTTGCTAAGAAAACACTAGTGGTCTCTGCAACACAGGGATTTCTTGATCCAAGGTGAGGCCAAGCACCCATCCTTCTGTATTTTCTCCAGTAATTATGGGAGCTGTTTATTTGTTTGTCTTTATTTTGTTTGTCCTTAACTGTTGTAATTTTGCTGTTATACTGTTTTTTTAAAAAGGTCCATCTCATTCAAGAGCAACACAGTTTTGGGTTTTTTTCTCTCTTGATCTTTTTTTAACCACTTGTGTGGTACCTGACTTAACTTTGAATAGAATAAGTACAAAAGTGTTATTTTCGAGACTGACCTAAATCTTCTAAGTTGCTTGCTGTATCTGCTTAGTACTACCAAAAATAAGGACCAGTTTAAATTACTGGGACAGATTTCTGTTAAAACAATGCAAGTAAGTGCTTCAGCCCTTAAGAAATACCTAACCAAACAAAACAACTCTCGCTTCCAAAATAGATCTATTCACTCCTGTTTCAGTCAATACCTAGGACATTAATGTCACCACTGATTCATCCTGGAAAAGGTCAATCTATTCTGTAACTGTGAGGACTCCTGTGTTGGCCAACTTTAAGATAGATGAGGAGCTTCCCAGAGAACTACAGTCAGAATTCCTAGTGCTGCATTTAGCAGTGAAAATGGGAAATGTTCATCACAAAGAGAAGAGACAGGCATACACGCACACATTAACAAATCTACCTCCCAGTTTAGAAACACCTGCCAGCTTGCTCTCTGTTCTTCATTCAGGAAGAAAACTATGTGTTGTGCTATTACAGCCTGCCTTAAATTCTATGAACCAACAGTTACTTTATTTCTGAATCTAAGTATCTTCCTGCTAACACAAAGATGTATAGTCACAGATTTTGTTTTTTAAAACCATTTTCTGTACAGTAAAAAATTCCTATTTTGGAAGCAGTCAAAAGACTGCAACTTAATTTCTGCAAAAATAAGTATTACTGTTGCATACTTTTATTTACATATGCATTTTCCACTCTCTCACATGAAGCAAAAATGCACGAGTGAAACAAAGACAACTGCATGAGAAGCACACACCAATTTCAGAAGCACAACTTTCTATTTGCAATAGGATATAGAAACAATAAGAATACTGGGCCAAATCACTCCTTCCTGTGGGAAAACCCATGGCAGAGCGCCTTTAGGCAGGAACATACTGAGAGATTTCGCTTGCAGCTTTTTTTTTTCTGCCTTTTTTTTTTTTTTAAATAAATGCACCACTGAGGATGGGAAGTGTTTTTTGTTTTTTTTTCCACAGCACCTATGGAACTCAGGGAATCAGGGAGCAACCAGCATGGATGCCCTGTGCCATGCTGCCTTCAGGACTGCAAGCCTTCTCAGCTCACACCAAATGCCCCTGCTTGGAGGTCATGCTGATGAAGGCTTCTTCCTCCCTCTCCCCAAAAGAAAACAAAGACCTCCAGGAAAGAGGACAAACAGGAAATAGGCTGGCAAACAGTACAGCCTCAGGTTGCATTCAACATCGGACCAAAGCCTCTAGGAAACAGGGAAGTGGTTACAAGCATTCAAGTCATCTTTTACTTTGAAGAAACCCCCCAGTGTCACAGTCATCCTCTGTGAAAAGGAGGAAAAGCAGAGAGCAAGCGACAGAGGAGCGTGCTAACACATGTTGGGGGGCAGGGACCAAACAAAACAACACAGCAGCCCTCTTTGCATGGCCACACCAAGAGACCTGGCTCTTCTGTGGGAACAAGACCCCTCCACTTGATGATGTTGCTGAAACCATGAAACTGGGGCAACTTCCATCCCACACAGAAACCTGAGGGGCCTTTAGCTCCTGCTTCTGACAGAGGCCCATGCCTGATGCCCCGCATAACCAGCTAATGGGAGAGTCCCTGAGAAAGCAGAGCTAAAAAAAAAAAGAAAAAAAACCTTGTTGCTTCCCATTCAGTCTGTACAGGAAGACACTTGCTAGACCTATTTCCTCCTTTGGGATAAAGTGTGACTCCACTGTATGTTAAAGCTGAGCCCATCAACAGTTACTTCCCCCCTTCACTTATGTGTATTTGTATTTAATTTTCTTGTTTTAAGACCACTCTCAACAGTTACAGCTGCTTCTCCTTCTGGTGAAGAGCATCACAGATGAAGCAAAAAGGAGAACACAGGCCACAGGGGAAGGAAGAAAAAAGAGAAGAAATGATGAGTCTTCAGAGTCACAGTCACTTGACTTGCCATCGAGAGGCGACTACAGAAGCATGGAGCGGCACGTCCTGGCTCCTGGGAGCTGGTACAAGTCTCTGCTCCAGATTGCTCCACTGTCTTTGCACATGAGCTCTCCCTTTGGAATAGATAGGAAGAAACACACAATACAGGCAAGGAGGGGGAAAACCTGGTGTGTAGCACAAAGCTGCTCATTGTTCTGCCTTCTGAAAAAAATCCACATTAACGTTAAAGTAGAAGCCATGCACTAATTGGGCCAGGGAAAGATTAACACTCTCAGCCAAATACTTTTATTGGTTTCATTAAACATGCCGTAGTACGTAGTACAGAACACAGGGGGAGGAGAAACAGGGGAAACAAATGACAGTTTTAGGAGTGTGTACCCCCACACACATGCATTTCAAACCACTTTTTCCCGTGAGGCCCAAACAGGAATCCTGAGCCTTCTTCATCATTTCCATCTTAGCAACACTATTAGCTTATTCAAGGCTTTCCCACCACTTTTTTTCTAAGTGGTAGAAAAAAACCCAAGGATCATTTAAATGAAGGCCAGACCTTCTAGTATACAAATTTAGACGAGAACAGAGCTTCAAAGACGGATATCACATTTGAATAAACAAAAGTTTACCATTTACCCTTGAGATTTTAATACCTAAGAATCGCTACGCCGCGCTCCAAACGGTTTCCTACTAAGCTTCTACACAGAGGAGCAGATTTTACTCCCAGAGCACATGGCAACACTCCTAAGCACAAACAGTCACTCCCACCACAAGAGATGCACACAATCACCCGCACTACATTTTGAACATGATTTTTGCTTCAAAGCTGGCAGGAAGGAAAGAGGGTGAAAAGGCATCGTGGGAAGAAAAAAGGGTTAACGCTATTCAAAGCACTGCCTCAAGGCAAAGGAAAACCAAACGAAAAAAGTTTTCCCAACTGACCTTTTTAATACCAACTCTGCCCTTGCTACTGAAGTGTTGGTGCTGACTCGGCACCCCAGCGGTAGAGAATTATACTGGCAGCATCACCTCACTGTCACCACTGCTGGAGCACCAGTACAGAGCAGCCTATGGGGAAAGGAAGACAAGCATAAAAAGAAAGACAGTGGCATGGGAGTATATGGTGGTTGTTCTTTCACTTAGCATTCGCTAAAAACTAGGAATGTTACCCCAAAGGTTTTGAACTTGTACCTGTAACTAATGTTACAGGTTTTTCCCCTCTAGGGAAAAACAAAACCAAACAAGAAAAAAACTAAAAGACAACAACTGAAAGGAGCAACATCTCTTGAAGGGTACTCTCCGAGCACTGAAAGATAGACTGCTCCTCTTGCTATGAACTCTCTGAGCTACTAGCAATACATTTTACCTGTGTTAGCACACATGTAATACTTTGCTTTCTAAAACAACCCTACAAATCCACAACATCCATATGCCTTTTCTTACCTAACATGTACACACACAGATATACTCAGACACAGAATAAACAAGCACACACTCATGTCCATGCCTTAAAACTGAGCTAGGGACCTCCTTCTTTTTGGGGGCAGGGCAGGGGAAGAAGCACCAAACAAGAACAAGATGACCTCATATTTCCAGATTATTTTGAATACTGTTGCTACAACACCTAACAGTTGGGCTAAATTTTAAATATTCAAACTTATTTACTCTTGCTGCTTTATTTCCTTGAATGCCTGATGGGATACACATGTGCATTTAGGTTTTATGTAGGTTTTGAAAATCACCTTCTGATGCTTTATGGACCACTAATGGTCCTCAGGACTGTGGCTCAGATGACCACAAGCATCTCTCCATAAAGCATACCAGAATTTGAACTTAGTTAATGCCTTAAGCAAATGACAACTCTGAATCACCATGATACTCTGGTATTACATTGCTGTAATACACTGAAACCAAGGAAGCTATATTAATGTAATGGTGAGAAACCTGGGCAAAGCAGGGGTTTCCTGGATGAAATTCACCTATATGATCCAACTGCTTTACAGCAATGCATGGAGACACCAGGCAGCCTTAATATAAAATGCAGTCGTACCTATCTTCTTGGCCCTGTGCTCAATTTGCTAACTTGAACAGGGTACCCACGTTTGCTCCTTTCAAAAGTGCTGTGGGAACAGCCCTCATGCAGGAGCCTGTGATCTTGCTAGGCTAGAAAGGAGAACCAAGGCACACGCTGCTCCAGCACTGAGAGTGAAAGCAAAACCCAACAGCCCCCAGGCTCCCAACAGGAAAGCCCAGGTCTCCACCAGCAAGCTCTGTAGGCATCTCAGAGGGTTTGATCTGAGCCTGCACCGAGCTCCTGGCCAGCACTGCCATTCTCAGCAACAGCAGCACCACGCCAAACGCACAGCACCACAAGAGCTGCAGTAACCTGTGGCTGCATTTAGGCTCAACAGCTGCTGATTTTGAGATTTTTTTCTAACGCCTCGGCTTGCCTCCCCCCCAACCAAAGAAGTATCTACAAGCTGTTCCTCACCCTCACTGTTCATATCAGCTTGTGGGTGAGCACCTGGCCCTCCAGGAAGCCTTTACCACCAAACTGCAGTCAGCTTTGAGAGCTTGTTCAAGCAAAAAGGATACCGAGATTTGAAGACGTCTTAACAAACCTGGGGCCACGAGCACCACTTTTAGCCGCATGAAAAAATAAAGTCAGGGCAACAGCAGAGTAAAACACGTAGCTGTAAGCAGCCATCCCTCCACTCCTCCCCGTGTCCACGACTGCAAACAGCCCTCCATCCTCATCTTTGCCTGCCTGCACAGCCCTCAGGAGGCCAGCGGGGAGGGGGCACGGCTCCCCCCAGTCACCAGGAACCACGGCAACGCAGGGGGAACAGGGGACAAGACGGGCCATGGGCCTTACCCGGCACATCCCCTCCCCTGCGCCCTCCCCGCTGGCTGAGGAGGGACACAAAAGCAATACTGTCTGTCCTTATAAGCTCTGCTTTGCATGTGTTCAGGGAGCGGGGACAGCTGTGCGGACGGCTCGCAGAGTTCCAGGAAGTCGATGTGTTCCTTGGCTTCGACTCCAGTTTATTTGCCTTAGATGAAGTGGCGACCCGAGAAAGTCCCTTCGCGTCCCCCCTGGGCTGGCACCGGCCACAGCGGGGCGGCGCTCCTTGGGACACGGCCCGGGGTCTCTCCCCACACCGATCGGCCTTCCCCCGTCCGGCTGCTGCGTCTCTCCCTCGGGCCAGCGCTGGCTCGTGTCCCACCGGGCCAGGGGACAGCCTTGGGATGCGGCGCGGGAGAGGGTGGGAGCCCAGAGCCGAGCCAGGGATCGGAGGGAGCGGGCCCTGAAGGCTCTTCCCTCGGCAGGCGGCATGGAGGTGTCTCACGAAGGCGGGAACAGGTCAGGCGAGCGGCATCACGCTGCCTGCCGAAACCGCCGCTGCCCACACGGCCCGGAAGGAGCCGAGGACAAGGCAAGAGAGCGGAGGGGCAGGGGGAAGCCGAAGCGAGGGCCAGCGGGCACCCCCCTCGCGCGTGTTGGGCCGAGGAAGAGGAGGCACACCTGCCCGAGGGGAGCCCTGGCAACCCCGGGGAAGCACAGCCCCGGGACACAAAACCTCGTCTGCTGCTGCGGCGGCCTCAGACAAGCGAGAGGGGATGAGGGATGCAAAATGAGGAAACAATCTAAAACGTAGCTCTGTGGGTTTGGTTTGGTGTTTTTTTTTTCCGTTTTTGCTTTGCCCTGCCAAACCCAGTTAACTTAAAACCCTGAGCGGGGGGGAAGCTATAGGTTGATGTCCCATCACCTACATGGCTAAGCAAGCACTGTGCTGAGAGAACGAGATACTTGTCCAAGAGCCTGAGGGCTGAGCTACACGGACTGTGCTTGAGAGAGCCAGATGGAAAACATTTCTGAGTAACGGAGGAGAAAAGCAACCTCCCCTCCAAACAGCCCGAATTACAGCAACCCTCGGCTCCGACTGAGGAGAGGCTGCAGGGACGTGGGGCGGGCGAAGCGGGACACTGGGCTCGGCCGGGTAGCTGTGACGGAGATGCTGACATCCCCGACAATATATGGCCAGTCTAAACCATGGGATATCTTGTCCTTTTAAGGTGGGCCAAGAGCAAGCATCTGTGCAGCAGCAGCACAGCCCCAGCCTGCCATCAATAGCCCCTGGTGTCACTGAGAAAACAGGGGCTCCTGTGCCATACCAACTGGCCCTGCAGATGCCCAGGCACCCACCCCAAGAGGAGACAATCCGTCTGGTTGTTCATCCGCACAGCATCACGGAAACAAGACAGAACAGTGGTAACAAGAGGAAGAAAAGTCACAAAACCATGCAGCCGGGCTGGCTTGCTGGCACTTGGCGCCTGCAGCTGTCGGGGAGGGAGGGAGGGAGGGCCTGTCGCCATCCCTGTCCCTCGCCCTGATGGCCAGCAGCTCAGCCAAGTGCAGCTTTGGACCCGCAACTCGAGGCGAACGTTTAAAGGGAGAAACGAGCAAAGGTGTCACCCCCTCACACTTGCTCTTCTCACGTAGCCAGAGCTGTGTGTACCCAGCAGGATGGGTTTGGCAGGGATTAGAGAGGCAGGATGAATCATGCCAAGGAAGATACAGAAAAAAATCTCCTGTGCTAGTGCCCTGCTTCTCATGCAGCACCCTGGCTGCGATCCTCTTCCCCCAGGATAGATTTAAAGAGAGCTTCGCAGAGGGCCTGAATGCACGGGCAATTTTACAAAAACCATTCTGGAAATAGGGCAAGCTAAACCAGGAAAAGACTCCTTTCGGAATAGCTATGTCCCACATGGCATTTCACCACTGTAACTGCATCCACATGCTAGCAAATTTCCTTGCACAGGCAAGCCCAAGGGGGAGGGCACTGGTTTGCTTACCGCAGAGACCCCAACACATCCTTTGCAGCCCAACCGCGCTGTCTTTGCAGGAGATGCCAGCGCACTCACTGCTTGGAGCACCATACCAGGTAGAATGCCAAAGCACTTTACACCTTGCAAGATAATGCAGTAAACTGATGCACAACATGAGAAAAGAAAGTAGAAATTACAGGGATTAAAACTCATTTCCTGGTGGTAGCGTTGTCAACCATCATGATTTTATCATGAGCCCTGTAAAAATCTGATGCTCAAACTTTTTTTTTTTTTAAGTCAAAGTTCTAGTTTTCCGGGTTGTGGAGAAAGGACAGAAACATTACATGCTCAGCAAAATAGAAAAAGCAAATTGAAGTGACTAGATTAATTTTAAAGCCTCAAGCTTTTAAGTATAATCATGACCTCAGATGATCAACTTGTAATTTCTTAACACACAGGGATAGCAACACAGAGCGTCCCTTCTTTACACAACACATTTTGTACCTTGGAACATATACCTTCCAGAAGTAAAATGGCTTTTTTCTTTTTTAAAGAGGGGAAAGAATCGCAACATCTCAGCACATTTCTAACGTTTTATTTAAAAGCCAACACAGCTGGACTTTAATGCTACTTAAAGATGAGAACCTCCACCAAATTACCAAACTCATTTTAAGCAGAAAGAGATTCAACATGCAAATATTTTGCAGAAAGAATGATTCAAGAGTTTGCAGCTCTTCTCGCTGCTCTTTTCCAGGGAGCATGACTTGCTGACAGGATTAACTACTGCCAGGCTCACGAAGCTGGGAGACAGCTGCCACATGGCAGCCATTTATTACAAAGCTCCACTCCTCTAAAGTTAGGAAAGAGGCAGACTATTTCATCTGTGTTATCAGCAGGGTTCCTCTGCTCCGCAGGCTTTAGTGACTAGGCTTTTTCTAAACAAACACCTCCTTTTCTCCCCCACCTTGTTAACATCATTATCTTCCTGTCTTCTGTTTCTGGTCAGCACAGGAACTATTCCCCCTATCACACTCTCCAAACGACAACAAAAATCTATAATCAAAACAACCTAAAGTGTTCTGAAACATACATACCCCCAAAATAGATTTTTTAATTAGAGAGTTTTAGCTTGAAATTTTAAGAAGGGAAACCACATGCCACAGGGAGGAAAGAGAGATGTGCTGAAGCAAAGGGATTCAGAAGTGTGCTGTACAACCCTCACTCTCCCATACACCCTAGGAGGCATTTGTAATGCAGCCTCCAACTGCAATATCCAAAGCGGCTACACAGCTTTTTCATGAGCAAGATAACCTGTAGCACTCCTTCCTAGCTTGTATCTCCACACCAGGCAGACCCTCTGCAGACCCACAAGCCAAAGCCAACCGTTGCCCTGCACCGTATGAGACACAAACAGGACTCAAGTCAACCACCTCCTACAGTCTGCTAAGGACCAGGAACAGATGTACACCATCTACATCATCTCCATGTGATATTAAGCATAGATGACCATTGGTTGCCATTCTCCTGTTATTTTGAACCAGAGTTAAGAGATACAAGCTAGCTGTTTAATATTACCTGAGGTTATTCTAGATATGTATTTGCCATAGATGCCGGAGTACTACAAATCACTCAAACTGAGGTTTATTGCTTCCTCCAGGTGAAGGGAAAACCCAGCCTTGAGAAAAACGTCTCTCTCCTATCACTGACGAACAAGTTGCCACAGTCTTGTGAGCACACCCACTGGCTTATACCAGCTGGGCAGGTAGCCTTCCGGGTTGTTGTGGGGCTCTAAATTCTGAAATACTGAGTTTCTTTCTTGGTTTAGTTAGGTAAATTAATTACAGCAGTAGATGGTGCTGGCAAGCCTCTCCAAGCCGAGATCCTCACAGGAAAGCCACTAGGAAAATTTTAAAACAGCAGTGCTACTGCCAATGGTATTCTTCAGTACGAGTTTTCTTTCTATTTTGAAGTACACACAGTGAAACTAACCTGTGGGAGGTGCTTCCTGCACACTGACAAAATGAAACAGCATCTGTTAATTTTCATAGACTGCAATATGCGTGCAAAAAAGGGCACAGGGATCCAGTTCAACAATTTCTTATGGAATTTAAAAGTTGTTCAGCTTTATCAGGTGAGTACAAGAAGCCTTCTCAGAAATGACCTATCTCTATCTGACTTGAAAAAAAGATGTATTTTCAAAACAAGAACTGCATACACACACACACAAATCCCCGTCCATCCACAACCACATCCAGCTGCTGACCTTCCAAGTTCTTTGTAGTATAGCCTTTGCTCTGGGACTTTAAAAGCCTAGCAGGCATTTCTAAAGGATTTTTAAAAGTACACAGGCCCGGCCTTGTAAAAGCTCATGAGGAATCCACGGAGGTCATCGTGGAGCTTAGACAGTCTGCAAACAGCATAATCCACGTGCTGGTGAAGTAAGGAACAACCAAAGTCGGGTGAACAGGGCTGAAGACTTCTGCAGCAACTGGCTCCTCCAACAATGCTGTAAACCCTGGAGGAAATGCCTGCTGATCTTCAAAGCCCTTCAGTAGGAACAGCCTTAAGTTTCCTGAACATGAGCATTCTGGTTGCGAGGCCACAATCCTCTTATGCACACAGAGAAAAACACAAAAACAAAGAAAAAAAAAATCCACTAAGGTTAATAACTGCAAATAACCAGCAAGACTGATCCTCTACTCTGCAATGAGCTGTAGGATCCATCCAGTAAAGTTCTGATGCTCCTTGGCACAACAGCCACACTGATGAAGCAGCAGCTTACAATCTCTCCAGCTTTCCTTTTTCTGTTCCAGGCAGAACTCCATACGTGTAGACTCCTGGAACGCAATGCTCAGTTGTTCAGACTCAGAGGGGATGCTACAGCCTGTAGCTGTACAAGGTGTCCACCATAATTATACCAAGACCATTACAATGCGCTGCACTGCCAGCAGAACTTTAGGTACAGCCTTCAGTCTCCTGACGGGCTGCACAGGCGACCATGAGTAAAGGGGAGTCTGGACACCTGCACACTGCAAAGAATTGCAGGAAGTTTATTTCGGGAACGCTGGGGGGGCGGGGGTGGGGAGGGAAAACAGACAAAATTGTGAACAGGTTTCTTCAGTAAGTGAAGTTTCAAGTTGCTATTCCTCCAGCCAAAAATGTCTGCTGCTAGTCCAAAACCACCCTCCTCTTCCAAAAAAACAATTCCGCTAGTGCTTCACACATTGCCATCAAACAGATGACACAGACAATTCTTTCCACAATTCACTTATGAAAAGGGGAACTCATTTCCTTCTGCTGACTCCCATTGACATATAATATACCAAAACTTTAGCCTGAAACAAACTATTATCAATTATGCATAGGTTCAACCCAATTCTGGGTAAATTAGTAGTTGCAAGTGTTCACCCCAGAGAATAACGAACAACAAGAAGTTGACCAAGTGGCCTGTGCACCCACTCACACCCAACCCAATTTCTGCAGCAGGACAGCAAGAGTTTGCCAGTGGAACCTTGACTAATCACTTTCATATATGCACGCATAGTGAAGCAACAACAAAGTATTATAATCAGGCCTATGATACTGAAATTCATACTTTTTTGGAGTGATGTTTCCACATGAACATTTTCTCAGTCATATATACATACACACCCACACAGCCACTTTCTTTTAATTCTAAAAATGAAATCACCTTGCTTTACAGTTTTAAGGCAGTACATACTATAGCAATATATTTATTTACATTAATCTTGCTGAGGTCATTTAGAATCTACTCTAAGACCAGAGGTGAACAAGACCTAAAGTGCTTTAAAAGAGCCACAAAAGAAAAAAAAAATGACATTGTTCTTTGATTACAACTCTTTAAAAGAACAAACTCTATTTCTACCCAACTGACAGATCCCAAACTCCAAACTTCATATAAAAATTATGTTCATTCAGAGCAAAAAAAAGGACAAACAAAACCTCAACACCAGAACTCATACTTTCGTTCAGATACTAAATAGCAGGAGCTATTTTCCACTTCCAGTTCAGACATTATTGTTTTGTAGTAAGTATATGCCTTATGGAGCTCAACCATTCAATATAAAGAAAGCAAGAGAAGAATTCAAGAAATTGGTAGCTATCTCACCTGTAGAGCAGACAAGTGTGCATTTGAATGAGTTAAAACAAGAAACTAAAAGGAGAAAGCAAGCAAAACCACCAGCTAAATAAATTATTTTTCACTGTAAAGTCAAAAACTTTTCTTAATCTACCCACTCATTTCACACATGGTAATGTGCAACTATCATTCTACCAAAAATCAGAAGAAAGTCACCAGCAGATTTGTTTCACCTGTTCCTTCATCTAAACTTCAAATGGGGTTTCTGAAAGCAAGATTTCACCATCCCTGCTTACTAACAGCTGAAGACAGAAGCTGGCCCCTTCCTCATCTGTTAGGGTCTGGCATGCTACAGAGGCTATGGAGGTAGGTAGGCACTTTCATAAACAGAAGTGGCAGCAGCAACATGTTCAGCATATTTCATACTGAACTTGAAATGTTATTCAATATCAATTTGACATAAAATATATGAAAACTGACAAGTTCAAAGGTTCCTCAGCAAATACACTCTTTTAAAACTTCCTAAAATCTCTAACCATGGATATTTTCTGAAGTAATGAGGTCTTTAAAATAGCAGTAAGCAAGCTCCCAGAAGGGTGGGGTAATTGGGAGGGTTATCACACCTCTGGGGGAAGTCACAGGCTCTATCTTGGCAGTGTTTCATCCCTTCATATACCCAGGGGACTGATTAGTTCATGATAAGCAATTAGGCACCCTAGGGAGGACGGTTAACCGTCTTACCAAAACAAAAAGGCTGCACAAATGTAAGTCTCATTAGATTAAAGAAACACTATCTGAAGAACAGCAAATTTGCGTTTGTTCCCTTCTACTGGAACTAGCAAATATTACATTTTGCCTACATATGGCACACACAGATCTCAGAAATCCTAAATTTGAGCACGTACTTGCTGCTAAATTGGTAACAAATGCTCTGAAGCATTTTCTTTCCCAAGACACCAGTGCTGTGATGCAGGAAAAAAGGAGGAGGGACAGAGGGGAGGAATACAGTAAATAACGATTAGGTGACTTGAACTAGCAATCTCATTCGTTTAAATTCTCTTCCTCATTGTTAGAATAGTCCCTAACCAAGGATCAGCTGCAGAAAGCAGGACCTGGAAAGGCTATATATGTCTGAATGCTGGTTGAATTTTAGAATGAAACCCCCAGTGAGCAGCAACCCCACTATTACACGCCCTGCTCCTAAAAAGGTTCTGGGAAGCTCCTGCCCACTGTGAAGCTCGCGGTGAGGCACCTATGCGTATCACAATCATACCCATGTTAAACATTTATCTCTGCTGAAGCAGAGGGATGAATTCACCTTTTGCCTGCCAACTGATGTAAAAGTTCCAACACACATCAGAGCTGCCAATGGGGCTGCTTCTGACTTACATCAGGCCCAATGTATTTCAAAGTACTTCAACGGCTTAAAATATGAAGGAATGCTTTTCAGTAAGACGACCCCCTGTTCTTTTCTGTCCTTTTATCTTTTCTTAACAGTTTGCCATCCAGTGATAGGAGGGAACCCCAGCTGCATAGCCTGAGCTTTTATCTTCTGCTGACCATGCAACAACACAAAGCTCAGTGCTGGATTTCCTGCTGCTTGCCTAAAGGGGCTGTTCAGCTTGTTTAAATATTACTTGCCTTGGGAGCCTTGGAGTTGTGCCCAAGCACTGTACTGTATCTTCCCAGCATCCATTTCAGCATGTACTTTAAAGGTCTTTAGGTTCGATGTACTAAAGCTCTCCCTTGCTATGGGAGGAGCCTGATGCCTCTAGAAAAAAAAAGAAAACCCACGCGACTCCTCCCTCTCTCCCCGTTCCCCCCATTAATCTCTGTGCCTCATTCTGCTACACAGCTAACAGAAGTCTCTCTTCATCCTAAAAGCATGCAATCATATTTAGTCCAGTAAACCGAACCAGTTGCAACCAAGGGAAAAGACATTCTGGCATGAAAGACTACAGCTACGAAGAAATCAGATGCTGTGTATCATGTACAGCAAGCTATCAATGCTCACTGAGCAAACAACCGAGAAAGTACAGTAGCAAAAGCGGGCTTTTAAGCCAAGCTGTGGTACAGCAGCCTCTTGCCATGCTAAATTTGGGAAGTCTCCACAGTGGATTTTAGAAGAAAAGAATCTTCCAACACGGCCTTCTCTGAATTTGCAAACTTAACATCAAGACACTTTCCTCGTTTCAGATCAGTCATGAAAATAAAGCACAGCTTTTACAAAAACAGAAAGGATATTCCGGCCTTTACGAATTCTTTCAGAAGTCTTCCTCTTCACAATTACCGTGCCACTCAGAGGCTGAGTTCTGGCTACAAGGTCAGCAGGGAGATAACCTTGGCCAACAGAAATGATCTGCATCACCCCAAAGACAGGGCCAGGCGGCCACCCATTAAGCAGCTCGGCAGGCCTTCTTGTTAGCCTGTTTGCAGCCCATAACAGCTGATACGGATGGAGGAGGAGGAGGTAAAAATCCAGATTCACCATCTATTTGTGAAAGTTGTGGCCAGAGCAGTTCAAATAAGGAAAACCTTAGTGAACACTGACTGCAAGAACTGTCCTGTAAAAAGATGTCTCTCATGTTCCATGGCAGCTGAGATGCAGAAATGCATGTACCCCCACAAGCTGACACAGAATTGCAGCTGCGAGGAAACTCAAGGCTAGGAGTGAAAACCTGGTTTTAATCCATTCTGCTTCGCCTCAGCCTGCAGTGTACAGACTGATTTAACCTGATGTAAGCCATGGCTGTCATTCAGAAGGACAGACTGCCAGTCCTCACTTCACCCCAGAGCTGCAGCCACACGTTCTCCCTCCAGCCTCGTGCCAGTCCTGGTGTTTGAACAACCACACGGGGATCACGGAACTGATCTGGTTTGGGATTTGCATTTGTTTGGGCTTTTTTTCTGTTTTTCACTTTAAAATGTACACACATAGAGTTTCACCAACAGCTTTCACACAGGGGAGCTGAGACATCGTCAAATTACACCCTCTATTTGAGTGAGGGATGAGAGACCTGAGCAAGAATGTTGACGGTAACTCTACTCCTGCGGTGCTGCAGTACCAGGGAAAGATGAAAAGATGTAGTGGAACGAACCCACAGTCAGCTCCATCTTCAGACTCCCTCCTCCCGCTCCCCCTTGCTCCCTTCTCTCCAGCTCAGAGCTCACTTGCAACCCTTCTGCCATAAAGAACACTCCCATCATTTAAAAGCCTACCTGAAGTTCAGTTCTCCAATTAACCCCAGTGAAAATAAGTTCACAATAAAATAATCTACCACAATTAAAATGTCTGCACCGTTCCTCTCCCATGGCATCCCTGGAAGAGGGGAGCAAGAGAGCAACAGCAGTCCCAGGCAATGAGTTAGTAATTTTCTGCTTACCTATCCAGTTTTTCCTAGATCAAGGACTGGGTGTACCTTTTGCACAGGGCTAAGCACAAAACAAACACAAGTCCCAAATGTCCCCCTCCCTCCCCACCTCCCTCAGTCTTTACAAGGCTGAATTAAGCATCAGTTTCAACTTTTTTGTTTGTTTGTAAACACTTGTAAATGACCCCTTCCCCATACACAAAGACAAAATTTACCCCCTCCAATAGAATTCATGCTTCATTAAGTCACATCAATAACAACGCTGAAACAGTCTGCCACCACGTGCCACCACACATACCAACCACAGCTCCAGAGTCCCCCATAAGTGGGGCAAGCAGCTCACCTGGAGTCCTCAGGTACTTTAGAAACAATATTTACAAACCTTGGGCCCTTGACTTAACATACAGCACAGTGGGAACAGCACACATGCTCCCACACAGGCAGCTGACCCCCTCCAGAGAACGGTATTTATTGTAAAAAGCATCACCTTAAGGGGATGGGATGGGACAAAAGTGGAGAAGAGAAACCAAAGCTGCAGAGGGGAAGGACGTGTTGCCTGGCTGCTTGTCCTCAGGCGCTGCTAGCTCACGTTGCTTGCACCATCTGATCGCTCAAAGCTAAACATGGAATGTAGGTAGCAAGTCACAACGCTGCGCAGGGCTGGAGACATGACCCATCAGCTGTTTCTGCATTATAATTATTGCACTGGGGCACAGCAGGACCAAAATTTTGCCTGGGCAGATTTCTGCGACGTTTTGGCTTGTTGAAAGCGACAGGAAAGGCCACATGCCGCTTCCAGATTTGAGATTACAGTCACTTTTCCGCAGGCCCAGCATTCCCTATTTAAAATCCTCAATCCACAAGAAAAGCAGAAGGCCCAGAACTATTTCACTTTATTCAAAACAGCATTAAGAAGTCAGCTTTCACAGGGCTGTGATCTCCCCCCTCCACAAGACAGAAAGGAGTTTCACACAAAGACGCAGCAAAGCAGCACTCCTGAACCACCATTCTCTGCATTTCTAAGCTGGTCTTGGTCATTTCCCCTTCAGGCCACTTCTGCTCCCAGGCTTTCTCTCACTCTCTTTTTATTTTTAAAGTTTCTGCTACCAATAAAAAAAAAAAAAGAAAACCTTATTGCAATACCATCATTTCCTTGTATTATCATATTCTCTAGTGAACTGATTAATTCTCAGAGTGATCCTGACCCTCAGCTCCCACTGGGCCTCAAGTGATGCAAACCGTTTCTTTCAGCTCTTCCTCAATTTTATTTTTGTCCTAACATGCACTGAGTACAAGTAGAGGACTTCGTTTTGCAACTCTGGACTTAAAATGCAAATATCTTCACTGGTATAGCTGGAAAGGAACACTTCACTTTTAGGCAATTTGATTGTTACTGTGACGTGCTCAGAACTGAGCAAAGCTCAAAGAGTACAAGTCAATAAGGAAATTATTTAAGTCAACATATATTCAACATGTCTTACTGTCCAGGCTTTTCCCCATAAGTAAAGCTTAAGTTATTAAGAGCACAGTTTGTCAAGCAGTGACATGAATTTTAGGACAACAGGTCAATGGACAAACAACAACAAAAATTTTAGGACAGAAAAACCTGCAGCAGTACACAGCCACAGCGTTTCTGTTACATGAAACGTAGCAGGCAGTGGAAATCGGGATAGCACAGCCCCTTTCCAAATGACTGCCTTTAGGAGACCATGAGCATTTGCAGGCCAGAGGGATGCTTTCAGGAGGTCACTTACAGCTACCTCGAGCTTCCTTGTTTAACACCGTGTGGCCTCCTCCTGCCTTCCCAGCCATCCCTCAACCAAACAAAATAAAAATTTTAGCACTTTCAGCATATTTCCAGACAAAGATGCACTCAAAGCAAAAATGTTGTTAGGGCTGAATACAAAAGGGATATCTTCCCAACTTCAAAGATGCCATTTTTTGCATGAGCAGAGAGGTACAGGGATGCCAGGTAGTTAACGGGAAGGCAGGCGGAAGAGAAGAGGACATCAGTAAGCTACGAACGGGCTGGTAGGTTAGAAAAGCACCCTCGAGGCTAACAGACCAAAACTTCTGCTAGCACAAAAAGAGAACCCATCTCTAAGAAACCACTTCCTATCTTATTTTCCCCATCCCCTCCCCAATAGCTTTCTCCCTACTGTAATTCAGAACAGCCAGGCAACTGATCTCTAACCATCCATCAGAAGAATTGGCTAATACAATGTCACCCAGCCTACCACATGAACAAAACCCACCAACGAATCCAGCTAGTGGTTAACTGCAAATTTTTGCTTTACTGATGGTACTACACTGCCGAGAGGTCCCTTGCCTTTGCACGTACACTGCCCTCTTAGAAACCTCCTCTGCTCAAACTCAGATTTACAAACACATGTACAGATATTCTACACATCTGCTTCCACCTGGTGGATTACCAGAGACGGAGACTGCAGCGTTTTTAAAATAAATGTGTAAACCCACCTCTAAAATTAGTTGCATGGTAATTCTGTGGGCAAGAGCAGAGGGGAAGAGTGGTTGGGCTCGGGAAGGTGGGGGGGAGTTTGCAAGAAACGGAATACAAATCACTAAACTGTTTAACCCATTTTGAAATTCTTTTTTTTCTCTCTTGGAAAACAAAAAAGGTTTTTTTCTTTCATTTTGAGGAGTTTCTTGAAACAGAGAAGGACAGAGCTATTCAATATTGCTCTAGGGTACTCAACATGAAAAAATTACTTCAATCAAGTGATCGTCAAAGAACTTAAAATACTCTTTCCACCTTCTCCTCTTCCATAACCAAGCAGAAAAGCAGTTTTTAAATGCACATTAAAATACATATTATACATACATACTGTATATAATCAAAACAAAACAAACTCCTAAAGTTATTTATTAATTGCTAGCCATAACTATGGAAACCAGGGGTTCTTTTAACACTTCAGCAAAGCAAATGAGAAATGTCAGGGAGTGTCCCAAGATACTCGCTGTTGTAAAACCTTTCAGGTCTGGTTTCTAAAAATTTCCTTGCTATGATACCTGAAAATGCAGCTTTGCAGTAACTTCCAGTTCCATTTTCATATGCATATTTTTAAAGACAGCAGCCACCTTTGCCCTGCATATACAGCATCGGGGGTATTTCATTCTCTCTGGCTGAAGTTCCCAGAAAAGCCAACTCCGGAGATCCTAGGTGTGGCACGTTCCTTTTTGCTCTAGATACTCCTCCTGACTGGAAGTGAAGGTAAATATTACTCCAGCCTCAATCTGTTTCCCTCTTGCATCCACACCAGCTTAGTAAGATACAGTCAGCCGGCTATTGCAAATTACACTTAAGGGCTCATTACAGATTTGTAAGGCCTCAGTCTTGCTAATGAATTGATACTAATAGGCCCATTCTATGGAAGAGACCCATTAGCTTCAACTGAAGCTACAAAGGTCCCAGTTCAAGCTGTGGTCTGCAAGGGAGGGCTGGGTGGCCCCTGGATCAGGAAGTTTGTTTACATCACATGCATAGGTATTTACAAACTTCTGGGCCTTTGTTTTTATTTAGGAGACCTGGGGTGTTTGGCAAGGTGTGCAAATCTTGTCAGACAACTTTCAAGCTACCCTTACTCCACATGGAACAGAAAAACCTATAAAGTAAAGCACATTCACGAGAATAACATTTTCGTCTTACACCGACAAACCCCTGAACCAGAGCTTCTATACCTATACCTGTACATCATCGTGCAAGAGAAATGGTCACACATTCCCCACGTGTTTTTTGCATGTGAAAGAGAAGACAAATATATAGGTACACAAGGTCGCCAAATTGTTAACTAAAAATGTGGGACTAGGTTGCCAATTTCAGGATTCACAGCGCTGATCTGACTTCTCTGGTCTGGAGTAAGAGGGACATGAGGATGCTTGGCTTTCACTGGGTCATGCACAGTCCTCTCTACTATATGTATTGCAACAGACATCAAGAACAGAACGAACTGGAGAAATCACCATCGCCGATGATTATCAGCTATGATAATCAATAGCTAGCTTATTCAATTGATAGCTATAGCTGCAATCTCCCACCCACTTCGCCTTCCCAAATCTCAACGCCCTGCATTACAGCTTTGAGGACTAGAAGAACAGGTCAGATTTTCTCCCCCTTTTTTAGGGATTCTAGGTTTGTTGTGTTTTTTTTCTTCTTTCCAATAAGAAAGAGAGGACATGAAAAAGAATTCAAAATCTGAAGTTACTGTTCCCTTAGCTGCATTCTTAGAAATGGCTGAAGAATATTTTTTTATTACTTATTTTTCTTTCAGCCAAAACAAATGTGGCCTGAAGCTAAACACCTGACATGTAGTGTTTCAGCACAAATGGTTAAAGCTTGGTAGAGCCGCATGCAAGAGAAGACAGGGCCCGTAATAAAGCTGCCTGGTGATCTCTAATTGAAAATCCTCCTGGCAGCCCAGCTTGTTTCATGCAGAGGAACTTAACTGACGTTCTCTCTCCATTGCTGTCCCTGATGACTCTCTCAGTATACCTGGAAATTAGGAAGCTGACTAAGCACCCTAAAAACTGGTCTGGTCAGTCCCAGTCACCCCTGCTCTAAAATGGTGAAAGCGGACAGTTTGACATTTCAGCAGATGAAGTCTTAGACTACACTGGTAGAATTACCAGCAAACATTAAAAGTATCTTTTTTTCTCGGAGTTCAGTTCCTGTCACCGCCCCTCATCCCAAAAGTCAAGAGAGATTTTCAGTGCATTTTGGGGGTTGCTGACTTTAAGCCCATATGATAAACTCCACTCGTGGCTGTTCACGAGTCAGAAGATGTCTGCTTGGAAAAAGAAAGCAGAAAAAACCTGCAATTCTCTCACAATCACTGGAGTCCAAGAGCCACAGCCTTAACACTGCCAGTTTCCCATCTCATTAAGTGTCTTGCAATACTTGTTTTTGTAATCGTTTTCCATGCTGTCTACACAAAAAGCTATCTCGGAAACCAGAACAACTACATTCCTTAAACATGGACCCTTTCCAGACTCACCCCAAACCTTTCTGTGCTTAAGGTCCTATACATACATGAACACACAGATCACTACAGGCCCAGCAGTTAATTCATTTTCAAGTTGCCCTAATTTTGAAGCCAAACACTTCCTAAACTTCTCCATCCCTGATGTTCCCCTAGCTCTTTCAGGGAAGCCAGGCTGCCTTCCGCTTCCTCTCCATTCACGGTTGCTAAGACTCCACTGCAGCCTACCAAGTTGCTCTCCCGTAAGCCACGTAGGTGTGCTACCATGCACGGAGTGCAATTCACATTAACTACTACTTACGCAGCATCTTTCTTTCCAAGAACTTTATAGTGAGTAGTTGCTTGTTTTCCAGTTTTTCCTTTTCAACTCTTTTTTAAGACATGGACACCTCCTCCCCCTCTTTCCTCCCCACTTCCACTCAGAAAGACTGAAGCTCGCTGATCCCATAGTAGATGGCAAGGCCTTTGAATCAGTGGCTGCTAGCTGGGCTTGAACCAGCCTCGGTAAGGTTCAGACAAGATACAGAGCACAAACACTCTTCCAGAAAATTTAAAAACCAAATTCAAATTCTCCACCCATCACCTTGAAACGTCAGGCAACAAAAACGCTAAGGAGAGAAGTCACAGTACAAGAGGTCACCGGCTAGCTGTCTGGGGTCTGAGGACTGCCAACAAGTCCTTGGGAGAAAAGGATGGCGATCCAGCCACCGTTGCTGGTTGCCTCCCTCAGCCTCTCCACCAGACCTCACCCTACTGACCGGGACTGTGTTCAGCTCGACCGGGTTCCTGGTCTCTCGGATGTAACGAACGAGTAACGGCTGAACACCTCTAACGGCCACTTGAACTCAACAGCATCCGTGTCCTCTCCTCGTCCTCCAGCCATGCCACAGGCATCCCGGGGCTCAACACCACCAACTCAGAGGTACAACGAAAAATAAAGTGGTGGTCACTTCCTGACGTGGGAGCGTACCTACAAATGTAGGCTCACGATGCAATGCACATTTATTTTCTTGGCATACTTTACATCATCTCTGCCTAAGTCAAGACAAACCCCATTTTGGAAAGCTTTTTAAGAACAGAAAAGCCCAGTCCTTCCAATTTTTGTGCAAGGAATAAATCCTCCAATACTCACTTTGTGTGCTTAAGGTCCTGAAAGCTGCCAGAAATAGTCAAAGGATGGAGGGAGAAGGAAGATTTCTGTGACAAATCCTACTTTTCAAAAGGTTTTAGAAATAACTATATGACCGAACAGATACAATGCGTTGCTCAAATCAATATGTAAACCCAGAATGGAAACTATTTTAAAAATCACTATGGCTTTAGGTTTTCTACTTCTGTTTATTTACAATTTTGACAGCAAAGGACAAGTGGTCTCCTGTAGAATAAAATTACTTTTCAACTTCAAGATATAATTAACACAGAAATTGGTATCTTTGCATCTTTCCTATGCATTCATATCATAGACCCAATGGTACAAACACAAGGATGCATACCTGCAACGTTCATAACCACACCTTTGCATTAAAAAGATTACTGAGCAATCTAACAAAAGGGTGGTTTAGTGCATACAATTCTGTATCACTCAGCCGACTTCCAATCTCTAACACGGATATCATTTAACATTGGAGACAAAGGGACCCATGCTTCTCCACCGATCAGATGTAGTAAATCCACAGAAGTCAAAGCAAAACCAGTCAAGAGACGGAAGAATCAGGCCTCTGGGATGCTACGCTACTGTCTCCTGCGTGGTTAATTTTGATGAGCTTGTTAAAGCACAGCCTTTAGCCAAGTGCTTTTTCATACAAACTCATCCATAGCTCAGAGACGATTAATCATCATTTATTACTCACCTTCTGGCAACACCCACTTTAAGCTAGGCACCATCCAGACACATCAAGAAAGACAGTCCCAGTCTGAAGGCTTTGTGGTAAAAGGGAGCCATTTCTGAGACCCAATCCTGATGGACAGACAACTATAGACACCCGTGGTACTCCGCACAGCTACTAGGATCTGCCAGAATAAAGCTGCTCACAGGATAACTTAAAACAGTTCTTTCAAAAAGGGGAGAGGTATGTATTAAATACACTGGCTATACCTACTTTTCAGTACCTGTCAACTGCTACTGGTGTTACAGTACAAGTCTTGTGAAAGGATTTTGCTGAAGAAATACGATGAATCTTCACGGATTTATCGATCAGAGCACTTCACTTGGTTACAGTACATAGGAAAGTAGTTATTCTCTTCTTCTGCAGCATTAGTAACTTCTCAAACAAAGAAGCCTGATTGAGGCAGACAGTGAGGGGCTTATCAGCTTAGGAAATGGGAAGGATGGTCCAATTAACTGCCAAGCAGTCAGAGATAATTCACTCTGACGAGGCCAATGAGAGACAAGTCAGAGAAATGCATATCCTGTCCATTTATGTAACACCCAAACATTACCCCCTGCAAAGACTCCTCTTCTGGAAGCGTTGTCTAAATAAGGAGCATGTCACTAGAGGAAAATCCACCTGCATGGATCCACATCCAACTGGCACCCTCTCTGATTAAGCAACCATCTCAGTGGTACAGGAGGCACGGCCAGTCGCTAAACTGCTGGACCCAGGCGCTAACAGCCATCACCAAGCAGACAGACAGAAAGCTCTGTGCAAGGTTATCTGGGGTCCACACCACTGCACTGTCTTTTCACACAGCAAGGAACAGGACGAGAAGTAGAAGGCATAAAAAGGCGAAAATACCCCACCCAGGTCTAGCTCGACAGGCTTCATCTCCTTTTCCCCAACCACTTTTGCTAGCACAGAAAGAGCCAGAATGTTAAAGTCATTTCACAATGTTAAAAAAGAAGAAAGAAAAAGAAAAAAGAAAAAAGCTGAAGGCAAACCATATGCAACAGCTGATTAAGAAAGCTGTGAATCCAGCCACAGCCCTGCTCTTCATGCCCTCTGCCGTGCTCAGTACCCTGCTAGCACAGGGTAAACAAAAAGAGGCACAGAGAAAGAGGAAGGGGAGAAATTCTACGAAAGATGCTAGAATGAAAAGAGAAAGTTCTCAGTGAATCATAGCTCTAGCTTGGGACCCATCACCTAGAAGGCAACAGGCATTTGAAGTGGATAGGAGAAAAAAGAAAGAAAAAAAAATGTCCCCAAAACATTGATTCATAAATACAAGCTTCGTCTGACGTTTGCAGAAAGAGTGGAATCTTCATTCTGCAACAAAAATGAACACGTGGGACCTGGTCCATCCTTTGATAAGGCACCTTGTTTTGAATAATCCGCTTTGTTTTCCAAAGTGCCAGACTTAAGACTGTCATGATCAGAAACACGTGCTTTATGCACTATGAGCAGGAGTGTAAAAAATGCCAGTTGTATAGAGTATTTATGTTACATATGGCAACATCCTATTTGTCAGCTGCTTACCAGGAGCTAAGCAATCTCTGTGGTACTAGCAAAGTCGCCTTGCAGCAGGGTGTTATAGCGAGCACGAACCGGACTATATATGGTATGTTTACTGAACGATTAGGCATAAACATGTTACAGGAGAAATGATGTCCTGTATTAAGACGCTGGGCTTGCGTCTTGCTCGGAAAACAGTTTGTCACATATTCCTCATACGCTTCTGGCTGTGGGTGCCAGTGAAACCTCTAGAAAACTGGAACAGGTTATGCTGCAAGTAATGATTAACTATGTGGAGGATTAGCCCTCCAAGCTCCACCCGCCAGCATTCCCTGTCTCCTTGCTGCTCTTCCTCCCCCGCTACTTTTCGGCTGGGACTGTTTGCAAGGCAACCCGGCGGAGGGCACGAAGGCAGACGCGGGCGCATGCCACGCAGAGCGCTGCCCCTGCGACGGGGTGACGGGCACGGACAAGTGCACCCTCTGTTTCTTAAGAAACAGCTGGCAGCAGGCGAGCAAGCGCTGCAACCATCCGCCGGCCCCACGTTCAAACCCAGTCGGCACAGGATTATTTCATAACGGGGAGGAGGGGGGGAAATCCTGAAAGGGTAGAGGGAGGAGAGTGTACTGAAGATGCCTTAAAGCATGGGTGAAGGTTTGTATCTGGCTTCAGCATCCCGCCTAACCTGTTCTGTGGTATGTTCCGGTTAACTCTCCTTTTGGTCGAGGTTGTTGGGTGGTTTTTTTTTTTGGCAACCAGACCCAAGCTGCAGCCCCTTCTGTGCTTTCACACTCCATCGCACTCCTGCACAAACACAGGCACACAGAAAGGAGATGCCAGAAAACAAAACGAGTCCATCACAGACTGAAACTGGACGCACAATTTCTTTACTGTAGGGAACTAGATCTTCCTTATCAACTGGCCAGGATCATCAGCCCTCAAGTGCCAGGCTTCCCGCCTTCATCGCTGCTTTTCTATGTTAGCAACTTCTGCAGCTCCTCAAAAAAACCCCCAAACTATACAAAGTGGTAAGGGGGTGAGAAAACAAAGAAGAAAAAGAAAAAAACAAAACACACACCCAGAAGACTGCATGCCACACAAATCTAACCAGAGCATGGTGCAGGGGCAGCAGCAGTGATCCCAGCATCAGGACATACCATCATCACTACAGCAGATTTATGTCTTCATTGTGTACAGTATTCACACGGTTAATGGATAGCCCAAAGATCAGAAATATACCTCCTAAGCAACAAAAGCATCAACTCAAAGCTGTGCTGGGTCGTTTTTGACAGGGGTTAAGCAGTTGGTAACCAGTGGCAAGAACTTGGTGGTGGTTCAGTAGCCATTTTAAGCAGCAGACATATTAATCACAGGAGTGCAGTAACAAAAGAACCAGGGGCAAAAACATGCTACAGAAACGAGGACCCCTAAAAGCTCAGCAACACAAACACACCCCTCCATCATGTGTAAAATAAACTTAGAGAAACCAACAAAGAAGAAAGATTATTACATGACCTCCAGAGCACAGAAAATCCCTCAGAGCAATGAGTGCTAGGCATCAGAAACTTCCTGGTCTCCAGGCCGTTGTTTTACATGTTTTCTGAGGAGTTTTCATGCTGTGGGAAAGATTTCTAAGTACACTGAAAGTAAGCCTGTAACATCCCCTTCCACTCCCACAGCAAGTATGCAGTCCATAAAAGATTAAAGTGTTGGAAACATATGCTTTAGCAAAGACTCCTCTTTTTTTTAAATTGTATCAACAGTTTAGCACTTGATGCATTTTATCAAACTATTTTGCCATCCATTTTTTAAGGCAGCAAGGTGGGGGGGGGGTGGAGCAAGCGAGTGAGAGCGCGTGAGACGCATGCAGTCTGTAACTTGAACACCGTTTTACAGATGTATTTACTATACTGCTTTTCTTCGGGGGCTTTTCAGGCCAGGGCAGCCTTTGTCTCTGTGTGCTATATGCTAGCCAGCTCATAACAAATGAGCAATCACAGAGAAAGCAGATCTGGCTCCTTCTCCAAACCTGCTGGGATGCCGAGGCATGAAGATGTGCCTGAAAAACTCCTGTCCAGTTACGAATACGATCAATCCCTTTGGTCACGCGAGTGCCTGAAGTCTGGTACAATTATTAACTGTGCTACAGTCACATGAAAGAGAACAAGCTTCCCCCTCCCACCCTCATCCTGCGGGTAACATTGTGTGGGCAGTGAATATATGAAGGAACATGGTGAGGCGGGGGGGTGGTGGATACCTCCACAGAAAGGCTGGAAAGCTGTACTTTTTTTTTATTACTTCCTTTTGGTGGATGGATTATTACGTATCAGGCAGGCTTACCTGATGCTTAGACTCATTCGGGTACCCAAAGGAGGGTGAGGTGGGGAATCCTCATCTTCTCCACTCAGTACCACCTTCTTTAAAGAGGGAAAATGAGAGGTGTTTCCAGTTTTCCCCATTTCTTAAACACAATGATGATGAAGCATGGAAAATATTTTTACTGAAGCACAAGTGGGCAATTTTTAAGCCAGCGGGGTTGCTTTGGAGGTGTTCTTATTTGCTGGGGGGGACTCAACATGTGTGAGAGAGGAGTCATGGGGAGAAGAGCCCACTGTGCTTCTGAGGAGAAACTCCTGGCATTGAGACAAATGAAAGAGGTACCATGGACTAAAAGCCTAAGCTGTGATTCAGCTGCTCGGACCAGAGCCTCATGCAACCTCCCTGCTTTACAGCTTGCGCTCGCGTAACTGAGAAGGGGGACCAGAAGCTGCCTTTCAGGGCCAAGGGGGAAACAGCAGAGAAACGGCAGGCAAACGGCGTGGTACCCACTAAGCCCCAACTGTGCCTCCACATCCGCCAGAAGGATGGTGTTGCATTATTTTAAGTGTAAACCGAGCATTGTAGATGTGTGCATGCCATAGAAACCTGTGCTGAGAAATATTAAAGACTGCTTCTCAACTAGGACGGGAGCCGGGCTGGATGGCCACGCAGCTCCTCCAGCCTCCCCCAACACGTCCCGACCCAGCACAGCAGCCACACATGTGCACACTCCACGTGTGCAATATTTAGGCCCAAACCAGTGAATTGTGCTCATTTTAGAAGGGGGATAAGCAGGGCAGGCAGTGAGAAAGAGTGGCCAGGCTTGACATCAGATGACACTTCCTGGATGTAGTTAAAAATGTGAAGCACAGAGCATCTTAAGCAGTTACATCTATACAGTCTCCAGCCCTGTGGGACTTAACAATAAAAGATGGGGGGATACAGTGGATTGATGACATACAATAAAACATAAATGAGCACATACACTTTCAAAGTGATACGTGTATTTTCAGTTAAGTTATAATTGAGTACGTCCCCAATAAAACAGCTACATTTGTAATGTTATACCATGCATCCATTTTATAAAATATTTTAAAATGTGCTTTCGCCTCGGCCCGCCTACACAAAATAATGAAGACATATCACTCATCAGGAACTCCCTAAGAAAAATAAACCTTAAAATAGCACGGTAGACTCACGAGTAACATGTATTTCTGCAAAACTGCTGTTCTTTATATATTTTGCATCTGAAAACTGCAAGTCTCACACGCGCACACACAAAAGACAGACGGCTGCTGTGGACAAAATGGTGCCATTTAATACAAAAATCTGGTTTATGCATAGCCTGGCTGTAGTGCATGCTGGTCCCAAGCAGAGTGGGATGCAGCCAGTTATATCGAACAGTTGTGCCCTCAGCAACAAATGGTGCATTCATAAAACTGGAAAAGCCTCTGTCTAGGGGCTCACAGCTCTGCAAATGAAACAATTGCTTGCTGACATTTTCTGAGGGAGGGTATGGCCAAAAGAGGTTGAGGGGGAGAAGTATGATCTACAGGAAAGTTATGTACAGAAGAAATACCAAAATATAAGGGAAAAAAACCCAAATCTGCCACTGAGTTACCTTTGCACTCACCCTGCATTAACTAGGCTCTAACAAAAGAGCGAGGCCACCTGAAAAAGACACGTGCTTGGAAAACACTTGGTCAGTCAGAAGTATGGAAGAAAAAGAAGGAAAGAAAACAGCTTTCTTCTAAAACACTGGCCCATGAAGAAGTGACAGACATCACGCAGCCTGCAGTACACAAAGCCACATCTGACAGGCAGTTTCTCAGAAGTTTCTTACCCTTGCTTTATTAGCTATGCCACCTCCACACTGGTAACTAAAAGCCAACATCTGGTGCTAGCTAAATGTCAGCACAGACGATCCCTTTAATAAAAATTTAAAGAGTCTGGGTCCCAACGAGGAAGTCATTAGTGCTCTGAATGCAAGACCCTACATGAGAGCTGTAAGACTGAAACAATTCAGGCTTTAAGCCAGGCAAAGCGGTGACTTCGGTGCGCACCAGGCCACCTCTCCAGGCCCCCTGCAACCGCGCACCGGGGATGCTCGGCTCATGGCCGCCAGCCCACGTGTAGCCCACCCGGACTGTCCATCTGGTCAGCACGCTGTGGCGGAGAGCCCGGACGGGTCTATGGACGCCCCGGTCCTGCTGCCGTACAGCCTGCCCTTGGTCTTGGGAGCTCTGCCTCCTGACGCTGCAACGCCGGGCACCGCGTCCTGCCCCACACGCCCCCAGCATCTGCACCGCCGAAGCTGAATCCTGCTGGCCCCTAAGATACAGGAGACACCCGCGCAAGTCAACGCAAAAGTGCTCCGAAACGGCAGCTAAGCAGCATGGCTTATTAATGAGTACCTGTCACCTGCTCCCTTCTGCCGAGCTCAGTAATTAAACAAAAAAACCCCAAATCACACACTGTAACTGAAGTTCAGCGGGAGAGCCAGTGAAAGTTTCCGTAAGAGGAGCAATGAATTGAGGCCCACCTGCACAGATAGGAAATAAAAAAACAAGCCTCCCCAACCACTCCTGGCTGCCCCAAGGCTGCGGTGGGGCACCCACCTCATTTTCTCCCAGCACTCACGCAGCACAGAGGTCTCTCCCAACAAAATTTCCTACCAAGCCAAACCTGACCACAATAGTTTGGGAGTGAAGAGACTGCCTTCGCCAGCCAGGTGGGGGGGGCAGCTGAAGGACAGAGAACAGAAATTTTTGTAATGGTTGACAGAATGAGTCCCTTCACTATATTATCAAAAGACTTTGTGTATTAGAGATTTAAGAGAGTACTCTTGCACTGGAGCCTTTGCAAGGGTATATCTACAAAGGGGACACATGTAATTCTTCCTGCCCACAGTGCACCTAACGGTACTCTGAGAACCTTTTATGAAACAATTTCAGAGGGGAACAGGACTGTGGTCTCGCAGACTGACAGTACAAGTATTTTTCCACAGAGGGTAAAAAAAAAAAAACAACCACCAAACAAAAAAAAAAAGGCAAAACAGGATGAGTCGTTCTTCGAGAGAGAGCCCTTCCTGCACCTCAATGCTACAAGCAGACACAACCTGCGGGTCTGCTGGAGTCAAGGAATAAACGCTGGGAGCACGCGTGGCTGGCTACGGCGGCGAGAAACGAGCAGAAGCTATTGAGGCACTGGAGAATGAATGGGAATGTTTTTGTTTACCAGCTGTGCACTGTAAATGATTGCAACTGCAATAAAGTTTGCACTGTATTTGCATAAATGATTTCAATAAAACTGTATGAAAAGCTATTTCGTTAGTGCCAGTTATCAGTTGGAGACCTATAGCAAATACAAAACTGCAAATGCATTTGCAGAGGCATCAAAGCAATCTAAAAATCGTCTTTCTGACTTTATTCCTTCATCAGTTTCCAGGCAAGGCAAAAGTTTACACATACACGTAATGTTTTGTACATGCTCCCATTAAACTTGCCCTTAGTACTAAGTGAATGTGTTTTAGAATTCAAGTAGCACACATGATTTTGCTTCCCTCCATAGACTTTACAAAGGCTTCTAATGCAACACACGATCAGCTTCTTAGGGAAGGAAGTTTTGTTTGTTTTGTTTTAAATTTGGAGGAGGAGGCAAAAACACCTGGGAAGCTGTGGGAGAACATCAACAGACTTAAAAAGAAAATTACATCCCAGCCTCCTGAAAAACTTTAAAATAAAGCTCTTTGGGAAGTCTGTGAATAAGAGACGAACAAAGAAGTTCTCAATTTGAGAAATGTCTTTCCTTTGAACACTGACTCACCGAATACAAGTCTACACATCACCTTGCAAAAGAAAAATAAAAAATAAATCCTGCCTGAAATGTGTCACTTTTCGCTGCTGTTTACTTTGTTTGTTTGTAGTGGTTTGGTAAAACCCCACAAATATTTAAGACCAAAACCACAGTCCGTATTTTATATTCAGATGAACTACGGCATCTTCCAAGAAGCTGCAATTGCAAGCCTGCACCTAAAGCTCCTCTCCCTGGGCCGCCCCCGGCCCCACGCAGCCACAGCAGGAGGACGAAGGCAGGCCACCCCTGCAGCCCTGGCGGTGGCCCTCCTCCATGCGCTGGCCTGGCCACCCCACGGCTCGGCTCCAGCAGGACCGGAGAGCCGAGCCCTCGCGCCTCCCGTGACCAGGGAGGGTTTTGAGTTGGATGGCTAATGCCTGTAGTTAAAATTTAGAACCAACAACAAAGTCCCTGCCCATCTCTCTTTCACCTCCCAGCGGATCCAGGTGGAACAGGATGGGATTTGCCCCTCGCGCCGACGCTTCCAGTATCAGCCCTGACTTAAATCAGTATAAAACGCGGTAAGGCAAGGAGCCCGAAGGTTTCTAACTGGGTATGTCGAACACCATGACCTCCTCACACCCCCGCCCCACAAATGCGTAACTGCTGAATGAGATTCCTCTCGTTTCCTGCACTGAATCATCTGTGTCACCACAAAGATGAGATTTTTAACTGTGCGCACACGTTTTTTATTTGAGGGGCATGCAGCGGAGGGTGTTTCTCAAACTGTTGTCAGATCAGCCACAGACGGTTTGGATTTCTTCCGTGTTTGATGTATCATCTAAGTAAATCTGTGTTTTTCCAATGAGGTACAACCTTTCAATGATGCCGTTTTCTAGGAAACACGCAGGTGAATGCTGCTGCTTCTTTCTTTTGCAAAGTATTATTTGAATGGAGCTAGGAGGGACAGGATATGCTGATTTGCACAATTAAAAATAACTTACAGTTTGAACTCTGGCATCAGATACTTTAACAAATTTCATTAGGGCAGGTCACATGCTTTTTTCAACATGCTTTTTTTCCACACCTCAGCTCAAAATAATTTCATTAATTTACCTGTAAATTACCTCATTTTCATTGCTAAGCTGATCAATTATTTTTTAATCACTACAGCAATTCATTTTGTAGAAAAATTAGCAGCACTGCACCCCTCAAAAGCAATAAAGAAACATCCAAGTCACCCAACAGAAAGAAAGGTGAGGCAAACTGCTAAACCACAGTTCCTTAACCACCCTTCCTAACCAGGATGGCTTTGTATCATTGCTTCATGCAGGCAGGGAGAGGAGGAAATTGTGATCTCTTGCTGCCTGCGCTTGGCTGTGCACTGCCAAAATCAGTGGGAGCTTTGTGGATGCTGGGTAGGAGCAGGCCCATATAAAGATGCCACAAGTGATATCAAGATAATAGTCTGCTCTGGATTGATCCGAGTCATGAGGAGTTCATACTGTCCGTCAGCAAGAGTGCAAGGAGGGCTGATGTGTTCTGGTCATTTCACTAGAGCAGAAATAAAATTAAAGATGCACATCCACTTGCAGTACCTCATGTACTCGCACCTGGATGAAAGCTTAAGGACAAGAACCACGTTTTTCACAGGAGCCTACTTTTTCCACAAAGCGTTGTCAACCTTCTCCACCCCTCATTTTAATAAAGAAAAACATACCATCCTTTTGACCTTGGACTTGTTCATTTTCTCTGTCTCTCTCAGTACATGCTCTTAGCCAACCATTCAGCATGCTGCAAGCCCTGATAAAAGTGGTTAATGTTTACTGAAACCTGCATATGAACTGTACTAAACCTGATGCAGGGGGAGGCAAAGTTCTGCTAGCAGCATCCATGACCAATTAAAACAAGTGTTGGTTTGTTTTTCTTTTTAAACTCACCCCCCACACACACTAAACAGCTGCATCAGTAGGTGGGCAAGCAGCACAGGGAAAGGACTGAAAAAAGGCTTCTATCCATCCACCTAGACACTTCAAAATAAGTCACAGTTCTGAGTACCACAGGCCTTCCAAGAATACACAAAAGCAATGAAAAAACTAACTATTGGGGTTCTCTTTCTGGGGGATGCATACTTTATCCCCAAATAATTGTTTTCCAGAACAATCTGAAAACCTGTAAGTCTAGCAGAACTGCTGAGTGCTCCCTTCTATCTTTCCTTGTAGGAAGTCCATACACCCTTGCCTGAGCAGTCTTCAAAACATCCTCTTAATTAAGTGAAAAAGCAAAATATTACTAGTGTAAACTCGAACTACAACTAACAGTTGATCAGTATGACTGAAAGAGCTTAAATTCACCATAATTTCTTCTCATCAGAGATACATCCTTAGAAATAATCACCTGTTTTAATAGCTGTACCTGTGCACTATTTAGGAAGAATGTTTTGTAGCGTAAACCAATTGTATGTATCGCGCCTTCTTAGCTTACCAGCATTTTCTCTGTCTGTATTCTAATCTCCAGCCCAGAGAGCTCTAACAAACAGCTCCTTCCTTCCTCCCACCGTCTCTGGTGACAGTGGGATGCTCTCAGGTGTTTAAAGTCAATTTTTTTTTTTGTACTAGAGGGCAGCAACAGCGCCATAGTCACCTTGGAAACAACCATCACCCACTGTTTGCAGAACAAACAATGGTACCTTTTCAGCCAGTGCGAGGCAGGCAGGGCAAGGGGCAGCCAAGCAATTCTGGGACTTACAGGAGTGTTAACATATTGCATTCATTCAGTGCGTCAAAAAATAGTTCAGCATGAGAAGCAAGGCGCTCTCAAAGTGAGAGACTTTGGCTGGAAACCACAGACAAGTGCACGGGGCTCAGAAGGTCAAACAAGTCTCCCAAGTCAGCAGTGAGGTCTTTTCCTCTGATTTTTTTACTTGCCCTCCGGTTCCCCTCTCTCATACACACAGAAGGAATTAAAACGCACCTATTTAAACTGATCTTATCCACGAAAAGTCAAGTGTTCAGCTTCCAAGTAGCACTCACTCAAGTTTTTTCAGCGTGCCAAAATATTTTAAAGAACTGTTTACCCGCACTTGTAGTGCTTTGTACCCAGTGCATCAAGAGCCGTTTCCAGAAGCGTTCCTTGTGAAGTTAGCAAGAATTGCGGTTATTCAGCATTTCGGACCCTATGTCTAAGCACTCAAGCAGTCACACATCCCTCTTCTTTCAAATTAAAACCATTTTCATAGAGCCATGGATAATCTGACTGCTTTAAAAAATATACATCTGGCTTAACAGTAACTTCTGAGTGGCTTCCTATCTCCTGAAGACTTTTTCCTGTGCTCAAAACCCCACCACCACCAAACAAGCCCTTTTACCTACAACAAGCGGGGGAAAAAAGCTAGATGTTTAAGGATTCAGGTTTTATCTATTTTAACACCCTCTCAACAAGGCGCTCACTCTTGTGGCTGGTTGCAAGCATTTAAAGCAGAATGGAGACTGTGGCATTACCTGGATACTTTAGTGCTTTATAACCTTCCCACACTGGCTAGCAGACACGTACACTGGTGAGAACAAACTGACAGAAGTCCAGCTGCCCAGCTCATCTGTAAGGTCACTCAGCAAAGGATTGCGAGGCCCTAGAAACTCATGCTCCTGTTTGACTCGTGCATAAAAGAGCATCCAAGTGTGCTGTGAAGGAGTGCCAGGCACGACACACCCAGCTGAGAACTGCACTGAGGTGATGAGAGCTGCACAAAGGTACAACAAACCAACTCCTGGGCGAGATCTGTAGATTTCTACATCACAATATAAACATTTTTTCTACAGCCTTCGCTCATCTTTCATAGTGCGCTCAGCTTTGGGGAAAAAAAAAAAAAAAAGAAAAAAAGAAAAAGCAAATCATCTTCATTAGACCATTAGAAACACCAACTGGTGCTGTCCTGCTAACTAAAGCCTCCAGCAAGCTTGTCCACGTGGGCCAGACAGGTTCACTCACGACTACAACCATGGTAGCTCAGTTGAGTCAGATTAACATTACTAAAAATCTATCTTAATGTTCATTAAGATGCAGGTTAACACATTAACTGCTCTTGTACAGCCACAAACACGGCTTCGGACACGGTAGGCTGTACCTTAAGGAGCATCGAGAGAGCTTGCCTTTTTTTTTTTTTTTTTTTTTTTTTTTAATTGTGTTCAGCTAACTCAGTTGACCTCAAACAATTGAGACACACACCCTTTTTGCCTGTCAGGACAGGGTCCTTCTCTGTCTTTCACTGCTGGGACAGGAGAAGTGAAATAGGTATAGAGGTGATTCACATGCAACCCATCCTTCACGTACTGCTAATGGGGGGTGAAGGGGAGGGAAGCACATGGGTGAAAAGCCACAGCTGTTCCAAGGCAGTTCCAACTTTACAGCACACAATTTATGGAAAACAAAACAAGAGCAGAAAATAGGATTTGAACATTACCGACCCGAAAGAGTCATTACAAATACCTCCTGCTCTGTGTAAGGGCTACCCCGGGCTCCACCCGCCTTCAAGGCCAAGAAAGGAAACCTTAAACTTGAACAGCAGCCAGAGCTCACCGTCTACTTTCCAACAGTGCCGGGCCGCGCTCAGACAGAGAAGCCTCTACCTGTGGCAGAGCAGCAGGCAGCGCCTTGGCCAAGCCTCGCCGCCGCCTCCGCGCTTCGCACCGTCGGGGCGAGCTGCGGCCGGAGCCCGGCCGAGGGACGAACGCGGGGCCCTGTCCCGCGGGCCTGCCCTCTCCCCGAGCATCCGCGACGGAAGCGCGCTCCTCGCGCCCCGGCGAGAGGCTCCAACGGTTTTGGCAGAGGCGTGTGCTCCGCAGGGCCCTGACTGGGCGGCCGAGGAAGGCACGGGTACCAGCAGCCAGGCGGGAAGGCTCTCCCGCACAGGACGGCCTTCCGGCGGGCTGGGCTGGCTCTTCGAGGCACCGCGCTGATGTTTAAACGAACAGGGACGGCAGAGTCAGGCGCGTCCCCTTCGCTCGGCCATCACCGGGAAAACTGCCTGGGATCACCCCACGACCCGCTGCCAGCCCCCCTGGCCCCGAGCGCGGCGGAAAGGCGAGAGCAGCAGTGGCTGCGGCAGGGCCAGCCCTTTCCCTCCCTTCCCCCCGCGCAGCCACCCCCACCCTCCAGGAGCTCTATCACAAATCCCCAGGCCGCGCCGACTGCCAGCTGACATAACTGTTTAGTCAGCAACCAGGGAGAGGAGCGGCCGCCCCCCTCCATCCTTCCCCGGCTCCTTCCCGTGGTACCTTCCCCGCCGCCGGCAGCGGCCAGGGAAACAGCCTCCGCTCCCCCACCCCTCCCAGCCTCCCCGAAATACTCCGTTTTCTCAAAAGTTTGCCGAGGCGTTGCACGTAGGTGAGAGATGAGGGTTGTTCTTTTTTTTTTTAAAAAATTTTTTTTTTCCCTTCCCCACCTCAGTGCTTTGTGTAACCCTCTTTCACCAGCCTGCCCCATCCCCCCGGCGAGAGGAGATCCAGAAGCACTGCTTCTGCTAGAGCAACTTCCTCCATTTGCTGCGAGAACATCACTCCGGCCGCCCCGCGCCGCCCCGCAGAGGAAGCACAACATAATAGCCAGGCCCCAGGTGCCAAGGTTAGCTTGTCCTTTTCCTCTCCCCGGGATGACTTCCACTCCTTAGAATACCAGCCTCCCAAGGAGCAAGGGCGCTCGAAAGCCATGCAAAAGTTATGAACCAAAAAAAAGGAAAAAAAGCTGAAACCTGCTGAAGCTCCGCACAGCCTTTGCACGCTAAAACACACACGTGTTTCGGAAAGGTTTTCCCTGGAGTGAAAAGTCAGGTTTCATCCACATCCACAAAAGCTGAACGACTTTAACCATGCCTTTTTCAGTCAGAGAAGCCCAGCCCCTCACCAGCAAGGCAGCAGTACTACCAGTGTACGAAACTGCCCGCACCGGCTTTCTCTGCCTGCCTAGTGCGGGTGCAACAACTACAGCAGCAGAACAAGTATCTCAACTGAAAGGAAAACCATATCCCAGACCAGGCTGGAATAATGAAAAGCTTGGGCAAAAGGCAAGGATTTAGCCTGCAAGGGAGATGGAGGTCATCACCCAAATCCCGTTTCTCGGAGCGCCGAGGATGCCATTTCCACCCTCTATTCTGACAATACCTGTGCAACTGAATGCACAACGTATTTTTAAAAAAATAGGTTTTAATAGAAAGCCTCACAATGTGTTATTAGACCTCTCCCTCGTCAGTTTCCTTGCCTGGCACAAAAGTGTGCATCTACTTACTTGGAAATGCAAACACTCATAGTGTCAAGTTGTTGGAGGGAAGCTGCTACCCTGGCTAATTTCGCAAAATCCTCTGCCCTTCCAGGTGTAACAAGGGGAGATTAAAAAGTATAACTATGCCCTAGGTATTATGATGCTATCCACAGTTTATGCACAAACAACATGTACTGTGCTGACGTCCCTAAACAAAACATTTATGTGGCTTATACAAAAGTCTATTTCACAGTGAAAAACTGAAATCTCCCCTTTCCTCCTCTCCTCCCCATAAAAAAATAACACACGTGCTCTTTTTTGTATTTCCTCCCAGCTGGGTATCCATGCAACTGACTCCATTTGATTACTAAACTGTAGAATAACTGAGAAAATTGAAGAGTTAGTGACCTGTCTCAGTTTATCATATTGTGAATATAAGGAGTTACGAAAAGAAACAAAACAACCCTACAAATAGTCTCCAAATAACTAAGCAATGGTGAGGACTAAAATTCCCTAGAAAAGAAGAATGTTTTAAGTTCAGAACTCCTTAATTCACTCTTCCACGCTTCAGTGCTAAAACCTCACATTCTACACAGGCTGCCTGCTGCCAAGAGATAGACAGCTGCAACACGTAGACACAAAAAGGAGGTGTCTTTTGGCTGGAGTTTTAGATTTCTACATGCTGCCCTGTTTTACACGCTACTCCCCCAAACAGTTATAAAAAATAACTTCAGAAATCTAAAACCAAATGGACTATCGTAACTGATGACAACTACCAATAGAGGCTGTATTAACTGTGCAGATGCCGTAAAGCCCAGTCACAGTCCCTGTTCCTTTGCAACAAGACAATTTTCTTGGAAATGTGCTGTTGCAGTTACTGTACTTATTTGGCCTTTAGCATATGTATAGTTCCATATCTCATAACACAAGTCTGGGTGTTCCAATAAAACCTACATCAGTCTTCACTATTGTTTTCTTTAAGCTGGTATCTCTGCACAGTGATTGATACCCTGCTCCTGGCTACTCAAACCAACTTCTTCCACAAAAGATGCTGCACCGACACTGGCAAAGCTGCACCAGATTTGTACCAGTTCAGCCAGAATAAAACCTGGACCACAATCTTACATGACGAAACATGATCTCCTTACAGAGTATCAAGCATAATTAAGAAAGATACTCTCCTAAGATGGAAATTAATTCGGGAGGAGAAAGAACAGAACAGCTAAGGGATTTACAGAAGCAACAGAACTTTTGCATGGCTAATGCAATAAAGAGATTTGCATCGAGAGCAAACAGAGAACGTGTGGTAAGATGTGGTAAGATGGGAAGACGAGACTATCTCACAGCTGAAACTCTCAAGCCTCTTGACGCAAACAGCGTGTAGCTTTGTGCTGCTTGCAGTGCAGTTCAACACCTCTCCAGAAGCTCTTCCCCGTCCTTCGGCTGCTCATTCTCATGCCAGCGAAAGCCTACGGTTTGCTACCTCTTTAGTGACCAAAACAAAAGTTGGTGAGGTGTGACTGTTGAAAGACAGAAAAAATGAAAGAGGACTGGCAAGGACCCAGATCATTTTAGAGACAAGGGTTACAGAGAGAAACCCCACAAAGCCTTGTATCAGCACCTCTGAAGAGGAGGTGAATTACAGTACAACAACAGGAATGAACTACTAGAGGTGAGGGGGTAAACAAATTATGAAAAACAAAAACAACCCCCCCTCCTTAAGCTGTTTTTGCTGCTTCTTCATCCTATGATGTCAAACGCACATTGAAGTTGCCAAGGAAACCATTCTGAAGTCACCAATTCAACATCATTATGAATGTTTTTTTAGTTATCCAGGCAAAGACAGACCAGAAAGGGGAAAGCTGGGAAGAAATACCTAAATATCAAAAGACTTAAGAAAAAGGCAGCTTCAAAGAGATAACAAACATCGCACACAGATCTCCATTGAGATTTTTCCCTTTCCATTGTTTGTAGTCACATACCTGGAAGAATACTTGCCTTGAAGTGGCGGGGAGGAAAAAGAGTTAAAATACAAGTGGTGTTAAATACAACCTTTGAAGGCAAACACTGAAATGTACCTGAAAGACAGGGGCAAGTGGGAAAACCAAAAGGGGGAGGAGGCAGGGGAAAGTGACTGTATAAACATAAGCCTGCCACTCTTCAGAGTTACTGGCATCACGGTACTGAGATACCCATGAACTGACAGTAGCCACGGAGTGGATGCTCACGCTTACCTTCAAAGAAGGCTGGAAGCCAGAACGCAAATGAGAATATACAAGTTAAAAATGAAGCATCTTCAAAAAAAAAGAAACCAAACGATTGTGCTGGTTTTTCAACATTGCAACTCCAAGCTGGCAAAGATCCTAAGCCCAACAACACAGCAGATGAAGTTCCTATAACCAAGGACAGATACAATAGACATTGCTAATGACCCCTCACCCATGGAGCAGAGCTTGGCTTAGGCTCTGTGTGCAGGAATTCATCAACCCAGCAACACTGCTGCATGGATTCCAGGATCCATCCAAGCAACCAATGCCTCCTGTTTCATCCAAGGTTGATTCGAGGCCCCTGCAAAGATAAACTGGCAAACAGGCATCCCACTTGGTTCTTCCACTTTTCCTCCTGGCCCCTAATTCACTACAAAGACATGATGGTTTTGATGGTTTGAGCACTGGTCTTTTTAATCATAGTTGCACGAACTTTTAAAATCTGTTCTATCTGCATTGCAATCTCAAGTCCTGTCCTCCTCTGCTATGTCGTCTCCACTGCTTCCTTGTGCCAGCACAACTAAATCAGCTGCATAGCAAGTCAGATTAGAGAACTGATCCAGTCAAAACTGACCTTTCGGAACACAGAGGGACAAATACAGTAAGTCCTTATCAGCTTCTTGGCCTAGCACTTTATGGTGTACCTTTAAGATATTTAAGATCTTTAATATTTCGGATATGTACCCTAAGAAAAAAGGCAGTTAACAAAACACTTCCAATTAAAGCAACATAAACATGCCCTCCTGCTTACACATACACAATGACTTTATTTTAGCTTTTAGGTTTTCCAGATCTAAAACCCAAGAGCAGAGAGACACCTGCAAAGCATATGTCACGCTACAGCTCCATTCCTTGGTCCTCACACAGCCTTCAGGATGCTAAATTTAAATTTAGGATACTAAATGCATAGAGCAGCAGCAGAGAAATACAAGACAAGCTCTGAATTCAACAATCATAACTACGGCCACAACTTGATAGTTTAAAAGGACAGCCCCTGCCTCCTTTCTCCAAACAGATATGCTTGCTACTTCCAAACACTGTGTAATTCACAGAGCCCAGCACTAAGTGCTGAACAGCTTATTAGAACGGTTTTATACACAGCAACATTGAAAGATTATCATTATAAATCACTACTACACGACGAACAGGGCTTGTTTCTCCTAAGACCACTATATTTCAACAATCCTGAAGGCTTAATAAAGGGAATAAGTAACCTAGATAAAGCTGCGTTCTCATTGTGAAAGGCTTTCTTTACCAAAAGGTTTGAAATCGCTAGCGTCACCCTTGCAAGTAAGTTCCCAGTTCTGGCAAGTTGGAATAAAGTTTTTCATCAGCTAAACACAAATCAAGTAGCATGCATCATTTGGTAGGCAGGTTAAGGTAGGGCTTTAAAGACCAAGGTTCCTTTTTAGGCTATGTCAGTACTGAAGAATGCGCAGCACTTAACACAGAGAAAGAAAGGGGTTAGCGTGACCTGATCAAACCTCTCCCTTCTCACTCTCCACTTCAGAAGTGGCTGTATTTCAGTAGCATTTGTAGGCATTGATTTGTAAAGCACCCTGGGTGCGATCTAACGTAAGTAAATACTAGCAGTATGGTTAGTACTGAAGAAAAATTCTTTTGGCTGCAAAAATTAAAATCTCCAAGTCCACCAACATGGAGCAGTCCTGCAGGTGGACAAGTGGGTGGGCAGACTACCAAAAAAAGGAATGGGAACATAGTGGAGTTATACCAATAAACATTTTTACTTCAGAGAACTCAAAACCATTCCTCTGATACCCACCAAGACCAAACAGATGGGTGAATCCTAGCCACCATCCCAAGTAAGTAGGCTAGCATTGGAAAGCAGGCAAACTTTTTTGTGGGTAGTATCACTTGGTTTGAGTGGAGCTCAAAGAAATACCCCCAGAGCTGGCAAGGACAAATGCCCCTTGTCTCTGGGTAAGTTGCATTCACTAAGGTTTTAGATACACAGGGCATGCTTCAGGCTGCCATCTGTGTGTGGGGGGGAATATTAAGTGGAGGGATACAGGGACACTGCCCTCAGAAACCAGCAGTGTATTTGGGAAGGAAAGCAGCAAGCAAAGCACCATTGAAACAAGTAGGTCTCAAGTAATCAGGATGGAAGTAAGTGAGCCCTCACCAATCAGCATCTTCTGCCTGTAACCCGCCAACACTGAGAAAGTTTCCCAAAAAAGCTGCTGAAGAGGAGAATCCTGGCAGCACCTGGAAATCTTTAAGCCTGTCCAAGTATATGTCTTACAGCAATAAATATGTAGGCAAATAAAAGTACTTTTGGCATGTGCCCGTGAAAGATGTTAACAAGGCAAACTGAAGCATTAACAAGTGTTGGTGAACAACGTAATCAAAAGCATGGAACAACTTTTGCTAATAACCGATATTCAGATCGCAACTCCAACCTGGGAGGAAGGCCACAAAGGTGATACAGCAGAGGTCCACAAAATCCTGAAAGGCATGGAGAAGGTCAGTAGTGAATGATTACTCGCTATTTCCCACAGTACAAGTCCTAAATGGTATCAAGTGGAAGCATCAAATGGCAGTCTCAGAAAGTTGTTTTTTCACCTCCTCTCCAACAGAGCATGTAGTTAAACTGCCACACCACCATAACATGCCACATGTCAGCACAAGTTCAAAAAGCCGCTGGACAAGCTCAGAAAAAAGGATTCTTGAACCTAATTACTGAACCTATATAAAAACCCTTTGGCTCAAGAGATTCCAGAAGCTGCACGTTGATGGTAGACTATCCTAGGAAAGCATCATTAATAGGTGCCCTTTCGCCATACTCTGTTTTGATAAATCCACATCGATCAGCATCCTGGGCTAGACAGATTTTTCATCTGACTTGCTATTAGACACAAGCAGGACTCCCGCTAGTTTTCAGGTTTGCAGGCAAAAAATGCAGCATGACTTACTCCACAGGACTAAAAAACCTTCTGCCACAGATCCAGATGCATTTCTGTCAGCTTTAAGAGGCATTCCCTGCTCTGAACCCAAGTTACACTGGAGAAGCAGGTACCAGGAACTGCTCATTCCAGGACAGGGCAGTCCTGAGGAAACATTGCTGGAGCCACAGCTTCAGCGTGATTCAGGTCAGGGTGATTTCAGAGGTTACCATACCATGGCCGTCTTCCCTGTCTGACGGCCAGAGGTTACCACACTTGCAGCAGAGATGTGTCCAACTCCAGAGCTGCCCGTAATTGAAGTTTGAACTACCACTCAATTCAATTGAATCACAGCAAACTCTGAAGTGCGCTGCTTGGGAGGGAAGAAACACATCCACGCTTCTGCCTCCTCTGCAACACCGACCCAGGGTCAGAGCAGAGCAGCAGGATGAGAAACCGCTGGAAAACGCTGAAGTCATTTCAGCAGCAAACATCTGCCCGAGGCCCTCGCCTAGGCAGTGATACTTCCAGGCCTTTAGGCAGGGATGGTGGTTAGAGGCATGTCTGCGGACCACCTCCAGCAGAAGAGTCCAGCACAGAGCCAGGCCTCTTGTTGGTACTGCCACAGGCCGTATTAACTTGTCGCCTTCAATATGCATCCAACAGAGTTCAGGTCATGGATTTGTTGGAAGTTCATCACTTATTCAGGCTTTTGTGCGAGAGGTCATTGCTGTCAAACTGTCTGCTTTCACAAGCACAAAAGCTCATGTTAAAATGTAAATACTTACAGGTGTTCCACCAGGCACTCAAGATGAAAGTCAGAGCAAATATATTAGCCCTAGCCCTATTTTACAATGCTGATAGTACTTGAATGTCACCTGTTTGTGAACCAAGGTTTTTATGTGGGTTCATCTGCCTAGACAGGAAGCATGATCTAATGGTGAAGACACAGGACTGGATTTAGAGTATTTGGGTTCTTTCCTGCCTCTGTTACAGTCTCCCTCTGTGACCTTCAGTAAATAAATTTTTCATGCCACTGTCCCAGTTCAAAAGAATGTGAATAGATGCTTACTCGGTCCCAGACAACTGCTGTGACCCTGAGCCGTTTTTGCTAATTACTACAAGAATTCTGGAATAATATAGGAAATGTTGATCTGACTCCTAAAGTTAACCTGAGTGAACAAAAGCAAGAGCCTTATAAAAGAGCACAACCACCTCCTCCCCAAATGCCTATGTTACGCTGTTTGTTTTTCAAGACAAAACCTCTGCAACTTATTATTACACTGGCCTTGACGGAGACAGCATTTTGCAAATTCAGCTTTGCAAAAAGCGCGGATAGGCTGGCTTACCCCTGTCGCCTAGATTTGTGCACTGCATACCACTTGCAAGCAATTCAAGCACAACTTTTGTGTTGGGGTAACACCACAAGACTAGCAGCAGAACTATGCTGGCACAGGCCTACTGGGAAAATCAACTCCCCAGCTGTGGGAAGAAGCAAAGCCAGCAGAGGCTGCAATCACCACGTCACCCTGGAATCCAGTTTCATGTCCAGTCCAACCTCGTTCTGTGATTGAGCTGCACAGTTCTGGAAAAGCTGGTATCCTCTTCCCTCAGCACTTCCAGCCACACGTCAGATTCTCTTGCGACTTTCAGAAACTACTGAATTAGCTATTACATTGGAAGAAGTCACATCAGGCCCGAGAGGAACTGGCCTTCATTCAGTTCAGTACCTATCACAGGAGTAATTTTGCGCTGTGCATCCCATGTCACAGACGTCAGACAGATAGCCCTACCACCCTTAACCACGCAGAGGCTCTCACCACCAGGGACCCTAGGTATCAACATATGAGGAAAAACAGCTTTGGTAAACCTCAGGAGTAATGCGAAGTGCCATCTCTCTGGAACAACACAAGGGAGTGGAAGGGAGCTGCGAACAACTGTGTTCTGATGTGCGTTCCCTTCCTCTACTCAAGCAAGTGCAGGAGGCCAAGCCAGCACACACGACGTGCCCCCTGCAGGATGCCACATCCTGCCATATTTCATACGGCATCCCAAGGCAAGCCAGATACTTTTCAAACACAGTAATGATGTTTGACAGTATGATCTGTCAGTGTGACAGGTTCTCAGAGACAACATAGGCGAGAGAGAAGGGAACGGCACTGACAGATTTATCCAACAGTGCCGAACTGTTCCTAGCCACACTTCTCTTAAAAGGAAAAAAACAGCAAACAGACACACCGCAGAGAGACACAAATTTTACAACACGTATTCTTTCTGCTCCTTGCTTTTGGTAACTTGTTCTACTTTGACGAATTCCTCGTAACGCTCACTCATCCAAAACCTTCCCGTTCCTATAGAAAGCAGAGGTCTGTTCTGAAGGGGTAGGGGAATAATGCCGGAGGTTGTTTTATGTACTGCTTACCCTCCTAAACCTGCCCCCAGCCCTGCTCCCCCTCGCCCCCCACACACGGTGCCGCATTTTAAGGAGCGCTGGTTACGCTGACATCAGTGAGGCTCCGGGGGCCATCTAGGCAGCTGCTCCTGCTCCTGTGCGTGGCCAAGAGCCAAGTCGCTCTGCCTTTTTGGTGATGTTCCCTCCTGCCGGCTACCCCCACTCCCGCCCACGTGTCTGCAGGGTGGGGTGAGGTGGCCACTGGCAGCCTTTCCACGGAAACCTAAGCAAAAAACAAAAAAAAAAAAAAGGCAGCTTTCATTTCCAGCCTCTGCTCAGAAACGCTCAGCAATTTTTGACAGGGTGCCGTGGGTTGAAGGAACTGTAGTTTTTCCTCCCGGACAGCCAAGGCCCAAGTTGCCCTTAGGACTTTGTCACCCAAAGGAGAAAAACACGTGCTCTGTCCTCCCTCGCCCCACAGGCGGGGACAGCCTGCCAGCATCAGAGACGGCCGTGGGGGCCCCACTCCGTACAGCTGTTCCCCTGTTTTCAAGCAGACCCATCCTCGGAGGCAGCTGTTCTCCAGCCAAATGAAGATAGCAGAGCTGCGGAAAGCTCACCCAGACCAACCCGAGAGCGCGAGGCGGGTGCAAGACATCTTCCAGGCGCAGGAAAGGGGCCACCGCAGCACTTTTTCTTCCCTCTACTGCTCCCCGCAAGGGCAGGAAGCAGCGCGAGGGCAGGCGAGGCGTGCCGGGGCAACTTTCGGCCCAGCCAGCCCCACGGGGGCAGGTTTTAGGCAGCTGGCTATCTGCAGCCGGTAATCCCAGCGGTGGGGAGAGTCCCCGCGCTGAGCCGCAGCCAGATCCGGGGAGTGAAAAGGTGACAGCCAAGCCAACTTCACGTACGCCCTCGGAGCCTGCAGCTCAGACCCCATGTCAAGATTAGGAAAGTATGCACACGGAGAGAGCACATGAGCTGCTGGAGTGCTTTCCTTTAACTCTTGCAGACACCGTGTATCGAAGGAGTTTGCGTTCACAGCCACGCTTCTTGCCGTCTGTCTTCAAAGCCAGCTCCTCTCAGGCCACAAGACCTGTGACACTTCCTCGGGCTGAGCAATACCTCCTCAAGTAGGTCAGAAACCGAAGTCACTGAGACGAGTTTGGAGCTGCAGCTCACACGGGTTAAAGATTCTGGCTTGTGTCAGGAATACTTTTTCTGCAAGTTAAACGCAGGCCCCAGTCCTGAAACACTTCCCCTAACTTTGCCCATGCCAGTATTTTGACTTAAATGGAACAACCTACTTAAGTAGAATTATATTTGTGTTTAAAGTGTCTGCAGGATCAGTGCTTGGCGTGATCATAGGCAAGTCTATGCCTCCGACATACACACACCACCGAATTTAAAAGATACCTTGAGAGCCATCAGGCTAAGGTGTGTTAAGACCAAAAGAAAAGGATAAAGACGGTAACCTGCGCCACAGCACATTTAAAATTTACATCTGCGTATGTTGTAGGATGATTCACCGGGGCAAGGCAAGAGAAATAGGGATGCCTGAAGGGTACAACTGGAAGCAAGAGAAGGGTCCCCAATACTCAGTTTATCTGGGCAAAGGGGAGTCTCAAAACCAAGCAGATCCGTACACTATCAGCACCAGAAACACTGACGATTCTGGAAGTCATGATTTTTTTAATTTTACCTCTTCTAAGGAATAAGAATTTAAGTAGAGTGATGTTAGCACTCCTAAACTGCAAAGAAACCCCCCTTCAGCCAAGAAACAAACTTGACTCCTTCCTTCTCTGTACCGAGCACAAAAGCAGCAGATACAAACACCAGTTTCCCTGGAACAAACCAGTCAAATTCATTCAAAACTTCCCAAAGCGCAACAGGGCAGAACCCATTCCTGTTCCCAGAGCTTATTACAGTAACATGACTAAACATGCTCAGCAGTCCAATGTGATAGGATGCATCCATTTGCTGATGCCAGAGGAAGATGCATGTCTCTTCTACATGGCACTGCTCTCACAGCCTGCTTTTCAAAAGATGTTTTGAAAAGTGACCTGCTGCGTACATTCTTAACAAGTCATAGTATCACCGGCTGTACAAGCGTTTGACCTCCACTTGCTTATGCACTGTGGACAAAAATCTGACATCAGTTTATTCCAACCTTAGTAACACCAAACTGCTCCTATGAACCTGGCTGGAACAGACGACGACAACACACCGATAAACTCCCAGACAGACCCCTGGAGTGCTGAAAATGCAACTAGTTTAGCACATGAGCCCACATGTTTTAAATTTGGGTTGGTTTAATCCAAGTAAGTAACCTGATTAAAATGGGAGTCTTCTCTGGAGGTCTAATTTCTAGATGTTTCCATTATTCCATATGCTTTCATGTTGTATAAACATAACAAATGATACATACATCACTGCTGGGATGATTTAAGAATTCAGTTTAAAGCTACAATGCAAGTCTCTCAAGGCAAGAGAATTAGATTACTCTGTGAATGGCAAGAGCCAGCAACTGCACTTTGTTTCAGTCTTGGGAAGGTGATGTACTGAGGGGGTGACATCTTTCTATTCCCAGCTTCTTCTTCTAATTTCTCAATTTCAGAACCTTCACATTTGTCATTTTTACATACAGACCTAAAGCAAAAGGGAGAGAGAAGGACATGGTCTGGCTGTGATGCTTTAAAACATGTATTAAAGCTAGGAGTGTATTTGCTTCAAAACCAAACAACCAAACACAGACGCCTGAACACGTGTATATACTCACACCTATGCTGCCTACGAAAAAAAAAAAAAAAGAATCTTTGTCTCTTGTGTGCAAACTAGGCATTTATGAGAGCTGCCCAAATTCTGCCTTGCAACCAAAGCTCTCTGTTTATACGTAGACACCTCAGCAGCAGCAGTGCAGGTTCCCAGCATGCTTCAACCTTGATATCTGGAAAGGCTCCACTGTGGGGTAAGAAGATAGTTATAATTAAACATTTATACTGAGGTAGTGCCGAGCAGGTCAGTTCCACAATGTGTTAGGTGGCTTTTCAAAACTTGGTAATTGAATGCTGATCCCTGCCCCGAAGAGTTTACAGTGTAGGAAATCAAAGCATAACATTCGGCAGCTGTGCACTAGGAATTAAACAAAGACCACCACCAGCAGCTCATTTCTTGGGTCTTTGGACTAGGGAGCTCTTATAAACATCCATTACCAGAAATAGTGGAAATTTTTAAATCTGCAGTCTGGACTTTCCTAATCCACATCTGTGCTACTGGGTTGTGCAGCTCCGTTTGAGTCACCAGCTGGGACAGTAACTACAGAGTGCAATTTGCACATGCTGCTGGCATCTTCTTGTCCAGTGTAAATTATTCTTGGCCCAAATACTTTTTAGCAATCATTTTGAAAAGACAGTGAGCACACAAACGGAAACATTTACTGCAAGTCAGACGATTCAGGCAGTGCAGGCACAAGAGAGGCTGCCAATGCACGAGGTCGAAAGTCGGGCAACAGCAGATCCTTCTGCTCTGGGTCACCCAATACTCCAGGACGACCCCAGGCAGGCATCACTACATCTACTATGCAATACTAGCACACATCAGCTATCAGGCAGACCATGGCCACATGCAAGTCTACAGCGCTGCAAATCTACTAACCCACATCTTTTCCTATGGAGATTAAGAGTTACGCAATGGTGTAAATAAAAACTCTGGCCCCAAACATGCAAGGGACATCTCTGCCCCAGATCCATCCTCAGGGAGAATTCTCTACATTCCCCTTTTCCTGCAGGGAAGGGCAGGCCTGGGAAGGACAAGTCCTCCTCCCACCCACCAGAGCAAGTATATTCAAGAAAGTCAAAGTACAGCCTCTAGGATTTAGAAAAGGGATGCAGCAATGGCCACACTGTTTCACCAATGCCCAAAACCAGGATGGAAGAGATTTTAGTCAAAATAGGCTATTATATTACAAATTCAGTTTGCTGTTTATCAAACAAAGTCCTAAAACAGATGCACTGACTTTGTAACTACACCTGTAGGAATTTCAGGCACCAGAAAAATACAAAGACGCTATTAGTGTTTCAGTTTTTTACAGTTTCCTGGCATCTTTCATGCTATGAATGCTCAAAAGCTTTCAGCACTATATACATAAAATCTTAAGTCCAGTGAAACCTGAAAGAACTTTGCTGCTGATTCAAATGAAGCCACGTTTTCCACTTCTACATACTACTTACACATCTATTGATTTATTGAACACCTAGCAGCAACCATAACAGGGCACAATCTGTGTTCAGCCTGGCCCACCTAACTGTTCTGTGAACACCGTAACTTTCATTTGCTGACTTTTGAGCATTTAAAATTAGTAACCTTACCATTTATTTCTATCTTTTTTTTCTTTCTCGAGGGAAAAGGGAACCATGGAAAATCCTCAGTCACTAGTTTTAAAGAGCTTAAAAGTTCCAAAAGCTTTGCAAGTAAAGATTGGGAACTGCTTGAACTGCAGTTAGCAGGACTGCAGAGTTTACAGAATCAGCCAGTTCCTTCCTCCAGAGTTTATCATCTGCATGGCTTCCTCCAAGGTAACTGGCATCCACTCTGAGGTACAGCTCATTTCACCCACCTGTAGAAATTCACCCTCTGGTTAGGTTGAACGTGGTGGCCACTTCACACTCAGCAAAAAGACTCTGCCATTTCCCAAAAACAAGGGATGGAGAAGACTTCTCACACAAAGGGAGCACTGATATGAAAATAAATTCTTCAGTATTTAAACAAAAGTGCAGCTTCCAACAATAAACACAGTTTACACCAGGGAGATAGGGGCACTATGATACAGCTCTCTTTACCCTTTTCCAACATGGACAGTCATGCTCCTGACAGTTCAAAGACTGCCAGGAGATCTTACCAAGTAGAAAAGCCACCTATCTGCTGCAAAGGCTGGAAGTTGCTCCAAAACTTGTTTCAGAAGCTGCCAAGGACCACAGTTTTGAACCTGACTTGGAAATGTAGTAAGATGTACTAAGCAACACCTGGCTGGACCATCTGATAAGCAGGAAGAACAAATGATACCTGCAGCTGTTAGAAAAACAGACCAAAAGAAATATACTCTTCAAATCAACTAAATACAAGGCCTAAGTTACGTCTCTGTAGAGAAACACTTGTCATTGCACTCATACTTCTTTCCCTGGAAAATACAGTCAAACCTCACAAATGGAAGCCCTTAGTAACACAACTACATCTCTTCCACAACCGGCTTCTATGGCATGTGCTTCCACTTCCTGGACATTCAGCATCTCACTTAAAAAGCACGCCTCCTCCTGCAGCCCTCCTTCCTTCCATCCAAAAGCATCAGGATGTATAGACAGCAAAATATGCGAGTTGTGCAGCAAGTTACCCAGGTGAACACCAATTCAGGATACCTTAATGCTTTTGGGGAGAAGTAGGGGACGAAGCAGGCAAGCACATGCACAAGATGCCACAGCCACCTGTTGTCCTCGATGCACAGGCAACTGCATCAACATGAGAAAAAAAATGCACACACGAATGAAGAACAGCACACAGGTATTCATGTCCTGGCTGCTTCTCATGTTCTCAAAACACTAAGAACAATAAAACATAACGAACTTAAATTAATGAAGAAAATGCATTTTGTGTAACAAAAAGCAGAACTTAAACCAGGCTCTTTCCCCTACACAAAGCTATGAGTTGTCCAAATCAAGTGCTGTTGCTCCCTAAAGGAAATACTGCTGCTTATCAGTGCAAAACCCAAAGCCGTTCTCCCTTGTCCAAGCTGTAACGTTAGCAGTGTGAAGGAGTGCGGCCTGAACACGGGAATGGAATTTATTGCTGTGATGCAAGCGCTCTGAGCAAAGCACTCCCAGGTACCGATACACCTGAACACTGACATCACCTGCCGTACGAAACGGGACTAACAAGGGCTCGAGTTAAAGCCAGCTTATCACACACGATAGAAGCAAAGGCCAGCTACACTTCAATGTGAACATTTTGCTTCTCTCATCTTCAGAGAGGAAGCACATACCTAAATTAACTAAAAAAAGGTTTGTCAACGGCTGATCATCCTCTGTTTTCAAAGGAAGGATGATGCAGGCCACCCATTCCTAAAACACCTACGAGTATGTTTATGCTGTTTCAAGAAAGAACTTGCTAACACCTGTTAAAATATCCACCAGGAGATGACAAGTGGAGAATTCTTACATGTACCAGAGGCTTGTACTTCCACTATTAACCAAAAAATACATTCATGTTTTAGAACCAAAGCAGCAAGTCACTCAGGCACATCAGCATAGAAAATTTTTAAGATGCTTAACGTACTTTTTACCCAGAGTGACTTAAAAGTCAAAATTCAATTTTTCAAAGCTGACAGAAATTACACTGGGAAGTCACCTGGCCGCTGTGCGCAAGCAGCTCTCCCACACTTTTTGAGAGCTCTACACAAATAACATCCCTTGTGGAAATGGATCTTCAAAGAAACTTCAGGCACCAGGATGAGGGGATGTCTTCTTCAAAAGGAAAAGGATCTCTCGAAATTCTGAGTTTAAATAAGTAAATAATTAAATAAGATTAAATACAAAACATTTTTTCTCAGGAAGGTTAGGTACAGCAAACCAGTGAAATTTGAAGGTTGCATTCCACATGTTTCCCTGGGAAGACTGGCAAAGGAGATGGGAGAGGTAATCAAGGCCTGAAAGGCCTCCCTCTCTAATGGTCCTTGGAATACCTATTTTAGTTCAGGAGCCTAACAACGCCCGTGGGGGATTTTGACAGCTTTTCTTTTCCCTTGCTGTAGCACCTCTGCGGATGGCTGCAACTCTGCAGGTGAATCCTGTTGTTAAAACAGCTGCCTTTCTCTACATCTTTAAAGAGGTATTCAGATTCTCTTAGCCTTACTTAGCTGAATCACTCTGAATAAACAGTCTCCACCCATCAACTACTTCTTTTGTGTGAAGCACCTATTCAAAGGCAACCACCTTTATTGATTGCTAGGCTGGCCAACCTGAAAGCTGAAATACCTCTATTAAAAAAAAAAAAAAAAAAAAAAAGAAAGCAGGATACACCAGCAGGCCTGTGTTGTTTCTAAAGGAAGCACAGGTCCAGGCGCTGCTCAGTTACATCAGGACAATTCCTTTCCGACTGCAGGAGGCTGCTCTAACAGGTTTAACAACGGCACAGCCACGAGCCAAGTATCCCACTGACTCTTCTCCCTTTTGTCCAGGCCCTTTTCCAGCACAACACGAACAAGCCATCCAACGGGAGTCCACAGCATATGCCCCAGCTGGCAATTATTTGTACTTTTGCCATTTCATAATAAAGCCTTAGCACAAGCTCGAAATAAGTTTTGTCACCCTGCTCTGAGTAAAATGCTGAGGGAAGGGGGGTGAAACGCTCCGGTACTGCTACCTGGGCAGCCTGCGCTCGGCTCTAAGACACTGGCCCTCCAATGTTGCTATTCAAAGCAGAGGGGCAGGGTGGGGCAGAGGGAACACCTTCAGGTGGGAAAAACATCACGACTGGCAGACATCAAAGATAAGCCATCATCAGATTTCTTGCACCAAGGAAGAACAAAGAGTCAATGCTCCTGAAATTCCTGTTCAGAAGTACCCCAGAACAGAGCCAGCACTTCCCACCTCGGCCAACCTCACCTATTTTCATTTGTAATCAAACGCTGATAACCAAACCTGGCCTGGCAAAGCTCTGCACGTTTCTAGCCCATCCTGGTTCCACACAAACAGCTAACTTCTCAGTATATCACCAGAGAGTAGCATTTCCAAAGATACTCGAGTCCTGCCTTTGAAATCACTGCCTATAAAGATGCTTCTAAATGAGGGGGGTGTGGGGGGCACCCATAGGTGCTGGTTTATGTAGGATATTTTAAAAAAAAAAAACAAAAAACACAACACAGAGAGAAAGGATTCCTCATACACCTCCCCAAAGAAAATCTGCTTTAACTGCTGAACAACAACTTGGCAAGTCAGGCCTCCCACCCCAAAATAAGAAACGAGCTGTTGCAAGGTCTCAGAAAGCAACTCCTCCTCACCCTCAAAGTTTACATCTACACCTCGAGACGCTTCCCAGCAAAGCTGTAGGGTACCTGAACACTCCATCCACGATGAAGCTGCACTCAAAAGAACACGAAGCAGTTCCTGGCCCCTTTCCAGGCTGCAGAATACTCTTGAAAAAGCGTACTTTAAAGCTGTAATCCCATGATTGACCGTCTTGCTTGAATCCGGAAAGGAGGTAAAAGAAAAGACACAGAGCAACAGGCATTCTCACTACCTTCGGGAGAACCAAAAGCAACGCTACCGTCCTCCTCTACAGACAATTATCTCCCAAGAAAGAAGCTACCACATCATCAAGGCAGCCGTCTCAAACTGGCCCAGTAACATGGTCCAATAACACGCTCATTTTAAAAACAACCTTTATTGTGCTGAAGGAAGAAGACATGATTTCACATGTTTTAAGAGTGTACACCTAAAACACAGATTTCCAAACTTACACATCATTCATCAAAAAGTTAAAAGGGGCTTTTTCTGCACATGCATAGATTTCAGACTAACAGGATTTACTTGTTTTCTGCCTGTTCCTGGGGAACCTTTGCAGTTTTTTTTTTTCCCAAGACTGTCCCTACAGGCTGCTATCCAACATACATCAGATGTTCTTGGAGCAACAGATAACTCTGGAAGGACATTTGCAAAGGGCACAAATCGAGGGCCCAATGCTGGTAAAATTTAGGCATACTGGGAGAGGATGGAATTACTCCCATATGTAGATAACTTGAACACTTGACGTAGTCCCCTGGAAAGCTTTATTCATGCATCTAAGTATTTTTTTCAGATGTTTTACTACCAAGAAATGTATTTTAACTCAATAAAAAAATTATTGCAACTTAAAAAGTGAATCCCTTACCAAAACACTCAGGTTAATTTTAGCATCCTTCTGTTTAGCTGCTTAGCAACACTTATCCTATGACCTTCTAAGCACCACCTACTTTTACAAGGGATAATGAATATAACCAAAGGGATTTATCTATATGTTTTTAATCTACACAATGTAAGTACATCAACAGTTTTTATTTAAATGAGAAATCCAACTGAGAGCAATCCAAACTATTTCTGCTTAAGAAGAAACTTTCACAGGCTAAAGTCAAGCCACTGTTATGATTGCGGTGTGACTTCAATGTAGGCAAAGTGATAAAATCCTTAAGGATTGACAAAAGCACTACAGAAGTCAATGTTTGTATGCCTTAGGAAACACTGTACTTGCCTTTGGTACCAAAGGGGATTATAAATATTACTAACAGATAATGAAGACATTCAGCTTTCCCAGTTTTGAAACTTCAAGAATCTCCTGACCCTCAGAATCAAAAAGAAAAGCCATTTGGTCAGAGGGTCACAAAATATTGGAAAGAGTTAAGAATGGGCACACAACCTGGGGGAGCTGAGTCAGAATAAGATGTTTCACTACACTGAAATCTGCAAGCAAATAAAGCTTCAAACACCCAAGTCTGGCTGAAAAAACAAACAAACAAAAAACCCCAGAAAAACAGTCAGCAAACATCCTGTTATATTCTATCTTAATACCAATATTCTTTCAGGTTATTAGTTATTAAAAGAAATATGTAAGAGTGGCTGCATAAATAGTCACTACTGATGGACAAACAACAGTTTGACAACTAGAAGCTCCCTGTGAAATTAAAGCAGAAGAAAAGTTTACTCGATTGCACTGAAAGGATGGTGTTTTTCCAAGTACACCATACGAATTCCGTTCCAAATACAGCTGCCGGGAGGAGGAAGGTGAGGGAGCAAAAGAGGCCACACCGGCCGAGCACAGCTGCCCTGTAGCAAGAGAGGAGGCTGGATGTGTCCCTGCTGGCAGGTGAGGGAGAGCCCTGGTACTCTGATTGATTGGATGATGGATTCATGCTGTTTCTGGGTTTCTAACAAACAAAAGGGCCTATTCTTCCCTGGATGTACCCAACTCCCGTTAAGGCTAATCGGCATTATGCAGGCACACCAAGAAAAGACTATATACCCTTAAGTCTTCAAAGAGAAAATTAAAACCTAAAACAAATATGGCTGGCTTGACCCTGAGTCACTGCATCCCTTTCACGCACGCTGACCCCGTGGAAAACAGGAACTGCGGTAACAAAACTCGGTGCTTGTGTCAAAACGACAGACCTCAACGAAAAAACTTCAGCCAACATAACAGCTGTCTACTGTGCACTGCAGGGGTGACAAGACGGCGTTATTTAGCAACTGCTCCTGTTGTTAATAAGCAAATTTTCTTCCCAAGGCACGGGGCTGGACGTTGGAATGGTAAAGAAACATCAACTGCATTTGTTGTCTCTCCTAGACCACTGTCCTCAAATCACACTGAACTGAACGTTTAGCCGTTTCTCAAATACGTAACCACACTTGATCTTAACTGCCACAGAAGACAGGCGAAAGAGGGAGTCGGGATTAAAACTGGATGGTTGGCGTGTGTCCCTCTTTCTCTCCAGAAATCAGTTCAGTGGCTCCTGGGCAGGATGCTGGCTCCCCAGCGGGCAGGACCAGAGCATCAGCTCCGGACCGGACACCCTGGCGCGGCGGCCATGGGAAGGTGGTGGGGCACGGAGGCGACCGGGCTTTCATGGGGTGCGCAGTGGCGCGGAGCAGGCCGGGCAGGGCAGGGAAATGTGCTGAGCTAGGAGAAGTGCTCTCCTCCTCCTGCATAACCCGGAGAGGATGCCGAGCAGGCGAAGATATTGCAGCCGAGAGGTGAAACGGGGGGGGAAGAAGGCAGAAAAAAAAAAAAACAGAAAAAAGCAAGCGTGCGTGCGGAGGGGAGGCGGGGGAGAAGTGCAGGGAGAAGAAGCCAGAGGAAACTTATCTGCGACATGACAAAGTTCAATCCACCGCCCTCCCTCCTCTGCTGAAAAAAAAAAAAAAAGTTGCACCATCTCGGCGCGCCGCTCTCCCCGCGGCCCGGCCCGGCCCGGCCCGGCTCTGCCCAACAACAGCCGCGCCCGGCCCGGCCCGGATTGGGGGCGGCTGGGGGGGGGGATGCAGAAGAACACCACCACCCCCCCCAGCCCCGTGCAGGATGAACTGGGCGGGAGGATCTGCCTCGCATCCTCAGCGCGGCCCCCGCGGAGCCGCCGGGGGGAGGCGGCGCGGGGGTCCCGGCCCGTAGCAACGGCGCTGGGGAGGGCAGGCGCCTGAGAGACGGGTCGCGCCTGGCTCCCAGCCGCGCCGGGCACCGCGGAGCTGGCGGGGGGGGGGGCGGCCGCCGCGCGGCCCGGAACTTTGTTGTCACCCG
>JAVJGG010000030.1:16501436-16518683 GCA_035590195.1 Aviceda cuculoides | reverse complement strand
GCATCCGCAGCCGGCGGCGGCGGTGCCGCGCAGCAGGCTGCTGGCTTTAGGAATTCATCTGGGCACTCCGCTGGCCGTGGAAATGTCTCGGCATCCTCCTCCTCCTCCTCTTCCTCCCAGCCCGGCGCCTCACCAGGTACAGCGGCCGCAGGCAGGAATCCGCTGCTCCGTGTGCCTCCGAAGTCAGCTTCTGGTTTCGTTTGTCGGTGTCCTCAGAAAACTTTCCTCCTCGGGCGTTTGGGTCCCTGCTGGGGTCAGTCATCCATCCGGCTGACGAAGCCTAAAGGATGTGAAATTTAACAAGACCCAGAACATCAGCATAGGAACAGCAGGTCCAAATACCGTGTCTAATCAAAGGCAAGATTCGGACGTTTGCAAATACAGGTAGTTACAAACTGCACAGCGCGGTGTATGTGGCACTGCACCTATGGTCCTTTCTGTCGCTTTCACTGCAGTGGAAGTTCGAAGATGTAGAAGGCTCAACAAGTGATGCAGAGGTGTTCAGAGTCGTGGGGATTTCACTTTAAAGCCAGTACCGGTTTAGAGTTGTGTGACAAATAGTAACAGCATGTAAAAATAAAATATCTGGAAATACTCCATCCTGAAAGCTCGGTGGAAAAAAAAAAGTAAAGCAAAAGTGCTTGGGAGGAGCGCTGTAATGAGTATGGGAGGAACCAATTTACACTTTAAGGAAATGGTTATTATTTACACTATTTCTAAAGCTACTAAAACTAGGCCTTTTAAAGCTGTTATTGGTGAGATGTAACCTGAAGTCACAGGCTGGTTTTTAAGGAAATCAAGTCCTGGCCTGTAGGCAAAAGGCTCGTACCAGCTTACCTGGTATCCTGTCTCCTGATTGAAAAGGGATTCGTGTGGAAAGGGAAGGCCAGATTCCAGGTATGTGGCAGTAAGCCCTCAACCAGTTCTTTTCACAAAGAGTCTTTTGCCTGTAAGGTGTCATTATTAACTTTCTTTGCACCATTCTTTTCAAAGATTGGATAAAGGCATACAAGTCAGGAATACACAGGACCTGTCTCAAAGACAGGAGCTGTGCTTCATGTCAGGAATAACCCTCTTCCCTTCCAGACTCCAATTAAAACACCTGCAGGTCTGGTGATCTGGAACCTGGAAATGCCAAAATTGCAAAACTGAAAGGCACACAAAATTATGAACACGAAACTGCAAAGTTTGACTTATGTGCATTCGTTGTGGCGGTTTCTGCAGGCTGAATTTTTGTTAGAGGAATTTTTTGCAGTATTACATGTGAGCTTTGTGTATATATTTCAATACCATTAAGCTCTGTTAAAGTAGAGTTGCTGACTGACTGAACAGCTATATAATAGTTTACCCTGCAATATAGCAGCAAACATTTGAAAGTGCATTCTGCTACAAGGCTCTTATTTTACCAAAAAAAAAATCAAGGGAAGTCATTAAAAATACATTCGTTGTAAAGTGTCTTTAACCTTTTCATCTCTGTCCCCATTATACCTGCCAACCTGCAGAGGCAGAACCATTGGTAAATTCAATAGCTTTATAGCCAGCTTACATCGTTACTTCAGTATCTCTTGCGGTCAGGCATCCAATTAAACAAAAAGCTGAACAGTTGTCTGTCTCAAGCTCAGCCCTTAAAATGTGTTATTCACACTGGAAGACTGCTGTGATTTAAGCCTGCATGGCACATACATATAAACTATGTGGAGAATAGGCCTACGAGTTTACAACCTAAGGCCTTGTTTGCACAGACATTTACATAAATTTCTGTAATTGAAACTGGTGCAAATTCCTGTATGGATAATCATCTTTGGAGGCTGGCAACAAGTGTCTCATTGACCTGTGGCTAAGATCTGTAGAATAGTCTTGGAGGCATTTTGGACCACCTTTGCATGAAGATTCCCATCCACCTTCACTGTATTTTCTAACTTCAGAGGTGCTTAAGCAGCCTTCCATGTGGGAATTTTAGCAAGCGGATAGGCAGAATGGGAAAACAAGCACCGTTCGATTCAGCATCTGAAATCTGCTCTAGAAACATGGAAATGCAAATAATGTGGGTATTGTAAAGCTCTCACTGGAAAAAAAAACCAGGATTTTAGTGCTTGGAGAAAGTATGTAGATAATATTTCTTATCAGATTTATGGTTTTATGTTTTCAACATCCCTGTTCTTTCAGAAAGATGTAATGAAGGGTGAACCAGCACATTCTATGTTACGGTAATGCTGTAAATAAAAAAAGGGCAAAAAAGTTACATAGTAAAGAAAAAAAATTAACTACCAGGGCTTATGAAATAGTAAAAAGTGATGTGTCTTTAACAGTTTATGAATGAATTCTAATTCTGGGCTATCATGGGGCAAGAGAAATTCAAATAACTCCATGTTCAGACTTTCCATCATTCAGACTTTTATAACGCATCAGAGAGGTCAGAACTCACTGTGGTCTAAGACTGAATGTGAAATTTTGAGCAAATGGTTTCTTTTTTTTTTTTATTCCAGTGAAAGAAAAAGTAGAGATAATTTTTGTCTAATAAAAACCACTTTTATGAGTAAAATTACTCTCCCAAAATGTTACTACATTGCTTACATGATACAGCTATCCTTTTCACTTTGCATTTTCTACCATCTGCATTGTTGTGTTTTATCCCATCTCCTCTGGTCACTCTATATGTGACAGTTGACGTATTAAGTCTTTTTTTCCTGAGAATGCACATGGTTTGTATACTTTCTGGATATCATGACATCAATTCTCAACAGTGATGGTAAATGTGCTAAGGGGTAAGAAGACTTTAACTTCCATGTAACCCTCACACACCTCTCTGATCCTACACAGTGATGTTAAGTGCAATGAACAATATTACAAATAAAACCAATAGTTTTGTGAAGGTATTTTGTCTATTATCAGTTTCATTAAAACCACTGGGTGACATACCCATGTTGGCAACATAAAAGCCACCTGCTGCGGTCCCAAGAAAAGGACAACTCTGCCCCCACCCACCATTCAAGTATCAGATGCTGATTAAAGGTATTCAAGGAGAGAAGAAAAACAGGATGTGTAGCTTATATGAAGGCTGCAACTTGAGGATACAACGAAGTCTTAAAGCGCAGAGACTAAAGCCAACACTGGCGTTAAGAGAGGGGGTAAAGGTTAGCTAGGAAATCTTACTTTCCTCCTGTCTTATTAGATATTATCAATGCTCTTTGCTTTAGATCATGGTATTTAGAAGTTACTTCCATTTCTTGCAGTGCTTACACATCCCTTTCAGCCAAAACATTTGGAGTAAGGCAGGAGTATTTTAGGCAGTAGTTACTCCAGGCAGTAACCAGGAGTATTTTACACGCTGTAAGAGGCAGCATCGGGCCCAGACTTTCTGACACCTCACCACTGCTGGATGAGGACAGCTGCCGGGAGCCAGCTCCCTCGCCCTGACGGGGGGCTGTCCAGCCGCAGAGGGTGTCAGAGGCACCGGAGGCCCCGTCCGCTGCCTGAGCCTATGCCTGCGCAGCATCCGGAGTCCTCTCGCCGCCGTCCTCCTCCTGATGTCCTCACTCGTGCCAAGAGGCAGAACTCAGCTGACATACTAACGCAGGGAAAAGCCTGCTTGGAGGATCAGAGAATACCGCCCTGAGGGCTTTGAGAAATAAGTCTTTATAAAACCGAAGACTAAAAGAAATGCTCAAATTTCCTTTACATTTCAACCAGGTATTTCTTTAACTGAACAAACATGCCACTGCTGGGTCTTCTCATGGGTTCGGGTTTTGTTTGGCTTTTGAGGGTTTTTTTTTCTTCAACTGAGACACAGGTTTCTTGGATCAAAAACTCCTTAAGAACAAAGGCGGAACTGACAAGCGTGACCACCATACAGGCAGGTTAATTATACAGAATAAAAGGGGGAAAGTTCAATCAAATATATTTCCTAAAAAATGCTTGGAAAACTAAACTTGATGAATTTGTGCGGTGGAAAACCACACAGGAAAGCACGTCGCATAAGACCAGCCGCAAACGCTCTCAGAGCATTTGTCAGATGACACAGCATCGTATAGCATTCCCGTTTTCCCTGTGTGGGTAAATGTGATGCACCACCATGCTCAGCTACCTTGGCCTCCGGAAACCAGGCAGCTGGGGAGCGAGGGAGCAGAGTGGTGGAACTTGCTCCTGCAGCAACCCCACCCATTATCTCCAAGGGCAGCTTTGGATGATCAGAAAGTCAAGGCCGAAGCTTCAGTCCAAACTTATCTTAACATTAGCCTTTAGTGAGTGAAAGAAAAGCTGAGGTAGCACAGCATGCTTAAGCAATTTCCCTCACATCTCAACAGGCTAGCAATGGCAAAGCTGTTAATAAAACCCATCTTTCCCCCCAAATCCCGGTGTAGTTCTTCAGGTACCTACCAAGCCATCCACTCAGCTTTATGACCTGTTCTCAGCAGACAGTATTTTAGTGATAACACACAGCACAAATAAAAGATCGAGTGCTAAGTATTTGCTCCCTGTTTGCTCTCAGCTGTTTCAACAGTGCAAAATAGACCTTGAGCTGACTCACCTAGCCAGCTAAGACTACCTCTTGAATAAGGACTCATCTGGAAATACAAAGGCAGAATTTCTGAAATCCACACCACTTTTTTCCCCCATAGATCACAGCCCGCAGGGCATATTGCAGTCCTGCTTGAAGTGTCTGGCTGCAATAGTTGCTGGCCCCATCTCCTTCTCTCCTTTCACTGTGGGAGCCTCCAGCAGATAGATGCAATGCAGAGCAGCCCTGCTGCTGGGACTGGACCAGCTTGATGAACTAGTCCCTTCCCCAGCCCTGATTTTCAGGGTGTAAAAAGCAGCATAAACTATCCCCCTAAACTATTTTAGCAATGACCAATGTTTCTAAATCCTTTCTGGGGAAGACCAACAACTGAAACCTGTTTTTTTCAGGTATATAGGATATACCATTATATATCCTATATAAAAAGGTAACTGTAGAGAATGGCTAAAGTGATATGTAAGGAACTGACATGTCTTTCAGCCTTGTAAACAGAACAAACAACTGGGCACAAATGCGTGTTATTACAATTTTAGTATTCAAAATTATTAAAAGAGGAGGATTTTAAAAAATAGTACATTTTAAATGGATAAAACTAAGTAAGATCCCCCCTGCATACTTAATTACTTGGCAAATTTTGGAACAGCACAGCCTCCTTATTCCTCAGACTCTTTAAAAAGCTAGCGTGAAAAAACTAGCAAGCAGATGATTGACATTTACATTCTCAAACAGTTCTGGGATCACTAATGTACAGCCTCAGAAACAGGTTGTATAGCCCATGTGCAAACGTGTCTGTGTAGAGATGGAGCAGGAAAAAGAACAACGGTAAGCAAAACCACCCACTGCAATACTTTCACTTCTTTTAAAACTCTGCATTGTTGCCCAGAAGCTTTTGTTGCCAGGTAATGCAAAAACCACAGGTGTGCAAAAAGAAGTTGGTGTTTAATGCCCAGCTTGTGATTTGGTACTGAAAGTGACATGTTTCATTCTTACTGACCACCCAGCCTCTCACACCTAATTGATTGTTAGTTTAAATGTGGTTATTTTCCCTCCTGAAGGCAAGTAGTAAGCCAGCTGTGTGTTTCCCCATGTCCCATTTGTTAGGGAGAGCTGATTCTGAAATCTCTCACAAACAAAATAAATGCTCAGGCTAACAGCGACTTCTTCTTGTTCAGTTGTTCAAAGCGCTGCTGTAGCACCAGTGGAGACAGCAGCAGCTAAAGGAAGGCAGCAATATCCAGCTGAAGCATTACTTACTATCTCTTGGTACTACAGGCTAGAGGTGGAAAATACCTGCTATTCATTCCCTGAGGCTGCCACAGTATTGCTCTATGCAATATACTTTTCAGTACTGTCTTGGTTTAGTTTTAAATATCCTCAGTTATGGAGGATTCAAAAGCGTCTGTTGAGAGCTTGGTCCGTACTCTTGCAGATTTTGCTGTTAGGACATTTCTTTTTACTTTTCCAGCCTACATTTTTATTTTCTTAACTTCATGCCACAGCTAATTATTGCTGCAAGAGTGCAAGTAGAAAAGGGGGTGAGGAAGAAACCCAACCATCCCAGGGAAAATAGGGTAGACAGTGCTTTGAGATGCACCCACAAAGCATCAGAAAATAGGCAGAGAGGGCCAGCAAGCAGCAGAGAAGTGAAGAAATAGGAAGTGAGGCAGCAGTCATGAAGAAAGTATGCAAGGGAGCAGTTACCCTGCAGGGAAGGAAAAAGCGGGACAACTTTCAAGAAGGGACGAATATAACTTGGGGGAGGCTGCAGTGACAGGATTTGGGGAAGAGAACAGAGAAACCATACTACCAGGAAAAAATGGCCAGTGGATGCGGTAGACAAAGAATCAAGGGGGAAGCAGAAGAAAATGGTAGGGTTCCGGAAAATGGGCATGAGAAGAGCCGCTTGTGCTTTTGTACCTGCTTAAATTGTGCTTTGTGCCTCCTTAAACCATAGGCAAAATTGCCTCGGGACAGGTCTATGCCATAAAGTTGTGCAGGCCTACTTACACTAGTCAAATGTACAAAGGGATATGATTTGCAACTGAGGTTAAAACCATGCTACCCTACCAAAAGCAGCAAATGTTCACAGTTATGCAGTCAGAACTACTTTCACCAGGGCAGCTTGTGTCATTCAGACAATGATAAGATAAGCCACGCTGGCAAAAGCACAGTTTTGCTGATGTAAATTGTATTGGGGGTAGATATACCTCTGCTGCAGTGTACAGGGGTGTAACTACACCACTAGAGCTCTTTTCCTGTCAAAACAGCTATGCTGCATTAGCAGATTGTCCATAACGGAGACACGATTAAGACAGGTAAAACTAATTCTTCTACTGACATAATAAAATGACTTCCACAACAGCAGCAAAAACTGTCAGCAGAGGGTTTGTCCTGGCAGAAAAAGATAGCTTTGTGGACCAGAGGGGCATAAGATAGGTATGTGTTTTAGATAATTTCTGGAGCTCTCATATAAGAAAATACTTGCTTTTACAAAAGGAAAACTCAATACTTGCAAAGTGTCTGAATATTAGGAAAATGTGGATAAGAGCATTTAAGTCCTAATATTGGCATTTTTACCTTCATTTATCATTCAACATTCACTTATCTTAATTTTTAAATAAAGGATTCTTGGGAAGAAAGTATTGTCAACACATTTTTCTCCATTCCTGTCCTCAACTTGTATAATAGATAACATGCTCCATAATCTTGTTTCCTCCTCTGCAATACAAAGAAGGTGAAAACTCTCTTAATGAGCATCTAGAGAGGAAAGATTTGGTAGACAGGGTAGATGTGCTACTAAACTTGGGGGTTTTTTTCTTTTCAATTACTTTGGTGGTCAGATGGGACTGTTCTCTATCTAAAATGAAACTTGAAAAGGAAAAAAACCCAAAACCACTATTATTAAAATGAGCGTAAGAGAGCTGTTACCTGAAATGATTCACTGAATGGAAATCTCGGCTCTTGAAACAAATGTTTTCTAAGAACAGGGCACAGACATTAGCCTCTTCCTCAAAAGAACTCTGAGTAATTAGAAAGGGCAGAAAACATTTAAACTCCAAATTTTCATCTTGCAATCAGTGGCCTATGTGTTTACAGCAAAGGATTAAATCACTTGGGATTAATGTCTATGAAAACATCCTGAAATCCTAACAGTCATGTGAAATTTTTTCTGCAACCTCTTGTGAACTGATAATAGACTGATGTGGCTCCCTAAATGCACCAGTGGAATAATCTTCTCAGCTATAAATTTTTATTAAATGGCAACTGCAAGTAAGTTTTTCTCTAATAATGTTTTGAACAATCTTATATACTCACTTCACAAAGACCTTCTGAGTTTGTTTCATTAAGCTGTGTGTTTTACTCTATGTCCTTCCCCTCTCAGAAGTCGCTGAAGCTAATTCTTAGAGTGCAAGTGAGCAGCCTGAATAGTTCAGCAAAATTATTTAAAAAATGGTCAAATGCAAAGAAACAAAAAAACCCAAGAAAAGGCCTGAGGGTAGAGCCTAACATCACTAGAATAAGAATTATACAGAAGGCAATCCAAGAGAAGGCTGAGGAGAACACTGCTAAGGTGCCCACTAGCACAGTGGGTTGGAGCACTGACTTTCTACCTCTAGAGGTCTGGATGTAAAGCCTGATTTAAAATACACATAAAAATGAATGTGATGAATTCACCTTAGAGCCTTCTGAGCAGTGGTCCACCTGTAAAAGTATGATCTGTTGAAGGACACCAACGTCCTCTGCAATTACCTAGCCCCCTACGCACACACATACACACGCAGTAAATAAGGCTAGGAAGTTGCATGAAAGGTCTCTCTGACTGAAAAGTAAGCTTGCTTTTGTTTCCTGTTCATTTTTACCTGGTATTTATAGGAGCCTTGCTAGGGTTATACGCAATAAAGAACTGAACAGCGAATAGTCTCCTAAGTGACATGAAATTCTGAACTGTGGTTTCTGCTGTTAAGTGGGGATGATTCACCTCAAAAGATCTAGTCTGCCGTTCTCTGGGCACAGACTTATCCAGTAAAAACCCTGCCTGATGTTTTTGTGTTAGCTGCTAAACCCCTGATCCACTAGCCAATGGACACAATTCACCACAGTCTGCACACTTTTCTTGGGATAATCTTAAAGACAGATCCGCAGATGATGTTTCTGGTCTGGACCCCAGGTCACTGACACAGCAAAAGAGAGGAAATATTCCCTGTGCCTGCTTGCATGTGGTGATTCAGTAGAGCTGGTATCATTAGTCCTGTCCTATGATGAACACCACATTACCCAGCCATGCTGGAAAAGAATGAGCGGGCTCGGCTTTCATATCTGGAAACTGACAGCTCTTGTAGAACTTGGTACTTTGGTAGTATTGCATGTAAATAGGAACTACAGCAAAATCTTGTGGCAGCAAATTTGGGCTAGCCATAAAAATGGAGAGTTTTGGAGAGCTGGAACAACAGTGGAATGAAAAGAAAGTAAGATGAGAGTGGTGTATAAAATAGTTCAGTATACAAAAGTTTGATAACACAGAAACTAATAGAGACAGTTCTGGCACGGTTTTGGGCTAGTGCTGACTGCAGAGAACTGCTGTACAGCTGGAGTACTCGTGTGAAAATGTTAGCAGCAGATGTAATAAAAACCACTGAACTGGAATTATACAGAAATAAGTTATTATTGAAACACAGCTGTACTTTGAACAAAGCGTTGAGGAATTTAAAAGACAATGATTTGCCAAAGGGAACAGCATAAACTTACCTCAGTAGAGAGCCACAACCAGTTCCTGTGGCTGCTCCCCACCACTGAGTGCAAGCCCTGTTTGCCTGCAGTAATGAAATGGGGACCAAAGCTTTAATTACATGACATGCTCCACATCGATTTCTAGAAATTGATGTCCTTTCTTCGTATGAACTAAAACCACAAGTGTCTTGCAACTTTTTTCATCCTCTTCATCATCGCTATCACTCTTATCATATGAAAGTTGATCACAAGGGAACTGTAATTATTCAGCTAGCAGTTACTGGCGATAACATCAAAGCAAAAGTATGTTTATAGGGTTAATGCATGATTATTTTAGCATCCCGAAGGCTTTAGACTGCCATACTATCCAATTATTCCAGGGCTATGTGAGAAGAGGGAACTTCATATAATTAGGAGGGCCTAAACTAAGCTTTCAGGATCAGTGAAATACATCATGTCACAATTCACACTGCCAGCTGTTTCTCCCCAAATTTTACAGAACATAACATTACTTTTTTTAGAATTTAGAAAATGAAACAAATATGTTGAAAATCAGACTGTAGAATTAGTAACTACACTTTAGTTTTTAAATAGAAAAATCATGACATTTGGCAGACATCATAAAAGTATGTATCAGATTTACCACATCTGAATGAGCAAAATCCATTAAGTCATACGCTCTGCTTCTGCTAGGAAACAATACTTCATCCATATTCAATAAATTAAAAAAAAAAAAAAGGGCAGTTGGGGTTTTTTTTTTCCCCAGTTAGGATGCCTGTAGTTAGATACTTGATTCTGTATTTTCTAGGCACCTACGTAGCCTGATTTTCAGAGAGGTTGAGTATGTTCATTGCTTCTATGGCTGCTGAGCAACCCTGAAACTTAAGCACGAGTATGAATTAGATGCCGAACTACAGTCATTCCATTTTAAAAATTAATAGCATAATGCATATAGCTAGTTGTGTGATCTCTGATGAAAATGGGATGAAAATGAATGGAAACACTTTTCTGCATCTCAGGTAACTGTGCAAACTAGTGGGATATTGAATGAGTCACCTTTAACTCAATAAACCCTCCCAAGAAGGGCTCAGTCAACACTCAAACATTTAAGTGAAAAATTTGGGATGTAAAAGTAAAATTGCATTTCAGAAATTTGTGGGAAAATTCCAGAGCAAATCTACTTACCAATAATCTGTTTCTGAATAATACCAGGAAGTTAGTTTAAAAGTGAAACTTGGTAAGAAATATTCATTTAGAATCCTCTACAGTTTGTAAAATATGCTGCAGCATGTTGAAACACTTGAAAAACTGTTACTAAGAAAACAAGTTAAATTCCTCCCAACAAATTCTAAACAGTTGGGAAAAGTGGTGGAGGTCACTGTGATTAAAGGGAGATAGGAAGGTTGCTATGAACACAAAAGAAAAAGCTTTCAGGAATACAAATAATATAATGAAGAAATAGGTTGAACTTTCAAGAAGAGTGACATAAGTTAAGAGCTGTTTATATAGATAATTTGAAAGTGTATATAATTAGTAAAGTTTTCTTTCATTATCAGGCACCCATAATAAGGATTTGGAAACAGGATAACAAAATGATCTCCTAAAGAGATATTCTGCTATAGTCTTTATGCATGCAGAATGAGAGGATAGAGTCAGCAATCTATGAATGGAATACAGTTTCCTGGTACAGTGGGAAGGAGTTAGTGTGCAGATAACAGCAAAAAAAGCTGCCAAAATATTGTGTATAAAAAATGCCAGATAACAGACATCCACTTGTAAATATGACCTGCAAACATCTTTGAACAATCCAGTAATATTAGAAGATGTTTGCCAAATGCTTCTGAATGTCACAAGGTTCTATGAATTATTAACTTTAACATTAAATAGCTGTGCATTTTGTGACTCTACAGAATTCTGGTGATCCGCTCTTAGCGATGATCCTGCATGCTCTCTGCTGGTCATGTCTCATCCATAAACCCTTTCTGCAGACTTCAGAGGGCCCACAGTTAGAAAGATAAACGTTGTCTTATTACAATGCTTTCCATTCTTCGGGGCCCATTTTTCATTTCAGCATTTTATTTATCATTTGGCATTCACATTAACTCTCCAAAGCAAAATTCCTGATCCCATTACACAGACACACTGCTCCATTGTAGGAATATACAGAATTATAATATCACCCACACAGTGCTTTCTGGGGCATTCTTTGGAAAACGGGTGTCTGACCCAGTGCAAGGCTGTTACAGGACCCGGGGACAAAATGGTGTACGGATGAAAAGGCTCAGCTTCAGATTAATAAAATGTACAATGTATACAACTATTGCACAGCTTATATAGCCTGTTGCTTTGGTGGAGAATTTTTTATTTTAGGGGATGTGTCGGAGGAGGGTGAAGATGCAATGCAATTACTTTCCTCCACCCTCCAGAACCAACCTAACCCTAAATCTTCATGTGCATTTCAGTTACTTCAAAAACAAAATTTAAACTATCAATTAGTAAATTGAGATATCAGATTAAGGAACAGTGCCTCTGGTATCAAAGTTGTGTACAAGATTCAGTGCAATGAATTATTTTTTTTAAATTGGCTTTGGCCAATTTAGCCAATTAAATTGGCTAAAAATGTTTTAAACATTCCAAGTTACTTCAAGTTTCTCATAAAATAAACTCAATGTCATGCTGGGCATATTAATCAGCAAGAAAATAAGGCAGTGTAACCTACAGATCTAATTGCTTATAAAACTATTCCTGAATTATCCAATGTTTGCTATTTCCTCCAAGGCTAGTTTCTGAGGCCTGCTCTGAGAAAAGATGAAGTTACAGAAATGCTGATATACTCAACTATGAGGAATTCCAGAGCTGTGTAATTCACCTACTATCAGTTTTCTGTAAAGTATTGAGATATACAGTAGCACTTAGTAATAAAATGACACTTAAATGATTAGAAACCATCCTTATTTCAGAGGACAAAGGAAGAGATACTGTGCATACAACATTTACTACCTCCTTGTAAGTATAGACTGTCTCAAGGTTAATAACTGGTTAAAAGAGAATTGTTAGGGTTTTTTCCTCCTTATTGCAAATAACTTCTGCCAGGATCCTGACAAGATCATAAGAAGACCAAAGTAATGATATCACACTGCACAAACATTTTCTTATCTAAGATGCTGTTGTACCCTAGCCAGGCTGAAGAGTAGAAGATGCTAACTTTGAAAAAAGTTTTGCTGCTTTGTGTATACTGATATGATGTTGGAGAAGTCCCCAGTGAGAGTGGTATATATTACTTCTGCAACAGCTACTGCTGTCTAATTCCATGTCAAGTTCTTCACCAAGAATCTTAAATCACTTTATAATAAAAAAGACAGTTTTGTGAGCCCCATTGCACAGCTGACGAAACTGAGGCGGTGAGAGGGGAACTAATCAGCAAGAGGTAAAAGGCCAGGAACAGGAGCCCTCTCTCCTAGCTCTGGGCCTGCTTATATCAACAGTGTGCACTTCAGTGCATGAAATAGAATAGCCTCTCATTAAACAAGGAAGAGAGGTGTCAGCTGTATAACCATGTTTAAAGAAAAAGTTCTAGAAATTGCAGAAATCACATCACTGACTGATACAATTCTACTTTTACAGCTTTTGAATGCAAACCAGCCTGTAGCTGGACTTCTGCTCTAAGCACGCTGGTAATAAAAAAGAATCTGCTGGTCCTTGGCCACTCAGGAACAGACACGAAAATACAGAGAATGATGGATTGATGCTTTTAGGAAGGCAAACTGTGAGTTGAAGAATACAGAGGGAAAAAGCAGAGAGTCATAACATAAAGTAGGAGGCAAGAGGAGGGAAGGTTTAGGGGAAGCATTTTGCCTTGTCCAGTGTTTTTTTGTGAGGTCACTCCTGACCCTAACTTTTAGGGTGAAAAGGCCTTGTGACACAGCAGAGCTGGTGTGCATTTGCCACATGGAGAAATAATTTGAGGAGGGTGTACAGGTGTTTCCTGTGTTGCAAAAATCATCTCTACAGAGACTCTTGTTTGCTATTACCCAAGACTTCAAAGAAAATACAAAGACGGATGTGTGAATGGTCCTGCCAATACCAGGATCCACCATTTATTCTCTGCTTACCAAAGCAGACACAGACACAGCTCTTGGGAGTGCATAGGAGGAAGCACCATCAACAGCAGTTCTTCAAAACAGCCTTAGATGTAAAGAAGATTATTCCTTTATCATTCACTGCTGGGTAGCATCCCCAGTGACTTATGTACATTTCTAGAGTTGGGCCCTACATTTTTGTAACACAACATGTACATTTCTCTCACTATCCTGATTTTTCTTAAATTCTTATGCTGCTGACCAGCTGTACTGGAAGGCCCTTCCCCTTTAGCAAAATTTCTTTTTCAATCTAAGCTGGTATGCTTCAAACCCAGTTCCGCTTGTTCTAACATGATGCTACTATTTGTTTGCATCGTCTTTTCTGTTAGGAAGCATATCCTGAAAATTGACATCTAAATCCTATTTTACATTTTTGAGCCACTCAGTTCCAATTTTTCAGAGCAAGCTGTATACAATGAGACTGTGTTTTTCAGAGGTGCTGAATAACCCATTCTGACCTGAAACACAGGTTTTGTGTAGGTGCCTGCTACACATCAGAACAGGGATGCTGAGAAGTACTGAGAAATCTGCAGTTGGAAAGGGGGAACCAAATAGGAAGCTAGTGTGTTTTGCAAAGTCTTTATCCATGTCTTCTCTCCTCAGACCTCCAGTGCAGAGCAAGCACTGCCTGGTGGCTGCAGAGGAGCTGGTCTGTCAGGCACTCTGACTGTGCCCTGGGCTTGGGTGGGAGGACCCATGCACAGCCCTGTGACCTGAAGCACAGCCCTTTTGCAGGAGAGAAAAGAGTACAGCCTTGGGCAATGAAACCTAATTTCACTCCAGTGAGTTCTAGTTAATGGGAACTCAGAGAAAGCAGGATTATACCACAGTGACCGTTTCCAATGAAGTACAAAGTGCCTGCATCTCCTATGGTCCAGTCACTGCATAGCCTCTCCCGTGGGTGTTGGCTGACTTACAGTGACTTAAGATAAGGGGAGGTGGGTGGGTAATTAAGACTTTTATATGCATGTTTTGAAACAGGATCCAGTAAATTCACAGCTAAAATTTTGAAAAAATAGGGTAGGTTAAGCATTTTAAGTCCACCATGTTCTTACTTGCAAGATGCAAATCTTTTGAGCTCCCTCTGAAGCATCTCGCTGGAAAAGGGGGTATAAATCATGAAATATCTGACTTTTGTTGTTTGGGACACTACAAAAACCAGGGAAATGTGTTTAACGAACATTCTTCTTCTTCAAAGCATTTCAGTAGTTCAGCTCTGATATTGTTTCAAAACTGTTTTCTCAAGGCCCTCCAGCACATGGCGTTACGAAAAAAGTTGTCAGACTGGTTTTAACACATCTTTTCAGTACTGATAAGCAAAAGTTCACTGAAATAATTCTCAATAAGATGCATGTGGAATATACCTTTCTTAACGTCTTCTTGTTGAATTCAAACTTTGAGACCTGTTGCATTCTAAGCTTAAGCAGCCTCTTTCAAAGTTATTAGAAAAGTACAAAGATGTGTCACATACTGTGCTGAAGAGAGTCTATGTCACATCCTGTTAACCATGTCTGCTTTTAAACCTGTTTTGTAAGTACAGTGAGTGGCTGACAGTCTCCAGCTGCAAACAGCTTTGAAACGACATGCATGAGTTTCAAAAGAATGCCAGACACTACTGTATTTTGGTCGCTAAAGGTAAAACACCCAATAAATATCACGTTTTTCTCAATGAGCTAAACGCTTTAATCTTGAGACTACTTTGCTTAACAATGCCATCATTAAAATGGTAATGGGTTTTGAGGTCCCTATTCAGCATGGTATGGCATCATACCTTTGCTGCTATTGTTTCATCCTGGTTACAGGGAAGCTTCTGCAGTTCAACCTGGTAAGAACAAGATATTAACTAAGGAAATAAATCTCCAAAATAGCATGTGGCTAAATCTTTAAATCTATCTTAATAGGGCCCAATCTATCCTTTCCCTGAAGCCAGTCAGCCACTTCTGTAGGATGCAAAATAGTTCCCCTGCGAGGTGGAAAAAAAGAGGAGCTAATAACTTCTTTGAAATTATTATCTAGGTTGGAAATGATGGTTTTAAAAGCCAAAACATGCTAAAATTACTCAGAAAATAAGTATTTTACTAAGCCATGCACATTAGCCTGCTAACGTGATTTGGTAAAACTTTATACATCTTTTTTTCTCTCTAATAACCAGGGGACTCGACTGAACACAGCTAGAAAAAGCCCTATTTAAATAGGGTTTTTTCCCTCCTAATTTTCCAGTGTACAAGTTAAAGCAAAAACAAAGCAAAAATACTTTTGCAGATGGACTCAGGTATCAGAAATGGAACTCTTCCATGTTTCCTTTTCCATACTTCTGCATTAACTAGCCTCTCACTGGAGCCTAGGCCCATGCCCAAAGCTTGGCACTAAAGGCCTAGTCTGGGATGCCACCATCAACTCCTGTTCAAAGCAGCCACAGGTTGTAGGTCTAATTCTCTGTTATACCTAAGCTGTGCTTCATGCCTTGTCATATTATCTGGTCCTTCTGGGGACCTCTAAGACATCCATACAGATTTAGAGCAGCGTCAAGGTCCCTGCCATTTACCCTTGAATTGAAAGACCTTTACCAGAGCCAAGAATAACTAGAAAGCAGCAACTTTCTGGCCACACCTCCTTCCTCACATCATCCCTACAGTAAGGGGTGGGGGGAATAGATAGGAAACACCCTGCTCCTACACCATGCACAGGAGGATTTTCTCCTGACTCTTTCCATAAGGCTTAACATACCCTTTGCTTGTCCAGAAGGGCATAAAAAGGGCCCAGCCTAACAATGAAATCAGACTCTCACTGCCAGCAAGTGAAGGAATGGTTGCTAACACATATACTTCTTCTCTGTAACGTTTAGTTTTCCCAGCTCACTGGATTGTCTCAAAACACATGCAAATATGCTGATAATAGATGCAACGATCAAGACTTTCTGTGCAGTCTTGGAAGAGGAAGCTTTCTAACCTGGCATTTTCACCTGATAATGAGAGAAACTTGTGGGATCCCCCTGCACAGATCTGCAAGACTGCATGGTGGCAGAGGCCTGCGCAAGCAGACAGTATGAAAGACTCTGTTCACTGACTGTTCTGCATTGCCAGAAGAGTCGACAAAACCAAGTAATGTTCCGCAAAAAACAAGCATGACATACCTAAGCAATTATTGATCTTAAAACTGTGGATAAAGACTGTCTAAATATTTTCCATGATTGGAGGCAATGGGCTACATTCATCTATGAGGTATCACCCAGGCCCTCCGCTGAGTTCTTCATTTTAAGAAAAGCTTTGTGGCCTACTACACTTAAACCGTTATTGGTTTCTACTTTTTTCTTAAAACAGGAGTAATGGGACAATAGATGACTTATATTTCACCACAATTTGCTTACACCCATGTAACTTTTATTATTAAATTTAGTTTTTAGTAGCAAATGATTTGGGAAATCAACTTGACAAATTCTCTCAGATAAAAAGCAGAAACAGTAACATTCATTGTGCACCCCGGAATGTCCTTGAATTAAAGGGCATGGATGCTTTTAAACACTGAGTAGCTTTCAGAGATGAAAGAAGCTAAAGGGATGTTTATTTATAGCAATACCTCCTTGACAAATAATTCAAAGGAGTAAAAGGAATAGCTGCACAGTTTACTCCACTGACTTTTGTTCCCTTAATGAAATGTACATGCATACCCTCATCTGTCAACTGTATGCATACCTATCTGCTGCATGGCCTGCACTGACACACTCAGTGCTGTCCCCTCACTCCTGATGCATCTGTGAGCCTGACAGCTCAGTTCTCTGTCAATCCTCAGGCTGGGAGCAGAATCCATTCCATGTACAGCAATCCATTTTTTCTTCAGAATACCGGTGCTTTAACAAAAACA
>JAVJGG010000030.1:16490532-16501426 GCA_035590195.1 Aviceda cuculoides | reverse complement strand
AGAAGAAATTGATATATCTTGGTATCTGCCTTTTGGGTTTTTTTCAGTTCTTCATTCTAACTCTGAAAATTGATTCCCCATCCCTGTGAATAAAGATGCATTTCTCTATAAGAGGAAGATGGAAATCAGATGATAAGAACGGGAGGGAATAGGGAGAAATGATGCATGACCGGGCCTCAAGTTGAATCTTTTTTGCTTGTTCTTTTAGTTTGTTTTCCACTTTGAAAGTATTTAGTTTGAGGATTTCCTGTAGGAGCAGGGTTGATGAGTTCTCTCTTTTAATCTAAGTAACAACATTGAAAATTGTTAATCTAAAGTAACAATGCTGAAAAGATGGATGCAAACTTAAGGTTTTGAGTCAGCATTCACCTTCTTTCACACCTCTTAACTTTCAAAAATTCAAGCCACCAAACAAAAATTACTGGCATGCAAAAGGGCTGCACAGGGCTACTGCAGAGTTGTGGGTGAGCTCTGCAGCTCATGCTACATCAATGAGGCAGTTTGTTTCTATCTCTGTTTTCTTAGTAGTTTACAATACATAGGGGATAAATTCTGAGAGTTTTATTGCATCAGGAAATGTAAAAGTCATGTACTTAACTAATACAGTTTGCTGGGATGTTTTTTAAACGTTTCCTGACCTGACTGCAAGAGTTATCCAGCCTATACAGTTTCAACTTCCTCCTCCTCCATTAGCAAGGCTCACCTATGGTATTTACTGCATCATTGCATCCAAGGCATACTTGGTTACTGCGGCAACTAAGTTTTTCTTCTCAAAGGGTCACAGGGAAACACATCCTTCAGGATCCCCTAGTAACCGTCAGCTGGTACGACTGGGGAACATCAACAGTGAAATGCCTGCTTTCCATCGCTAAGGCAGCGCCGCCTGTGCCTGCAACAAGGGGGGCAGAGTCTAGTTACATTCCTGACCCACTTTCACATCCCTCCCTCCTCCTCCTCCATCTCCTCCTCCCTCCCTGAGCACAGCAGCAACCAGCAGGGCAGCAGGAGCCTCCATTTAGCAAGCCTCACACACCCGCAGCCACCAAGCTGTGTGCTGTCTCCTAGCAAGCAGCAGAAGCGCAGGTTTCCCCAGCAGCGTGCGGGGGACGGGAGGGGGAACGGCAAACCTCCTGGAAAGGAGGTCTTCCCTCTTGCCACCCTGTATGCGCAGCGACAGTGCTTCTGTCTCTTGTCCAGCCCTTTCACGCACCCAGATCGAAGCATGCACTTGCACCAAACGCAGCATAAGGCTGTCCCCCTTCCCTCCGCTCCTCAGCTGGCCAGCCATGCTTGGACGAGCATTTAGTTTCCTCTCCCAACACCCCTTCCGCCATCCCCTCGCCTCCGGATTAGCCTGGCTGAGTGTGTCTGACTGTCCTGCTCCCCTTCTCGCCCACCTCCTTTATGTAACCCCGCCATTCCTCTCCCACTCTCATGCTCCCGGGGCTCGTCCCTTTCCCCAGATATTGCAAAACCTCCTCCCGCCTCCTGCCGCAGTGGGCAGGTAGGTGAGTAAGAGGAGGGAGCTCCGGACTGGTTTTGCATCCCAGCGGCTGCTCACAGCACCCATCTGCTACCCTGCGAGGGACGCTCCCTTCCCCTGCGGGCAGCTGAGAGGGATTTCACCCCACGCTGGGGGCAGACATTATCCCCCACGCCCCACCTCACCTCGCCTCACCACCGGGGCTGCCCACGTATCCCTGGCCTTGCGCCACGGGCAGCTGCGGGCCTCGCCAGGCCACGGGAGGCCCCTGCCTCTTGGGAGGGGGGGATGCAGACAAACCTGGGGGGTCCTTGCTGCTTGGGGGGGTGCAGACATGGCCTGGGGGTGCACGTGCCACCCTGGGGGAACCAATATTTGGAGTGTGGTTGGGCCTCGCGAGGCCTAAGAGGGGGGCTGCCTCCTGGGGGGGGCAGACAAGTTCCAGCTCCAGGCCTCAGCCTTACCTGTCTCCCCTCAGGGCGTGGGGCCACCCTTGGGGCAAGGAGAGGGGAAGGCAGCCCCCAGCACGGCCCCCCGCCGGGTCCCTGAGCAGGTGGTGGGTTTCAGAGCTCCCTCCTCAACAGGACCTGGAGGAGGGCAGCTCCCCGAGGAGGCAAGTGTGCCAGGCCCTGAGGGGGAACACCTCCATGGGCAAGCCCTGCGACATGCACCAGCCCACCGTGGTGGTCGCGAGAGATGTGAATGGAAGCCATTTTGGGGTTTTTTTTCTGTTCTGTTACTGCAAAATACCAGCTATGACCACAAGCAGGCTGCTCTCCAGCCATGCTGTGGAGCCCACCCTGCAAAGGTGCCTGGTTTGTGCCGAGGAAGTGCTCCTGTCCCACAGAGCTAGACACCCACCGGCCCAGGGACACAGGCCGCTGCTGGCCTGGCAGTCCCTGGGGAAAAAAAATAAAAGGCAAAAAAAGTGGTTTCCTGCCCCTCCACGGTGGGAAGGAACCTCAGTTTTAAAATTACAACTTAGATTTCACATGTTACTTTCTCAGCCTGCTGGGGGCTTTTTTGGGGGGGTAGTGGACACGGGAATAAAAATAGCTGTTTAATTTCTGAATGCAAAAAGCGGCTGCTTAAAAAATTGTTCACTGTTCTTTGTGCTTGTATAAGTTAAAACCACCTGTTTTCAAGTTTGGGCTTGATACATACTTCTGCTCCGTTCCTGTAAGCACTTCAGCACATGTTACACACATGCATATGTCTGTGGAGTCAGGGGCCTGAATCTTCAATGTCACCCTAAATCTTTACTGCTGTACCACATTTACAAAACTAGTTGAGTAATAGATTAATAATGACTCAAAATAACATGACACATAAGCAGTATATTATTTCCATCACCACGGAAATGGTGGTTTTCCAGATACTCTCTCTCTGTACATAAATGTTAATGTAGCAGAGTTCTAGGTACTGAGTATGTAGTACATCTGTATTTTTAATTACTAAATTTGAACTAAATGTTCATACTCCTCATTTAACCTAATCTTTTACACATAAAAGGTCCCTAAACCATATTTATTATTTACGTAAGCTTTAAGTTAGCATGCACTGTCCTATATGCTGCCAGTACTAAGCTGGTAGCAGTACCTCAAGCATCTTTAACCTTCCTCAGGTATTTCTGCACAACAGTGAGTTGACGCCTATAGCTAGCCATGCACTGGGGAAGAGTTACACACCTGCAGGGCTGTTTGTAAAGACATGAGATTGCGCACAGATTATTTTGCTCCCTGGTAATGTTTTATAGGTCGAGTGAACACATTGGGCTTCCCTGCATCTGTTGTGACCACGACAGCAACCGCATGCTGTGAAGTGCACTTGTCACTCACAGAAGTTTAAGTGGAAATGAGCAAAGAAAAATTAGAAAAAACCCAGGAGAAACCACCAAGAAAATAATAAATGCAGAATGACAACAGTGATAGATATAAAAACTACTAAACTAATTTTGAGTGCAGTATTTTTCACTGAGATAATAAAATCTTGTGGCTGAAATAAAACACACTTCTGAATAGGCAGCAGTAGCTGTGCTGCAAATGTATTTTTCACCTCTTCAGAGTTTTCAAGAAATTAAACAGTGACTATTAGCAGTACTGTTTGATAGCTTATTATTAAAATAGCAGCATCCCCACTCCTAACATCAGAAGACACAATTGAAACAAACTGCTGGGCTGTTTAATGAACAATTGTCGATGAGCAGCATATGCCTTTTTCTGTAAAGGATTTTTACTTCTTACTAAGCTTGCAAATATCCTATCCAAGTCAGCAAATGCAAGATATTTCTAAAAAGAGCTGTAGAGAAGAATGTATTGTCTGGATTTATTGCATAAAATATTGCTTTACAGTACTTTATAGTGAAGATTTATTAATTAAACAGCTTGTTTGGGGAGTTTTTTGTGCTAGTTCCTAAGGTAGCCGAGAAAGGAAGGTGAAATTGTATGATGCAAGTTGGTACAGACACTGAGACTAGCTGCAGTTGCTCAAGATTAAAGATGCTTTGCACAGGTGTATTTTCTGGATTGCAAGGCAAGTTTTAAGGTGAAATCTTTACCATACCTGCTGTAGTAAAGATGATAGTTGTAATACCCTTGTCAAGCACTCTCCTTTGGCGAGTTCATGATATGGATAAAGAGTGGTTTGCTACAGAACAGATACTGAAATATCATTAGCAAAGTGATCAAGCAGATGCGTATGTAGGAGGTTTCAAAAGGTTCAGAGGACCGTGGCAGGGAGGCCGTCCTAGGCTGTCCTAGGAGTGTGCCGAGGGCAGGAGTCGGTGAGCAGCCTGAGATACTTACTTAAGATGGCCTTTATTCAGGCACCTACTGCAGCCATAAAAATAGGCGTGTGAAGGAATATCCTGGGAGAACCTTTCCCAAACAGCAAGGCACGCCTCGAGGCGCACCGCCATGAAGGGTGAGGTGCGTAGGGGCCCTGCTGTAATGAGAGGCGTGTGGAAGATCCTGAGGACGGTGCGGAGCAGGAGGAGCCAGATTGCAGTGGGAATGGCTCTCCTTTCCTCTCCCTACTTCCCTGTGGCCTCCAGCCACGCTGCTGGCTGCAGGGCGAAGGCCTGGGGGGTAGGAGTGAGAGAGCCTGTCAGACGTGGCAGTGTGGGGGGTGTGGAAGGGAGAGGGAGGACAAGAGGTAAATAACCCAAACAAACCCCTTTTTATACCCTTTATTTCAAAACAGACATTAGGGCCTGTCTTTCCTGCTCTCAAGGATTTTTATTTTTTTTAAAACCTTGCTGTAACTGCTGATGATGTGGTAAAGTAGGCGAGGCCAGTAGCACACCCCCGTTTGGGGTTGACCTTGCCTGGTTTGCCTTGCAGTGAAGCTGAAGTTGCTTGGCTTCACTGCTTTTTTACCTTGGGACAGGTCAGAAACATTACCCGGAGGTAAAAAACTGCACCTCTTTGTGCGGCAAAGGCAAGGCTTTGCTCTGCCTCAGCCACCTCTCTCGGCAATTGGAATTTCAGCAAGTACCTGCCCCTAAGATGAATGTTGTGCAGCATTCCCAGGCACGCCCCACCTCAAACGCCGGCCTGCCTGATCTTCCTCCAGGCTCCAACACAGCATCAACAGCCTTCTCCCGCCCAGAGCAACGCACGCCGGCTTTGGAGCAAGGCTCCTTGCTCCGCGTGAGCTACTGATTCATGCTGCTCTCCCATCAACGAGCAGGGAGTCGTCTGCTCCATCTCCGGGACCTGGGTAGGAGTAGTTACCCAGGCAAAGTTCGTGCTTGAAAAGAAGGACTTTTTCTTTCTCCACTGGCCCTGTTCTTGAAGATTTATATGACCAATTTATAAACTTCCTAATTGTAGAGATAATGTATTTAAAACATATGTGCTTCCCATAGCACTGTGCGCACTTTGAATGCTGTCTGCCTCTTGCCCTGTCTACATTCACAGAAGGTACTTGTGCATATGGAAACAATCAGGCTACCCAAAAGACAACACACTTGATACTGCTAATTACACGGAGTAAACGCCGCTGGGACTATAACCAGTCTCTAGATCTGAGTCAGTGTTTTGCTGCTGAGCTAAAGAAGAAAGTCCATTATGTGCACTCGTATTATAGCCAGCTAAGTCCCTGCTGCACATATTGCTGATTTCTATACATGCTACATGGCAGAGAGCCAAGGAATTGTAGCACAAACAGGATTTTATAACCAGTGTTATTTAAGGATGGGCAAACTGTGAAGCTCCAAAAGTTAATGATTCTAGTGCACTTTCAATTAATTTTTATTGTAAAGCTATATTTCAGGGTACTAAAGACCTCTTGCGATGACAAGAAGGAGTGTGTGGGAACAGACGGGAATGCAGTATGCATTGTTATTCTTTCTGATTTATAGATCGGTGAATAACCTATCCGACTGACAAGTTATTTTTTTCCTCTCATGTTAGATGGAATTCATCTCTGTGTTGAGCTCCCCCCAGAAAATGCATTTTAGCAATATAAATACAATATCAGACATCATATTGCACAAATAGTACATTTGAGCCCCTGCACAGAAGTAAATATCACTCTTTTTGCACTAAGGATTCTCTGTAATACTAGTGATGTTAAGACAATCTTACAGTAGCCTGATACAGAAATCACCGAGTGGAGTTAAAGTATTAACTACATCTTAATGACTTACAGAAGGAACTTCTGACAGGATACTGTATTTTAAAACACAAGTACACACTGAATTCTACATGCCACAAGTTTCTAAGTCTGGACTAAAGCAGGCTGTGCATGAGCAATCGAAGTGATAAAGCCTGGCCTCATATGATGAGCATCAGGTTCACCACCTCAGCTCCCTCCCTGTCCCTCTGAAACTATAGGCCTGTGTGTCGGCTAACTGGCAGCACCGGCTGGCAGCTGAGTTTTGCCTGCTTTTGTCTTTGCAGAGGACATGAGTTTGGGCTTCTACCCAGACACTGCCTGATTTAGAGGGACATGCTATGTTCGGGATTCTTTCAGATTTGACTGAGATTGGACAGCAGATTTGAAAGGGATTACAGGAAGACTGAGGGACAGAGCAATTGCAAAAGCCTGACTTCCTTAGGAAACCTAAGGAAAAAAAACCCCAACCCAACAATACAACCAAAACACACACTTTGGAAAGTATTGGTAGAGCTGGGCTGCAGTCAGGTGCCCTGGTCTAGCTTGCAGCTGAGCAAGGCGACTGCTCCTGTCAGCTCCTTCTCCGCCGCCCCAGGTTACTGCTTCATTGCCTGTGCTGATTCAGCTGTTTGTCTAGCTGCCCTTTAAGCCAGTTCTGTGAAATGATCCACTTAAGAGAAAAGAGGTGCTTTTCAGGGAGGATGTATGGGGGGTTTTTTTTATAACCCAAAGGTCCTTAAAAAAGTCTTTAGAGCTCAGCTACGCAAACACTTGACTCGGTGTCACGGGACAGCAGGTGTGTCTCTGTGGGTGCATGAGGGGTGGGGGGGAGCTACACCAAGGGGCTCTGCTTCAATCTGAACAGATGTATGTCTGTAACCTGTGGCAAAAAACAGTGTTACATCTGTTCTGGTGTTCCTACTCTTCTCAAGTCCACCAAGACCATAAAGTGACCTTACACCTGCCTGCACAGTGTATGCACCTACTGGGTGGTCACTCTGTGGTCAGCTGCCATCCTCACCGCAGGGTTACTTTGAACCCACCAGTTTTGGCAGACCTAGCCTACACTGATTTTTGCCAGTTATCATACCAATTTGAGGACTTAAATAATGGCAAAGCTGTGCCTACACCATTTAAAATGTTAGTCAAGCCTAATGCATTAGCACCAAGCTCATCTCCATGCGAAAGATGGCATGTGACAAGCCAGAGTATGAACTTCTTGGACACTGTCACCCCACACTTAGGCTTTAGACATTCATGTAGGCTGTGGTAGAAGTTACCATCTCCAGCTCTTCCCTGGCGCTGGAGGTGCCTGCTGCTTCAGACCCAGGGAGTAGGCTGCAGGGTGACCACTTCCCATCTTGCACTGGGTGGAAGCTTATAATGTTGAAATACTAGACCTCTGCTAACCTACCTCATTCAGGCTGAAAAAATGTGAGAAGCATTCAAGCACAGTTCAGCAAAGCAGACCTGAAAGGATGGTAGCCACAGGCTGGAAGGATAGCCTTTTCTACCAGAACCTTATCTTGGGAGGATGTGCATCTGTAGCCCAGCCCCGTGCTTAGACATTGCTACATTAGAGAGTTTATTGCAGAGAAACCTGCTGCTTATTTCTAGCATGAAACCACACAGCTCCTCCTTTGGACTGGCATTGTGCTCCAGCTAATGGGGGCAGCAATTCAGATCGTCTGTGTCTGCTTAAAACGGGTAGACATAATCTTTGTGTATGCTAAGTGGGAGGTAGCTCACCCCTCTTTGAAATGCAGGTAAGCTACTCATCACTGATTGCAAACCAAGAGCAACTTCATGGGGAAGTTTTCTGCTGAAACCAAAGTGAAACTTTACTCTTTGCTTTCTTATTGCTACCTCCTGAGTCACCACATCCTTCTCTTGTCACCATCACCTTTCAGTTTAGAAAGTGGCAACAAGCTACGCTATTCAGCAGTAAGTGAGAAGTGGGTCTCTCTGTGTTTGTGGGGAAGGGCTGGATTTATGGAGGGGTTAAAATTTACTCTTTGAAAGCAGTGAACACCGAAGGGTCCACCTGGGGAGAACGTTTCTGGTGTGCTGCAATTTTATGTTGTTTCCCTACGTTTCTTGTGGAGACAAGCCCCAAGGAATCTGAAGACTTGGCTTATATTCCTGATCCTGCCACAGATTTCCTGTCTTGCCCAGCCATGGGCAAGTCCTTTAGGTTCACATTTTCAAACATGAGCTTTAATTTTAGCCCCGTAGCTTGGGATACCCAGAATCTGTCTTGCACATATATTAATCCCTTACAGCTCTAGCCAAAATTAACAGAAGCTGCCTGTACACAGAAGCGCACTGAAAATTAGATGCTACTTAGAAAAAACAGGGCCATCTCTGTCTTACTCAGCGTGCTCATATGTTCAGTGGAGATGATAACACCTGTCCGACTGGGGAGACATCAGGCTAAATTAATTAATGTTTGTAAAGCATGTGAAGCAATTAATTTCTTCTTTTTTTTTCTTTTTTTTTTGTAGCATTATTTGCAAATGTAACGGAGAAGAGCTCCTGGAGCATTGTTTCTCTTGTTTTGGTGTTTTTATTGGATTCAAATAAGGATAAACATTACCTCCTTCAACAGCAAGCTTGCTGCCCATAAAGAATTTGGTTTTGCTTGGAAAGATTAGGGCATGAGATTTTGGTTCCCCTCGCTTGTTTATGAGCACGAATTTGCTACACATAAATCACTGCAGGTCAGAACATTGCTGTTCCCTTAGCACAAGGTAAGAGAGCACAGAATCACTCTTTAATGTTGTGCAATTGGACAGGATTTGGCTTGTCCTGATTTTGTGTTTGGAGAACTCAGGCTGCCCTTTGCGCTTGATGTTTTACCCCTTTTTCTCTTGAAGGTCCAGTGGAGAGATCTGACTAGGTGCATTTGCATCACTCATTCACTGCGTGCTCTTTGTCTGTGTTCAGTGTTTTGCTGAAATTAAAGTACAGCTTCCTTCTCTTTTGCTCTCTGTGGGATTTCCCAGTGTTTCACCAGGCTGCAGTTTGATGAACTCTTCAAGCTGGCACTGGTGCTAAAAGAAGCAGTTGTATTTTCTTTATACCTGGTCCAGAGCACATGTGGTTGTAAGATGGACCAGAGCAGGGAAGCAATCTGGCTCAGAAAATAACCGTTTGTGGGTTTTAATCAGCTTAGTTTTGTGCAGTTCATTTTCACGATAGAGCTGAGCAGCCGGGCAAGAGCAGGAGTTGCAGAGAGAGGGAGTCAAGGCCCAATCCTTCAGGTGGCCGTGCATGGTGGTGTTTGCAGAAACGCAGCCTTACTATTTGCCACCCTGTCTCTTCATCAGTCTTAGTGCCGCTATCTCGTGGTGGCGGGGGGTGGTGGCAATACGTTGATGTTACTCAGTAGCTAGCAAGCAATGGGGGTAAAGACCCACATTGTGCCTTTCTGATCCCAAGGCTATCCCCCTCCTCCTTTCCATTCTTTGGTTTACTCAGTAGAGCTACCCTGATTCACATAAGCTAACAATCTGCTTGAGAAGAAACAATTAGGCCCACAGAAGTTGCTGACATCTTATTTTCTTTTTTTTTCAATGGCATAACGGGTACTCTGGTCTAGCTTGTCCTTTTGTGTTCTCCGTCCCAGGCATTCCTCCCAGATGCAAAGACCCCGTGAGGATGGGGACAGAACAGTGGCCCTCCCAAACATTTTGAACCAAGAGACTGCTAATGACACTTAGCATTTTTCACAGACCATGATGTGGCTGCTGAGCAGGCTATTAATTGAAAACACTGTGCATTTCACTGCTCAAACCAGGCAGGCTCTGCGGGCCAGCTGCGGGCTGCTTCCCGTGTCCTCTGAGCCCATAGTGCTGGCAATTGCCGGGAGGAGCCGTGGAGCCTGGGCAGGACGGACCGCAGTTGCGGGAGGCCATAAGAACAGCTTGGGTGTCTTTTCCAGGAAGTCGAGTGCAGGCTCCCTGCTTCTTCTTTCTCTGCGGTCTTTTGGAGCTCAGTTTAAATCAGATCCTGAAAACAGCATCCTGCTGCACAAGAGCCAATGGTCCTAGAAACAGACTCCTACTATAAAAAATCCTACAGGAGCCAGATGCCCCCGACCCTGACAAAGATTGATCAAGTGGCTGGTCGTATCACCTTTCACTTTGCTTTGGCAAGAGGGGGGGAGCTCAGAATGATGGAAGGTTTTCAGGTGGAGTTGTATTTAAGGGTTTTGTTTGTTTGTTTTAAGTGCTGCAGACAGGAAAGAGTCATTCTACAGAATGCAGTGCCAGCACAGAGACAGAGAGAAGGGAGGACTATAGGACCGGAGGAGCAGTCATTCCTGAATGCAGCGTGCTACAGATTTATGCTTTGTGAGAGGTCGGATTAGATGATTGCCATGGAAAGGAAATCTATTAAATGTATCTGCTGGAGGTACAGGAGGCTCTGCGACAAGTCTCCAGGGGCAGGGTGAATCTTCGGCCAGAGAACCGCCTCAGAGATTGAAGAAGAGAGAGATGCTCGACCGTGCTGCCAGTCTTTGCAGAACCGCTACGCCTAGCCCTCCCGTGGGTCCTTCTGCGGCGAAGGACGGCTACTCCTTCATCGGCGGCTCTGACTGCCTCCGACCCGCAGGGTAAGTCACGACGCTTCTCTAAACCGCTGCGCAGGGTCGTGACAGACGCCAATGCTTTCGTTTCACGGCCCTTTCTGGCCGGCTGCTGCCGCGGCAGGTGTTCCCGTCAGGCAGGATCCGGCCCGGGCTCTGCGAGGCCGCCGCCGCCGCCATCTTCCCGCGCGCCACCAGGG
>JAVJGG010000030.1:16406279-16490432 GCA_035590195.1 Aviceda cuculoides | reverse complement strand
CGGAGAGCCGCGGGCACCGCCTCCGGCCAAACTTCCACCCACCACCACCACCACCACCCCCCCTTCCCCGCCGCCCAGCGACTCCCGCACCGCCTTCCCCCGAGCCCCGGGGGCCGGTTAGGGCTGCGGGGCGGCCGCCATACAGGGTGGGGAAGGGGGGTAGGGGAGGGGGGGGACGACGACGGCTGGGCAGGGCCGCTGCGCCCCGCGCCCGGCTCTGGGGACAAGCGAACGGCGCGGCCCGCCGCCGCCTCTGACTGAAAAGCGGGCGGCTGCGGAGAGAGACGCAAACTGCGGAGCGGAGGAGGAGCGGGAGCGGCGGGGCCGGCAGCCCAGGCGCTACGGGGGAAAGGGGAGGCGGCTGGGAACCGGGGCGGGCCTTCCCCCCCCCCCCCGCTCCCCACACACACACACACACACACACCGCCCTCCGCCCCGCCCGCTGCCCCCCCCCTCCGCTGCTGCAGCCCCCCCGCCTCCCGGGTTCGGTGCTCCTGGCTGCAGGGCCGGCCGGCCTCTGTGGGATGCGGCCCGGCTACCCGTGAGGATGGTGCTTGTGGCCGTATTGCTCCGCACGGCGGGGGGGGATGGGACGGGTGAGGGGACGTCGAGGCGGCGGATTGTGGTATCTCGGGGAGGCTGCTAACAGGATCGGTTCCTTGAGTTCGCGCTCCTCGGCAGAGGCACCAGACGTCATTTAAGAGAGGAGGTTTAAGACAAAACCAGGGAGAGCGTCAGTCTGGGAATCGCGTCCCGTTGCTTATCTCCTGTCTTCCAGGGCCTGTGGCCGTCCCCCTCGCCCCCCCCGGCTGCAGGCCGTGCCTACCGCCTGCTGTCCCACGGATCGGGGGTTGTTGCGCAGAACATTCCTTATAAAGGCGTCTCTTGGCACAAAGGCGGTCCCTGGGAGCAGGATCCTAGGTCGAAATGAAACCTTCTTGGAAGAAGTAAATGCCAGGGGTTTATTTCCTATTAAGCTAGCAGATAGTTTGTTCATTTTGCCGCAGTTTGTGGTGTCCAACCGCATACGGGTGGATACTTCTTGTCTTCCTTCCTCTTTATATTTCCAGTCTGGGAAACAGCAAAAAAGTTAGTGAACAGAGTAACATCTGTGTGAGAGAGAGAGAAAAGGATGAGGCGGGCTGGCCAGGCAACGAGCCTCAGGAGATGGTAACACAGAAGAGCTATTCATTCTGAGAGCCAGTTGCTCCTCGCCCTGCTAGATTATAAATTGGACACCTTATTAAGAGTTGATCCTCCAGCAGCCCCACCCAGGGCTGTGCTCATGCTCTAAACCAGTGGAACGTAATCCCATTGCACTACTGATGCCTGTTACTGGATAAGCACATGTGCAAGCAGGGCAGAGGATACTAGGCAGAAAGAAGCAGCACCCTGGCTGTTTTCTGAATTGTCAGTTTAAGAAAAGAAGAGAGAGTTTGGGGAGAGAATGGGGATGAGGTTGCACTAAAATTTGGGCACTTTTATGATGATGCTAGCTGCCTTACCAAATAAGTAAACCAGCATAGATTTTTTTTTTGCTTGTTTTTTCACTTGTTTTCTCAGTTGTAACTTAAAAATGCTGACTCACTGGCATGGTGTGCAAACCCAAATGTTGCTGCTGGAAACAACCACTGGAAGAGTCTGAAGAGATACAACCCCACCATGGCATGGGCTTCAAGTGGGCCTCTTCGGTGATTCCAGGTTTTTCTTCTGATGGTTTGCTTGGTCACTTACTTCTCGTCAGATTAGCCCAAAGGTCTGTACAAATTTAGGCAGATGTCAAGTTGAACACTTGTTGTGGTAAAAATTTCATGTGAACATAAGTTTAACAAATTCAGCAAAGTTTTATCATCCTTGGCAAGACTTCCAAGCTTTTCAACCTTTGCACACCTTTTAGCCCTTTAAAAAGTTGTCCAACTGGCATTTGAAATGCACAAAGTTATTGCCAGTTGTTGTCAGAAATAAATACCTGACATGTATCTTTCAGGTCTTATTCTGGTGCTGAAGAAAACAGGATGGACTATTATAAACTTGTTTTAGTGTCTCTGAACAGTATCCCTGCTCATACACACATTTTTTCCTTCCAGGCAAAACCAGCTGGGGGGTTCATGCAATGCTGGATGCATTGTGAGGATTCTGTATTGTCAGAGCATTTATTCTGGATATTGTCTAGATACACAGCTGGTTCCCCTATTGAGGTACCTCTGTTCTACTTTCCTTGGCAAGTAATTTAAACACAGATATATTGCAACTGAGCAGTGGTCAGGATATTCAAAAGTAACATGGACATGCAACCTTAAAACAAGGGCCCCTCCCTGTGTAGCAGTGAGTTATGGACATAGACTCAGGTGTAGTTCAGTGGTATCTTCTAGACTTTTTGACTTGTTTTGCATCTCATATAATTGAAAAGCAGCTTTTTTGTTTGTGTTTGGTTTAGGAGGAAATAAATTTATTTCAGATCTGATTATCATTAGTGACTCATTTGTCATTTGCAAATGTTTGTGTGATTCTCTCCAGGTTCTGAGTCCCTGACCATCACTGGTGTCTTGGAAAGCAATGATTCCTCAGATGTTTCTGGATACCTTTATGTATCTCCCTCCAATTACTTCATGAGCTCATGAAAATGAACACAAGGCATCTTTGACATTCCTCCCTCTCTTTTGCTGTCCTATTTTTTACATAGGGTACTTTTGCCAATAACTGTTTCCTAGTAAAACAATGCCTCTGAATTTGTGCTCTGTGTGTATGTCTGTTTGTGTATGTGATTCCATGTGCCCTACCTCCCCACCTCCCTCAAAGTGTGAGCCTATTGGTCGGTTAATTTGGCAAAAGAGTATAGATCTAGAAGTGAAGTTCCTATAAGGTCGAAAGAGAGAGGCAGATGGGTACACAAGAGAGCCTGTTTGTGCTAGAAGCATCAAGGTGCTGCCATTTCAGCTCACCTTTTATCAGGTACCAGAGAACCCCACTGAAGTGTGGCCTTGGAAATCAGACTTCATCATGTCTGTCAGTCATGGACTACTTGTTTGTACTGGTGGTTTTGGTATGGTTAGAATAGAGACAGGAAAGCTGGGTTGAAAAACTGGAGTTTCTCTTTTGTTCTGCACTTTTGAGATTTATAGTTGTCTCCTGCAGGTGATCAGGAGTCCCTAGGCAGTAGGCAATCTCTGTCCCTGGTGCACACACCCTTCAAGTTGGGTATTTATTTTATTACAGAGCAATGTAACTGTCAGTTTTCAGTATAATACTAGAAGTGTGGATGACCTTAAACCAATTTTTGCTAAGGTCATGAAGGCTTTGAACATAAGGACAAAACCTTGAATTTAAGCTGGGATTGAGTGGTCAGCAGAGCACAGAACAAAGCTTAAGCTTGTTTGGTGGTCTTGTGCTGCTGAATAAATGGACTGAAGCATTCTTGTATGGGGTATCATTTCTAAATTCGCTAGGCTGTAGAAGTTAAGCATAAGGGCCAAGTTCAATCTAGCAAGTAATCTGATCAGAAATAGTGCTGAAGGATTGAGGCTTTTGCTGCAATAGTTATTGGGGTTTCCAGGATGAATGAGTTCAGATGAACATTAAATCTTCAATTAGTCTTAATGCCAGTGATGGGGAATGGATGACATTATGGAAATGTAAAATACTTTCCTATACCATCATCAGCCCAGGCTCTTGTGACAATTCAGCTTCGGCCAACTGCTCTTCATTCATTTGCTGATCTCAGCCAAGCCCTTGAAGAGCTGGGTGATGGTGTTATTTGCATGGGAGGTGAAGATGATGTAGAGATGGGTGTTATATGTGTACCGCTGACAAGTCAGTCCATGGTGCCACTGAATCTTCTCTGGAGGCTTTATATAGATGTTGAACAGGCTGGGTGAGGGGAAAGAATCTTGTGTTATTCAGCAGGTGGAAAAGGTTTTGGAGGTTAAGGAAAGAGCAAGTGTTTATCATAAATCTCTCTGAGTGTACAAGACATTTAGGCAAGGGATGTGTGAAGATGTACCAGCTCAGTTCCATAAGGCTGCGGACAGACATTTATTTTCAAACAGCTGAGCTGGCTGGAGATCTTACAGCCATTCCAGATGCTTGCTATGAATCCTCTGCTGATGCCGCCTGTACTCCTTGCTCTGCTATTAGAAAAGGTGGCCCAAGGTCTTCGTAATGTCAGGTGAAGCCTCTCAGATAGTTTTAAGTGCTGACGAAGGTAGTGTTAACCCAGCTGACATTGCTTTACCTTTAAGAGCGAGCTGTTCACTAGCATAACCTTACCCTGGGTTTTAGAAAGGATGGAGAGACGAAGGCTGAAGCCTTTCGCACAGAACATGTCCTCAGCCCCAGACAGTTCCTGCATTGCCTCCTACAGGTCTTAAGTAAGGCACGTGTGTGGGACTGGATACATCTACTGGAATAGACTATGTTACTCCTGTTTTGTGTGAGTATGTACTTGGATATTTTGTGCCAAGCATGTGTGTAAAATACATGTGAAGTACTTGTTTGTTAGGTGAGCAACTAAAACAGGGTATTTGGAGCTGTGTCAGCATCCTGTGTAAGCAAGAGCTCTAGGATAGGTACACAGTGTGGTAGAAGCCCAGGTAACGAAGAGATCATTATTATCCAAATGTACTAACAGAGCATTTACAAGAAATTGGTATTAATTATTATGTTAGTACCACTGTGGTTAAAGCTGAACCAGCAAATTGTAATAAAATCTTTAAGAATATCCAGTTGGGGAAAAGAAGAAAGCTCCTGTGCTCAAGGGATCATTCAGAAATGGGAGAAAGCAGGAGGAAAATGTGCAGGTGGTTTTTAAGAGATCCTGGAGTTCCTACAGGGTTTCTGGATCCAAAAAAACAGAATTGTTGAAGAATCCTTGATGCACGCACAGGCAAAATGGAGCAAGCTGTAACACTGTGTGTGGCCTAGTGGTAAACATGTCTGTGTGCTGGTAGTCCTTTAACACAGAGAGCTGATAGTACCCACTACTATGATTTTCGGGTAGTGAAATGTGCTTTCCATTATCGAATGGTCCCCTCTGAGGACTTGGGAGTCTTGCCAGCATCCCAGAAACAACCTGCAGGCTTTCTGAAACATGGAAATGAGCACACAGTTTTAAAATTCTCCCTTCATCAAGAAAAAACCTGCCCTTTCATGTAAAGCTGCTGATTTCTTGTATGACACAAACATGTAAAAATGGGCCACCTTAATGTCTGAGTCTGGCTCCAAACAAGATTCCTAACTTACTGGTCATCCTGTTTCTGAACTGGGCCAGAATGGAGCATCCTACCTTAACAACAGCCTGAAACTCTAGTGGAATTTGGACTCGGATCCAAACTCAAGGCACAGGCTCTTCTCTAAATAAAAATACCTAGATCACAAGCTATTTTGGGGTGATGACTTTTACACAAGAAATGTAGGGCTTACATAGGTTTTTACTCCTGTCAAATACGTCTGGATGCTGTCCTCCTTCCAGCTGATATTCTGGAAGTGCTTTCATCAGGTCACAGCCAAATAACCCCAACTGGACAGTGGAAACTGAAGAACAACTGACATCATTCATGGTAAATACTGGTGGCTTTTTGATTGTTTGGGGTTTTTTGTTTGTTTGTTTTTTTGTTTTTCTTCCATGCAGAAAATTCTGCTACTCCAGTTGCTGCTGATATAATTTCTGTCATGGCCTGTGATGAATAGCATATGCAATGCTGGGCCAAGATAAGAGCCAACAGCATGTTGGAAAACCTTCTCTAAATATGAACCCCAATGGTTCTGGCTTTCTTGAGAGGGAGGTGTTTAATGAAATCGCCATGCCTGGTACCATTTACATAGCTGCCAAAGCTGCTGATCGCCATCACGTCCTCCCTTCCCCTAGTATCTGCTAGCAAATCTTCTGGTTTTTCCTGTTTACTTGGCTATACCTAGTATAACAATATGAATAGTTTCCATTCATGAAGAATATGGTGGGATATAGCTAGTTAAGAGGGATAGGAAGCAAAGGAGGAAGCAGTGTGCTGGGACCTTATTGTCAGTGGCACCAAGTAGCGAGCACTAAAGCATGTTTTACATCAGTGGGAGCTGGCTGTGTGTGGTACCCTACTGGGAGCATTCTCACTGTGCCTAGTGGATTACCAGCAGGGTTTCGTTGCTGTATTTTAAGGTAAGAGCACTTATCACCTCGGGAGCTCCAAGCACTCTGTGAACTTCAGTTAATTTAAAGCTCTGGACTGTATGAATTATTATCGTGTTGTATTGAGGAGCAAACTGGTTTGCTTAAGATGTCACAGGAAATTTTCAGCTTTGCCAAGGGTATAAACTAGGTCTTCTGAGTCACAGGTCTGGGCTATAATCGAAGGAGTCTTCTTCCTCTTAACATAGCTGGCCTACCTTCTCTTCGATGTTATCCCATCTTCCCTTAATCACTGAGTGACATCTGATCTCTGTAACTTTTGTATGGCATCCAAGATCTATTGTGTTCGGTCCAAGATCTCACCTTTCATTTCTGGCTCTTCTAATTCTGTTTCAGTCCCTGCTGCTTCCAGGAGGCTCATCCTAAGCCCAGATGCCAAGCCATTGGAAAGCAGGGTGCGCCTTGGTGGTGTACCTTGCCACAGCATGGAGATTTCCCAGGACCAGCCACAGGAATGGTTGCAGTGTCCTCTGCTGAACTCTAGCATGGAGAATGGCTATTGCCACCCCTACACTTCCTGCAATTTCTGCTTAAACACAGTGTTCTTTACTTGCTGCCTGCAGTTGGTATGTAAAGCTGCTTTCTGTAGGTTTAAAGCTGCTGCCCCCTCCAAAGTGGCTTTATTTTAGTGTTCAGTTCAGTGATTTCAACAGAGTACCTACTAGCTGGTACCTAAGGTTTTATTTAGGGTCAAGTTAACATACATCATTGCTTTTGTCAACATTATTATTTTTATTTTGTCTCTAATCTCACTAATTGTTTTAGGTTTCTTTTGTCTCTTCGCCCCCCCCCACCCCTTTCAGTATCTTCAATTGTTCTTTTAGGCTATGGATGTCATGGACCAAATCCTGCCCTAATTTACACCTGTAAGACCAATGGAGCTGCACGCATGCACACGAAGAGAGAGCTAATAAGATGCTGAAGTTGTTTCCCTGTTTTGAAAAGTCACATGGTCTAGAGGATTGATGCTGGGAAGTATCATTTAGGGTTATATAATTCCTAAATCTGTAAATCCTGATGTACAGATAGCTTTTCCCATGGCTGTATACTTTTATTGGTGATAAAATAGATACACTTTAAAAATTCTAGATGCTGTAGTGGTGGAACCCCTTACTGGAGTTATAACACTTTTATAACAGCTTTGTACACAATACAGCGCTTGTCCCATCATACCTAGTACTAAAGGCTTATCTACACCAAGAGATTTCACAGGTTGAGAGTTGTATTCACATAATGTTTAACATTTGTACAAGGGGTGAAAATTGAGATTTAGGTTTGCTTTTGTAGAGTATTTTTACTTTTCAGAGTTTAACTTGGCAAATTTTAAAATCTTCTGTTTTTTCACTCCCAACTTTTTTTTTTTTTTTTTTTTTCTTTTGGATCAATTGGAAGTTTTGATTTAGAGTTTTGTAGCTTACCTAATGCAATAGAAACAGACACAAAATTAAAATGAAAGTAGTTTTGAAATAATAATAATAATAAAAAAGCAGCTATGTTGCATTTCAAACATGCTGAAAAATGTTCCAACACCACAGGAACTCTTTGTTTTCCTGATTTTCTTCTTAAGGGAAATCCTGGTGAAATCAGCTGGATTTTGTGATGTGTTTTGATTCCAGCAGAACAGCATTCCAGCAGAGATTTTTTTCCTGGTGGATGGAGAAGAGCAGGACCAGCAGAGCTCCTCATGCAGAGGATGTTATTCCAGAAGATCACTCCCTCACCCACGGAGAGAAGCGATCCAATACGCCTTCTGTCTGGGGGCAGGAGGGAGGAGAGAAGGGGATAAGGATGCTTCCTTCCCAGCACTCAGGGCTGCCGGCCAAGAATGTAAGTCTAAATTCAAGCCCAGCGAGTGCTGTGCCAGATCCAGAGAGTTTGGAGTCCCTTTGTCCAGAAGCTTTCAATACTTGAGGGAGTTGCCAAATGGGATGTGTGGCATCCATGTAATATATCTGATGCATGAAAACTGGTTCCTACTGAGCTTACCGTGGTGCCTGAGGCAAAAGTACTTCTGATTCCCCACATGATGCAGCGATCACCAGACTACTGCTGTTCTTAAACCCAGCCACAATGGCAGTTCAGGACAACCTCCCACCTCGGGTCAGGCTGAGGCAGGTGGCACGCACAGGGAGAGGAAAGGTAGTGCTGTCTTTGACCCTGCTTTCTCTCTCTGGGAAGGGAGGACCTGATGCTGTTTGCATTTCTCCCTAGGCTGAACCAGTAAGTCTGATGACAGAAATGAACCTTTCCCCCTGGACACAGGCCAAAGGACTTCCCCCCCCACCCCCCCGTCTCTTTCATAACCATCATTTTCACGTATCTCTGGAACATATCACGTACTACTGTCATGTGCTGTAGGTGTGCTCCCCCCCCTGTTTTTTTTTTTAGCTTCGTCCTGCTTCCCATCTGCCAGATAAAAAGTCTCTCTTTGTCTGTCTGATGCTTGCCACAGGTGACAGGGTGGACCGAAGCCATTGCTTCTGCCCCAAGGGAGAGCCTCCACATCTAGGAGAGAGGGAAATCTGCTCTGGAAACACCATCTAGCAGCCTCCGTGTCAACAGAGACGTAGCAATTCCTGTGGGATGAGACTGCCTGTGTTCCTCTGCCTCGTTGGAAAGTTCAGCCAGTTGCACTTGTGCAAACCCCTGGAGGACTCTGAGGTTGAGCAGGTGTCAGTGAGGACATAGCCTGGGTTGCAGAACTCCTACGACAGGCTGTGCTGGACAGAGAGGAAACTTGTCTTGGTAGGAATTGTTTTTGTGTTTCATAGGCATGCCAACGTAGGACAATAGGCAGGGGAATCCCATGATGTTGCTTCCCAAGCCAGTAGTACCCAAGTGGGTTTCCCATTTCTGTACTAAAGGGGCTCACATCAAATGCCAAGGGTTGCTGAGGGCTGCCTGTGGAGCAGCTCTGATACAGGACATGCCATTGCAGAGCCCTGCACAAGGGCATCGGTTCAGCCAGTGCCAGGCAGAGGTGGAGCAGAAGCAATGTGGTTTGATGGGGCATTGTTCTCTTAGACTTGAATCAGGTCTGAAACGGCCCACTGCGATGTGTGGCAATAGGTTTAGAACCCAGGTCCATACCTGGATCCAGGCCATTGTAGAGACTAAAGGAGATGCGATCTTTCCATCCCTCATCCTCCTGATGTCAGTCACGATCCTGGCACATGTTCCTCCAGGTTTCTGGGGCTTCTTGTCGAAGTCATGCTGCTGCACTGAGAGAAGGAGCTCTGGACCAGAAAATGAGAGCTAAAGCTTTTTCCTGGGGCTATCCTAGCCTGGGCAACCACACTGTCTGCTGGGCTGCAGCCTAGCTGCTCCAGCTCCACAGGCAGCGGCCCTGCTTGTCCCCTGCAGCGTGTGCCAGGAGTGGAGTTTCAGCTGCGAAATGGAGCGTGGTCGTTCCTGCCCTCCCTGGGTCGCAGTCCAGAGAGCGTGCCCTTTCCCTGGCATCCCACCCACGTGGGAGATGCCCTTTCCCTGGCATCACACCCGCTCCTTCATCTTCTCGTCCGTTCACATCAGGGCTGCTTTTTCCCCAAGCACAGCGAGCAATCCCCCGCCTTACTGTCCTGTGCTGGCCAGGAGTGAGGCTTTCTGTGTGAGCCTCCCAGGCAGTGTGACTTGTTTCCAGCACACTACAGCCAGGCCTCTATTCAGATGAATGTCCCTGTTAAATATGTATGAATCTGATTGACTTCGACTTCCTAGTTATCCAGGTTTTATTCCTTTTTATTCATTCACGGATGCCTCCTGCTAAATAGGCAGTCATGGCCATGTCTCAGTGAGTTTTGACTTGTTTGAGAGGCTGCCCTCAATCTGCTTGTCTTTAAAGCTTCCTCCCCTCCTCCTCCGCTCCATCTCCTTCTGGCTCATTCCCCCTGCTCCTCTCTCTCTGCAGCTGCTGGACAGCTTTGTGACCACCAATTAGGATGGCTGTTTGCCACTCTCCCATGATTGCTGCCATGTGCTGTTTTCCTTATGCCTGTTCCCTGTTTTCTTCTCTGGTCAAAGAGGAACTCTCCTCCAGAGAGAGAGAAGCAAGCATGATTGTCTCTGGGCTGAAGTGGGAGCTCGTGCTTAGCTCTTACTCCATGGAAAGCCTAGCTTTTTTTTTTTTTTTTTTATGACAACCACGTACACTTGGCAAGCAGCAGTGGCTTTCTCAACCCAGCTGTTCACCACCTCTCTGCTGCAGGTTACTAGCCATCAGGCAAGCAAAACGTGTGCTCGCGTCTCAGCTGCGGCCATGCAAAGCCCGGCGGCTTCATGAGAGTGGCTGATGCCACCAAGGCTGTGGATGGTCGGTGAAGCAGCAGAAGGAGCCTCTTTGGGATGGGCAGGCTTTTTGTTGGGCTGGCTCCCGGCAGGAGCGGGGGTGAGCAGCAAGGGGCAGCCTCGCTGCCCCAGGGGCTTGCTTAGTGAGCACTCACCCCTCGATGCTGCAAGCACTGGAGGTGGAGCTGGAGCAGGAGGCTGATGATTTATAGATAGACTTATTGTTGCAAATGGGGCAAAAGTCCTAGTGACAGTGGTGCCTGCATACAGGCAGGTGAGCTTGTATAACCTGACTGTGCTGGGCCTGAGGATTTAGGATGGGATTTTCAGTGGTGCCAAAGGAACCTCAGTACCTGACTGAGGCTGAGGTTTTGCCTTTTAAACTTTTGGGACATTGTTGTTTCCTTTCCTCCCAGCCATCAGGGAATCCTCCCAGACAGGCAACGCTTGCAGTGGTGTGAAATAACAGCAAGTTTTGGCAGAGAGATTTCTAAGGACATGTGTCCACAAGCTAGAGTGCCACCCGCTGAAGCAGTGGCTGGTCAGAAATGCCACCTAAGCCCAGATGAAATCAAGGGCTTGTAGATTTTGCAGCCTGGCCCTGCTGCACATGTCCTCCCAGGGCCTTTCGGGGAAGCTGGTGAGACAACTGACGCCTCAGACATTGCGGGCCCAGGAAAGAGGACATCTCCTGCGCCCCGTTGTGTTCGCTGGAGATTTCATGCTGGGTAGCAGTCTCCTGCAGAGACCTGCGCAGGCCACCTGGCCGGGCAGGTGATGTCAGGTGTCCTCCTCCTGCCTAATGCGGGAGGGCACGAACTGAAAAAGGAAGCGCTTTTCCCTCCTCCGCCACAAAAATCCGTTCCTGCGTTTTCCTGGGAGTGCCCGTGGCACCGGCTCTGCCGGGAAGTCTGCTGTGGCCTGTGATCCGCCTCAGCCTTTGACTGCGGCATCAGGTTCCTGTTGACTCCCAGCCAGAGCCACCTGTGATATGGCCGTGTGTGAGTCAGAGTGAGATGGCACCCGGCAGGCCCCTTCGCCACCCGCCTGGGCGTGGGGCAGCCTCCTCGGCTGCTGCGGGTGGTGGCCGGCTCTCCCATTGTGCCAGCGGCGGGGACTGTCTGTTGGGTGGTCTTCCTCCAGGGATAAAGCCCCGTGAGACCCACCCTCGTCCTTCCATGAGCTGGGACAGGACCGTGCTGCTGAGGCAGGAGAGCCAGTGAGAAAGTGGCTAGTTCTCCTTCCCCCTCCCCAACACATTTTATTTTACATTTGAAATGTATTTATTTTATTTTACTTCATCCTATTCTATTTATTTTTCACGTATTTATTTTTACTTCGCTCTCTTTATTTTTACCTTGTTCTTCTTTGTTTTACTTTGCCCAGCTCTATCTTACTGAATTCCCCTCCCCGAGCGCTCTTCAGGCTGACAGTCTCTCTCACCCCGCTCTCTGCACCTCCCTCTCTTTCTGCTCGGCAGGAAGGTTGTTCCTCGGGTGCTGGAGCTCGTCCCTGCACGTAGTCCGTCATTTGGCTGAGGAGCCGTGGGAGGGCTGGCCGGGCGGCAGTGCCCATGCCAGCCTGGTCTTCGCCGTGTGTGACTCGGCTGTCCCGTGTTCCTGTGGCCGCTTGCTCCTGCGTGCTCGCTGACCTTTTCCTGCCAGGTCCGAGATGGGGCCGCAGGCCGCCTCTCCCGCACCCCTGACCCTCTTTAAAGATACAATATGATTCCTTTATCTCCCGGCGCCAGGCGAGCCTGGGATGCTCAGAGGTGCAGATAACATTGTCGCCGCGTGTGCTGGGGGCCAGGCAGACGAGCAGGGACCTCTCCGCTCCCCCAGCGCTCAGCAGATGACTGCCTGGTCATCTCCCTGCCCTTGCTTTTATTTCTGGCGGGCGCAGAGGGATCCAGCTGCCATTTCTGCCCCATCAGCAAACTGCAGCGCGGCCCTTCCAGGTCCCAGTGGCAGGGTGGCTGGGCAAGGCCCTCGGAGACTGGGCAGCAGGCAGGAGCGAGCGGGCAGCAGCGGCCAGCTGCTGCCCTACTGGGAGCTGCAGGGCTCAGCGGGGCCGTGGTGGGCTGAAGGGGATGGATGGGTTCAGGCTGTGGTGCAAAAGCTGGCGGGGGAAGGCAGGACATGCACAAAAAAAGTAGTTTATGGCCTGGCAAGGGAGTTAGGGAGAAACTTGATCCCTCCTTAATCCGCAAGTGGGTATTCAGGGTTCTTGTTTCTTCGGGTCTGCTTGCCCAGGGGCACAAGTATCTGGCCCTGTGGATGCTTATGAATATCCAGTTACTTATGTGCTGAGGCATAAATTCAAAACTACTCTTGGTAAAATCACAGAAGAAAGCAAAATTTTAGTCACCATTAGCACAGATAACTGGTGATGCTTCCATCCAATACTGCAGTGCATTTTCCTATGATATTTTACAGTGAGAACATGAAGCCTGGCATCTTTTAATTTTATAATCGAAACATGTTTACAACAACAAAAATATGTAGGAATTCAATATTGTTCAAGTTATCGGATTAAAAGCCTGTCTCTCAACTTATTTACCCCTCTGCCTACGGCTTTTACTGCACCTGTTTCCACAAGCATCGGAGCATTTGTGTTTTGTCTATCTTTTCCATGGCAAGATGAAATCATCTTGGAGCATGGGCGCGGTGGTGAAAGACGCATGTAGTGGATTTACATCTCTGGGATAAAGGGAGAAGCTGAAGAAAGATTCCCCCGTGAGCTGGCTCTTATTGTCAGCGCAAAGGTCTGAGTCAGCACAAGCCCAGACTGCCAAAATTGTGCAGCCTGGTGCTGTCAGGGCTAGAGCCCCTGCAGCCTCCTGGTTCCATGGATCAGCCAAGGACAAAGGCTCCGGGAGCTGGTGCTCCTCTGGCAGGGTCTGCTGAGCCCAGGTCAGGCGAGTGGCAGGCATCTGAAACATGGCATGTGACCCTGCTCCTCTGGAGCTTGGGAAAACACCCTCCCCTTTGATTTTGACAAATCACCCCGAGGCCAGGTCCTGTAGCATGTTGAGCATCTGTGGATATTGGCTAGAGCTGGGTGAAACCTAACATTTTGGAGAATAATTTCCATGATACAGACGTGATACTCAAGTGTGATATTGCGTGTTTAAGTACTCAGGTTTCAGGAAGCAAGGATGTGCAGATACTCTGACTCAGTAGAAGAAAAATTACTTCTAGTGACTCAAAGGCTTGGATGCTGTTGTTTCCCAGTTAATCACTCTACCATGGATCCAAAATCCTCCTTTGAGGACCAGAAAAAGTTTGTGGCCTTGAGGATCCTTCCTGCTCTGGTGCAGCTCTCTGGGTGGAGAGATTAACCTCTTGCTGCCCATCAGTACTATCTGCAGACCTAATTAATTTCTGGGCTCTTACCACAAATGACCTGGTAGGCTCTGAAAGCCTGATGGTGGTAGTTTTGCGTAAAAGATGGACTTTGTGGGGGACCCATGGACTTTGTTGGGGTTACTGTGTGATTTGAGGAATCGCCACAAAGGTATACTGCAGGTTTGGCAGCGATCTTGTGATCTGAGGACACGGGGGGTGCACGGACACATGGGTCATCATTCCTGGGAAGAGATGGATCCAGCAGTGCACTAGAGCTGGGGAAGCCCAGGGAACCCCACTACCCTGCCCTTCTTTTGCAAGAGCACAGAAGGAGATGCCACCCTTTCCCTTGGTGTGGCTGGTCGACTAGGAAACTGTTCTCATTGGACAAAAGGTGAAATTTATCTCTTTTGTAGCTTTGTGTTAGATTTTTGCGTCCTGTGGTTATTTTGTACCAAATAGTACAAAACCCGAGTATTATGCATTGAGATTTCAGATAGCTCATCTCCTCTGCCCTAAGACCAAAGCATATGCTGCTGTCAGAACAGGGAAATAGTACATCCACGGATGGGAGCAAAGAATATTTCCTTTCAAAGTTTGTGATAATTTTGCTCTTAACTGCTATGTAAGAAACCTATCAAATCATAATTAAAACCTGAGTTTTCCTTTTCCTAAAACTGGGTCTTAAAATGTAACTTGCCTTAAATATCTGAGATGAAAAGGCAAGCTTTTGAAAGAGATGAAGCATGCCCTCATGTGGCAATATTTTTTCCTTATAATACCTGTTTGTTTTGTTTTTAATCCCCAAATAATCTATTACAACGAGTTATGTCATTACAGCAGAACTGGCATCTAGAGTGGGTGTTGTGATACAAAGCTGGCGTACACACAAAATATTTGGGAATAATTACATGGGCTCAAACTCTCTTGTTACTTGAGTCCCTGCATGAGTGTTTTTTATTCTAAAATAAGAATAGCTCCACACAGGAATTCTCAAATAAACCAAGGTGTGAATTAAAACTTGTCCTGTCCTATGCTCTGTGGGAAAGTTGCTTTCCATGACTGAAAGCAAAGTTTAAAATTGTTACAAAGCCCTGGGTGGACAACTTTGTTTGAAACCAGAATAATTGGTCTTGAAGTCAATTTTAAGCTAAACCAAAATAAACTGAAAATGAAATACACATTCACAGAGCTGACCTGAATAACTCACTTTAAAATCATGTTATTTGTTGAGCTGATGGAACTTCCTCATGGCTACATAAGGCTTGCAACTGTGTGGATAAGCCTTTGGAAACCTGGCTGTGCTGTAAATTTTGTATTTTTGACATGTAGAGGTTGGGTTTTAAAACCCCAGCTGACACTGCTCTGATAAATCGGGAAGTTCCAGTCTTGTCTGATACAGCATCATCTGCTTTTACTGTAGATTTTCTTTCCTTCAGTTTTCTTTTTTCCTTCCCCGAATTTAAACAGTGAATGTGATTTATAGAAATTACTGGGTCCTAGAAGCTTATCGTGACTTTTTGTATCATTATTTTGTGTGTGATTACAGATGGATTGGTATCTTTCATCCAGAGCACCATAGGGAGAGTAAAGATAAAAATGGATGAGGTTCATGGGATGCCTGATTTGGAGTGTGAAGGTTGCCATCAAGTTTTAAACTGCAGGGAAGCATTTGAAATTCCAGAGTTTCCAGTCTGCTGCCAGGTCACTGTTTTCATTGGCTCACTCTTTACTGGATTCCCAGGAAGATGGAGGCAAGGAAGATGTACTGCACCCCACCATGGAGCAACCTGCAGCTCGACCTCCCTCCAACGTGTGATTTCTCTTCTGAGGGACCTGCCAAGGGCAAGATTCATCTGCATGGGCGACCTCTGACCCCTCTGTGGCAGATTGTCACCACCGTCACCAGGCAATCACCTGCACCACAGGTTCCCCAAGGTTCATCTTCTTCCTTGTAAAGCTGCATGGGCTCATAGGGTGGTTGGGTGAGCTGAAGAGCAGTTGCTTTCCCCTTTCATCTTCCTTTCCAGCCTACAGCTCCCTCCTGTGCTGAGGGTAGTTTCCATGAGGTCAGGAGATATGAGAAGCAGAGAAATGGGAAACTCAGGATGCACTGGGCTCCCCTTGACTCTGCTTGGGGGGCCTGAACACGTGTGTGAGAGCTGTGGGTGGTTTGAATTCTGGGTGCTTGATCTGGAGGCTTTGGATATTGGTGTGGATATCCAAGCTGCTTTGAGAAGACTTCAGGCTGAATGAGAAGTGAATTCCTTAAATCTCTCCCCTAGGGTCTCATTGACTTCAGTGGCAGCGAAATTCTTCCTCAGAGACAACTTGGCAATTTTCATTCATCGCATCCTTGGCAATGGTCTGCTATTGAGTTCCCTTTGAAGAGGTTTTTGTGCCATAATCTGCTGGCTGATTATTTAACTGGTGCTGCCTACAGACCTCTGCTAGTTGTTGCACATCTTGTAATTTTTAAAGGTTTATTTCAGCTCCTTTGTGAAATGTAAGGAAGTGGATGATTAGCAAAATTCTTCCCAGTATTTTAGAAGCATTAGTAAATATTGAATAAAGAGCACTCGCACTGTGGTTTTCATGGGAAATGTGAAAGAAAGTAAGACTGCTAGATTAGAGGCAACCCTGCTCTTAAAGTTGCAATTCTTACACATTGTTTTTTGCACTTGGGTGCAAAACTCATACATGAGAATGTGTGCTTGTAATGAGCCAAGTAATTCAGCACCATAAGAATCCCACCAACTTCATCTCCAAGCTGGTAATGGACACAGGCCTGGGCACGTCCAACTGATTTGTTTGCCCGCAGAAACCATCTTGCACTATTTACAGTCAACGACAGCAATGTCCTTCAAATGTTGGCTTACATGCAGTAAACATAATTGCCACTTCTGCTTTGCTTCCTCTTCTTGCTGTGCCCTAGGCTGGTCATAGCTGTGCTCTTCTTTCTGTTACCTGGCCAGAGACACCCTGCATGTGGAAAAAGGTAAGCAGGGCAGCTCTGTTGGAGAACGGTTAGCCTGATTTCCATTTTCTGGACACCCTTTGCTTTCTGCTCTTCTGTTTGTTTGGCAGGAGATGCTGGCCAGTGGGTTGGGGCAGGCCATCAGAAGAGGACAGAGGCCTCCATTGGATGAACAAAGCCTGCCAGTTCTCTGTCCAGCCCGAAAACCTCACAGAAGGCATGGGATGCCCGGTCATGGTCCTGTCGCTCATCTTTCAATCTGCAGGAGACGAGCGGCAGTGGCACCCCAGGACGTACCACCCTGGAGGCATCGCCGTGAGACTGAGGGCAGTGTGACCCAGGAGTCGGCTGGTGGTTTTCAGATGAAGAGCACTTAAGGCCATGGCTGTGAGCACTCTCTCTAAACACCTTTTTCCTGGGCCCTTCAGCAGTTTTTAACGCTTTCTGTTCAGATACATCTGAAATAATAGGTATTATAGGGGTACAGGGCTCCTGCTGCTCCCCTCCAGCAAGGCTGGGGGTGCGGGGCAGGTAGCCCCCTCCTCCCTAAGGGGCTTCACCCACATGTGCTCCCTGTGTTGTGGGGGCCGTGCGATTTGCAGAGGTGGCACGTTGACCATTTTTGCTTCTTGCCATACACGGGTGAACCCCAGCTGCTTTCCCACTGATGTAACTCCCCACACCAGTGGGATGTTGAGGTGACAGGGAGACAGCAGCTGCTGGGGATGGGGGGGGAGACAGCTGTCTGCTGCCCTGCTGCATGGGGGAGATGCTGGCCAGAAAGCTGGGGGGCAGGAAGGGAGAAATGCCTCCAAGAAGGAGCTGGGCCACCACGCTCGCCTTCCTCTGAGCCCGTCTGCCCGTGCTTGTCAAAGGCGATGTCTGCAAGGCCGCCCAAGGCTTTGACGCACGTAGGCAGACGCCAGTGAGGTTTATTCCAGCTGGCTTGGGTGCCGGTAGGCAGGGAATTGCTGCCCCAACCTTTAATCACCTGAGTGAGTACTACGTGAGCCTGAAAAGCTCAGGCTGGAAATGGCGGTGTTGCAGCAAAAGGCAGAGGTTTTGTCCTGCGCTGATCCTGGCTGGCAGCCAGGGATGCCTGAGGGATGGGCTGCACTGTGGGTAGTCCTCCAGGCTGCTCAGGCCACCCCCTAGGTGGATTCAAGGTCCTGATCTCCGAGGAGCTCCATCCCTGTCTTGCAGGAAAAGGAGCACTTGTCTGGGCCAGGGGAAATCCCGAGGGCCCTGAAGGATGTGGCCAGGTCTGCTCCTCTTCCAGAAGGTCCTACAACAACAGCAGTATTGTACAAGAAGGTGACTTAGGCAGGACTGTGGGCTTTCACAGCACATGGGCCCCCACCCCCAATGGAAAATTTGCATAAATACCTTTCCAAGTAATGAGTTTTTTCTAAATGGGACCAAAATCACATGAGAGGCAGGGAGGGGTGTTCCCGGGAAAGGCAGATCTGCTACACTGGGGCCTCATGCAAGAAATCGGACTAGTAGTGTCCACTAAAGTTAGACCATGAATTTGGAAGGGCCTCGTTGAGGAAGCTCCTTAGCACAGTTGGATCGACCTTGATGTTTTTAACCTGACAAAGTCAATTCATGCCAAGAAGTAGCTTCTGTGTCTGTGGCAGGGAGAAGAGACCACGAGGCCCCGTGACCTCTTCAGGACACCTCCATGTGAGGCTGATGGACCAGAGAGATGCCCACACGGTCTGAAGAAGGGTGCTGTTGAAAACTGTAACCCCCAAACCCAAAAGCCACCCTCTTTTTCTGGAGGAGTTTGATGAGGTGGGGAGGAGGCAGGTGAGAAGCGAGTTCAGTTAGAGTTATCCACTTACAGTCTTCTGCCCTAGTAGCTCTCAGAGCATTTTCCCGGGGATGCTGTTATCCTTACCCTGGCTTAACCCATGGGGAAACTGAGGCACGCAGAAGTAAGGTGACTGATCCGTGGTCAGTGCAAAGCCCAGAGAAGGACCTTGCTCTCTTGGATTCCAGCCAGGTTCTCACTACTGGTTAAGTTATAAGTGGTATAAAAATAGTTGTTCTGCTCTCTTTATTTAGAAATCCCCATTTCCAGCGGGAAGCAGGTAGAGGGGAAATCGGTAAGCTCTGCTGCTGCTGCTTTTCCTTACTATCCTGCCTGTCAGTTCCCGTTTACCATTTTGCATATGGTCACTTGATACCAGCAGCTGCTTTGGGACATCTCTATCTGTCACATCCTTCTTTTTGTTTCAGTGTCCAAAAGCTTCAGTGCTCCAATAATTTAAAAAAAAAAAAAAAAAAAAAAAAAAAGCAAGCGTTAAAAAAACCCACCCCTGGTAGCTGAGTTTCCTCCCAGGTTTGGTTCTAAACATGTCATTTTAATGATGCCTAAACTACACAGTGCTTGATGCACAAAACATTAGTATCTTCTAGCCACATTTGTTTTCCCTGTCTCCCACAGCATTATAGTCACCCAGGGAGAACTGCGTGTTCTACTTCACTGCTGTAAAGCTATTATGGGTATGAAAAGTTCCCATTAATCTGCTCCACACATGGATGTTTCTGGATAAAGTTCAGTAGCCAGATCCCTCTTTCTTTGTGTGCATCAAACGAAGCAGAAAAATGCCTCCAATTTAAAGACACCAAATGAATAACCAAATAGATGAGATTAATTTTTGTTTAATCCACGTGGGCAGCGAAGCCAATGGCCAGTGTTTGTATGTGGACTTCTCCCGGGAGTTCATTACCAGCCAAGTCTGTAATAAGTTAATGCAGAGATTCCATGGAAATAGGGGGTTAATTATATGCAGAGGATGTTGGCCAATGTACAGCTTTGAACAACAAAAATAGCCCAAAGTCTTGTGTTTTGGATGTGGAATCAATTAACGAGGTCCACGACATGTACCAGAATTTGTTAAGATAGTTGTCGTACTATAAGGATGCTTTATTTTTTTTTTCTAAAAGCTAAGAAAATAAGTGGATAATGGAAGGCGAGGGACAGAAAGACATGAGACTGGTAATGAAACACTGGACTTTGGCCTGGGGCCAAGGCAAGCTTTTCAATGGGTCTGAAGTTTGGACGACAGCAGAGTTTGAACCGGTTTTCACTAACTGTCCAAAAGGTTATACTGTAATAGATGGAGAGAAGAGGTTGCTTTTAGTTTACCAGCTCCCTTCTCTCTGCTGGCAGGAGCGTTATGCTGCTAATACGCCGTAGTCATCAGACTGACGGATATCAGCATGTGGTGCGGCGTGCTGCAGATTCAACTCCGAAGCTGAATCATAAAGTATTCCTCTTGATGCTGGTTGGCACAAATCTAATTTTTTCCCCCTTTCCACATCTGGTCCTAATATAAAATGTGTCTTTCTGCCCCTTTTTTTTTTTTTTTTCCCCTTGCCACATCTTTAGAAATGGCGGCTTTAAAAAAAATAGAGTGCCCCCCCCCGCCCTTCCCCTATATTTCTAGTTTTTAGAATTAATTGTATGTATGTGTGGTAGTTTAACAGTACAGCTTGGGTACTGAATAGAGCACAGCGCTGTGCCTTTGCAAAGGGATGTAGTTTCACAAAAAAAGCAGAGAAAAGATGAGATTACTTTTACTTCCCTTCAGTGTTCAGAGCTGTGAAGCACAGTTTTGGCTGTTACAACTTTTCAAGGAGTCCCTTAAACAGGTAGAATACAAATTTTTAAAAAAAAAAATCTGACCCATTTTCACCCCGTTTCATTTTTAGCACAAGCTCTGAGCATGCTCCAGGCATTTCTTAAGTCCCTCAGCTCCCACTGCTTTTTTTCTCACCCCCTTCCCCCAGCTTGATCCCTAAAGCCATTAGTTTGTTCCTAGAAATTATCTTCTTGTTTGTCATGTTGTGTTTTGGTTTGTTTTTTTGTTTTGCATGCAGAAATCCACAGGCCAAAGCAAACAGTACTTCAGAAAAATGTTGCAAGACAACCCAGTTTTGAGCAAAGTGCTGCTGATAACTTCTCAGCACCTTTGCTGAAGTGGTGGAGGCTGGGACCACTGAGTCTCCGTAGAAATCACAGCGGGTAAGGTTTATTTAACTAATTAGCGGCAATCCTGAGCAACTCTGTGGGCTGTAATTTATGCTGTTTCCGCCAGGTACTGTGTTCAGCTCCTCACGGAGAGTGTGGGCCCCCAGACCTTTTAGCGTGTGGACTCCTGAAGACCGGCACAATCTGGAGATCTCAGGGGAGCCACGCAGGGTGCAGGGATGTGGCTTGAGGTGGAGTGTCCCTGCAGTCCTCCGTGCCTGCTGGCGGGCCAGCCCCATCGCTGGCCCTTGGCCCAAAGGTACTTACGGGGGATGCGGGATGCAGGCTAGGATGAGGGCGGGATGGATGTTGGTGGGGTTTACAAGAGTGACAGGAGGCTGGCTGTACGAGGGACCTTGGTGAGCCGCTCTGGAGGAGTGGACTCAGTCAGCAGAGGTGATGTAGGGACCGTCCTGACCTCTCGCCTGCCCGCCTGGCTGCTCAGAGTTAAAGTGTTACCAGCAAAGGTGGTTGCAGCCTTTACACAGCAGATCTCGCGTGCCCACCGCCTCCCAGGGGCACCTGGGGACAAGGTCAGAGCAGCGGGAGGGGAAGGTTTTTTCTGGGGCAGCTCTTTAGATAGACAGGAAAGAGGATGCAGGGGAGGTCAGGCATGAGGAGGATGCGATAGCTGAGCTGAGGTGACCGGCCTCGGGCCACCAGGTCGATGAGGAGACACAGAAGCTGTGGGACTTGTTAGTCAGGGTCCCAGCCTGCCAAAGGAGCCGACAGTAATGAGTACAGTTTCTTAGACGTTGCATGGGAACGGGCAATGCCTTTATTTAACCTGTAATACCAGGGATGGCTTCAGGCACTGTGTTACAGGTGCAGTAACAATGAACACTGGCATGCAGCTCCCCCATGCCCCCCAGTACCCACCAGGTGTTAGAGCAGGAGCAGGCTACATCTGCTCTCTGGCTTGCCAAAATTTTGGAAGAAAAATGTATAGCCCAAGTACCAGAGCACCACTCAACTCCCTCGTTTAGAGCCTGCAACTGGTTCTGTTCATAACCAACCGAAATGGGAACGTCCAGCCCCATTCATGCCATACACATAAGAAAACAGAAGATCTGGGGAGTGTCATGAGAGAGGGAGTCTTTACTGTCTCTGGATCTGTCGGTTTTAGTTCTTCCTTGTCTGGGAGTGCTTTAGGATGGGGCGACCTGCTGCTGACACAGCTGAGCAGTGGCATGTCCCGTGCCTTCAACTCAGCTGAAACTCTCCACAGAGCAAGAAAGGACGATGGCAGCCTAATTCCTCTGTAACCTATCTGAGCAAGGAAGTATAATTATGATAGTTATCACTGGGAGATGTTTTAAAAGGAATGCATGCTAGATACTCTGACTAAGCACTGAAGTTTTTTACATCAAATTACTTCCAGCCCAGCAGCTAGCTCTACGTACATAATAGCTCTGTTGGCTTCAATGAGGTCTGCCAGCTAAGGTCAGCGGAGTACCTGCCCTGTGAGAGCAGGCCACAGAGCAGACGCCAGATGCCATGGTGTCGCCTCATCCACTCCTTTCCTCTTCTGCTGCAGATCCTCACCCCGCTGGCTACTTGTCAGCATTTTTCCTTGTATAGTTTTAAATGAATCTCGCTCCATCTGATTTTACTCTTAAACCACTCGATCATTTCCCTTTTAAAATTCAGATTTTTGTTCACACTCAAATAAAAATACATATCAATATTTTATAATTTCTGCAGTATATCCCCAGGCACAAATTATATTGTAATAATAAAATGGTTAGCTTGTTTTAATAGTTCCTGGCTTTTGGCTTTATGTAACACTGCAGGTGTGATTCTAGTAGCAATACTGTAGGTGTGAATTATTATGTTAGCGTAATAGGCTGTACTTTATTGTGCTTTATTGCTTAATTGGCTTCTTCCATAAGGATTCTGCAGTTGTTACTGGGAAATAATGCCAAGCTTTTCCATGAAAAGAGCGATATGCTCTTTTTTTTGGTGTTTACTGAGGTCAGTCTGATTTCAGTGCTTGACTGGGTTTGGGAAACGAAGGAAAGATGTCATTAAATGAATTAAGAAAGTGCTTACCAAGTCCTTAATAAAAAGCAGAGCAGGCTAAAAGATGCTCCTTGTTATGTGTAGATACTTGTAGCCCCAAAGAGCCCTTTGGGAAAACAGCTGGCTGAGCTTTCTGGCAAAGGAAGCCCTCTCCCGTGTTTGGGGGATTCCCAGGTGGTGGGCAATACCTCTGGGTGCTTACACGCTCTGTTATCTCCTCTTCCCTCTCTGTCCTTCCCACCACCTTACTTCTTACAGAAGATGGAAGAAGATCAAAGTTATCTTCACAGCAACACACAGGCCCTGATCCCCTTGCCAGTGTACCCCTACAAGAGCGTAGCCCTGAGCCGCCCCGGGCGGGGGCACCTGTCTCCCCCCGGCCATGCTGACCCTCCTGAAGCAGCAGGGATGCAGGCAGCCCTTCAGAGCATCTGCAGGTCCTGCCGCTGTGCCTGGGAATCGAAGGGGCAGGGAGAAGTCCCAGGGGTGCCCAGATGTCCCACGGTCGCCTCTGACGCTTGGAACCTGAGACACCTCCGGTATGTGCACCCACGCTGTGGTGCGGGGACCAAGGGAATTTTTCGATGGTTGGAAATCAAGAAAGATGCTACTCCTGTGAGTCACTCAAATTCCCACCATGTACTCTTGCTAAATGATTTCCACCTCTGCTCCCCTATGCTCCCCAGCAGTGTGCCTAGTCATGCTGCTGAAGTTCATTGTTGGCCTCTCTACTTCGTTTAATCCTTTTTATGTTTCTCTGAAACTGCAGGTTTAGCAGAAGGATCTGTTTTTGCTTTCAGCTGGGTGCAGTGTTTATGCTTGGCATATTGTTTGCAGGGACAGTGGGGTAGGTGATTTCCCAAGTGGGACCTTCATCATGCAGAATAGGAAACTTCTTTTGATTTTCCCCTCTTCTTGTAATGGTATTTTCCGAAACTATTAATGAAAAGCAGGGCTGGGAAAGAGCTACAAAATACGGATGCAGATCTAGATTTTGAAGGTACAGGGTTTTGCCTGTTTCCCCCCAAACGATGAGGCTGTATGTGTGCTGAATGCTATCTTGCCTTACCAGGGATCAAACTGAAAATCTGCAGAGCTGAAAGCCCAATGGATGCACCATTAATGGCCGAGTGAATAGGAGTTAGCCATGCAACAGATCGTCCTTTTCTGTGGCTGCGGCATAAAAAGTGTAGTACTCGTGTCTTCCTTCTTCCAGGTCTCACTCGCCAGGTCCAACCCACGGAGGATGAGCATGTTTGAGCTGTGTTTGCACTGTCTGCCCAGGAAAAGAGGACTTGTCTCAGCCACAAAGGTCTTGGTGGGGTTTGTGCTGAAGTGGGTTTCCACCATCTGGGATCTACCCAAGAGCTACATCATACTCTCTTAGAGACAGGAAAACTTCATAAAGTTTTGAATTAGGAGTCTGCTGTGCATTGCAACATTTATCATCATGATTCACATACCTCCAGTATTATTGCAAATCCAGGCAAAGTGTGAAATGATTCTCTCTCTTATCTTTGAGGAAGTGCAATGTGCTCCAACCCTGCTGACTCTGAAAGCCAGCTCTGCCCTGTTTTGGTCCATGTAAATTGTCAGGATTATTGGAAAAGCTCAACAAACTTCAAGAGCATAATCTACCCAATTAATTTTGAAGTACTTTGGGAAGCATTCAGTATTTTTTCTTTTCATCTTATGCAACTCCATAGAAACCCTTGGAGTTCTGCAGGTACATACTGAGTTATGAAGGAGCTGGAGGCACTTAGAGAGCTGGAACATGATTAATAACTACCAAATTACAGGGAACACATTAAATTCCCTTAAATCCCTTAAATCTCTCCCTTCCCCAACTTTCTCCTAGGAACTAGGACATGAGCCTTTAGCTAGGCTGTCTTTCCCTGATGCAGTCCCTTCATTGTGATGGGAGGGGATCTGAAGCCATGGGCGAGGCATTCAGAAACTTTAGGACGAAGTCCTGATATGGAAAAAAAGGGAGAATGGGTAAGCTGCAGCACAGAGGATCACACGAGGGAGTAGCTGGTATGTGCATGCCAGTGCCAGAGTCCTCAGACTCTTTCATCATGGGAACCACAGCTTGACTGCCAGATAAACCACCTCCTTTTGTATTCACAATTGCAAAATATCTCTGCAGCAGCTCTAGCAACTACTCAGAGAGAAAAGAAATTGAAAAATTTTTCTTGCATCCTTAGCATAACAGGTGTTTTTAAAAAAAAGAAAGAAAAAAAAAGGCATTTTCATTTGGCCCTTTGCTATATCTCCGCTCTGTGTCTGAAGTGTTTTCTTTGTCAAGGAGAAAAGCAGAGACAGTCAACTCTTTGCAGACCCCTGACAATGTATTTGGGTTTATCAATTTTAAGGTTGTTTTCCTGTATACATTTCAGTATTGGTTTTTGTTTTAGATTGCATGGAGTAACAGTATTGATTTTGCTGCCATGATGTCTTCTGCAGAAAAGTTTAAGAATATTTCTCATTCCTGTTTGGCATGGAGGCCTCAGTCTCAGAGTAAATTACAGGAGAAACCCAGAATCAGTTAACTGAATGTTAAGCAAAATGAATGAGGCTTGTATAGTGCCCTGAAGGTCATTAGACTCAAGGTCTGAGTGGCTGCCAAGGGGAGTGAGCTCCAGGGTGGGACCATTCATCTGAGAAATCCCCATTGCTGGACATGGAGGGGTCAAACCTGGGAGCTGGCTGCAGGCTTCTCCCAGCTGAGCTCAGCTGCCATGGCTGGACGTGGGGTAGGACCTTGTCCCTTCTCATACTCCTGGTCCAGAGAGCTCTGCAGGTGGATGAGAGGGCACGTCCCACCCCATGGGAGGGCGTTAGGGACTTGCCTATCGCTCCAGCCAGCTCGCTGCTTCCCTTACTAGCTGTGGAGCCAGCAAGTAGCTCTAAAATCATGCAGACAGACAGCTGCTGGGAGTTAGGGCTGATGAAAAGGCCCATGGATTGCTGCTGAAGTGGAAGTCTGGAAGTGGCACAACGTCAAGGGGGGCAGCAGGCAACGCAGAGCCACCAGTGGTCACCTCTGTGTCCTTTGAGCTGCTCTCCATCCCACCCACAACTTTCTCTCCCCACCAGAGTGACTCTGCTGAGGGGCTGCTGGTTTATCTTCCACTTCAGTCCTGTCTCGTTCCAACTTGGATGTGGAAGTGAAACCACAGGATGTGGATGCAAGATGGAAACAGAGAGGCAGAGTGTTGTGATGTCCGTTCAACTTCAAAGTGTCTCCCAGTGCCTCTTTCTACGTTATAGAAGAATTTTAACTAAATAAAGTCACTAAGTGAAAACTATTATGAGCCAGGATGAAGATGTATCCAGGTACCTATGCACTGTTATTTGTGAATGCTAAGCAGCACATTAGGCCTTCCTGTAGATCAGTTTGAGTATCTGTGGGGCAGTCTTGATATTTTATTCCTCATTTGTGCCTCATAATTGCAGGAATCCTTTATGCCAGTGTAAACACTGATCTCACTGCATGTTGGAATTACAAAGTATATAAGATGAGGAGAGATGGAAAAACAAGAATGTGTATTTTCCGAAAAAGTAGAAGGTTTCTGGAGGAGGAGTTTTCCCAACGGGAGCTAAGTTTACAGATCTAACTCATTCAGGCCTTTTTGCTTCTGAAGCTGACACACACATGCACAAACACACATGGTCCAGTATCAATTTCATGGACGCATTCTTCCCATCTCAGTGTGTAAAGGTCTTGAAAGCAATAGCTACTGGCAGTACCCCAATTCAAAATATCTAATAGGTCCTTTCCATTTACAAAATCACTAAGGACACATGCCCAAATGAAAGCAGGGCTTAAACCACCTTGCTGTCATAAGCAATGAAACAAGCTGCGTGTGCTTGTGGGCTTGATTTGTGGGTTCTTTGGTTTTTTTAGTCTTGGTTTGCTGACTGCATCTAAAGAATTGTGTTGCTAGAGCGACTTCGCTAACGTAACTGCTGCAAGTAACTCCAACAGTCTGCAGGACTTTTCAAAATCTAATAATAAACTGCAGTGGGTTTTCATTGTTTTCCAAATTTTATGGATTGATAGGCTGCAGGTTGAAGGAAAAAAGGGTAGATTTGATTCTTTGCAAACTACCTCTGACTCAGTGGATCTGCTCAGATTTAAGAGGGCATGCCCTGCCTACATACTTAAAGTAGATCTTTTGGATCAGTATCAAATGGCCTAACTCTACTGACTTAAACATAGCATTTCCAATTTACATCATCTCAGTGTTCGAACCTGATGTTACGTGTGCAGACATGTAATCAGAGGAGTGACACTGCCTCCCTTCAGCTCAACATTTGACCTTCTTTGTGTTTGTGTGTTTGCATGCATATGTGAGTCTAGAGATATGGAAGTACATACATGAACACAAAATACCTGTGCTTTACCATGTTTTCCTGTCTGCTTAGGTGGGAAATCTTAGCTACAGTAACTATCGGAGAAAACTTTTTGATGCAAACAGCCATTGGCAGAAAGAAATACCTTGCAAGCAGTCTTTGTGGTTTGCACCTGGTAAGGACATCCTCAATCTCCAAGCTAACAGGAACAGAGTTCCTTACAGGCTGACATGCATTTTTCAGGCCTAAATTTCTGTTAGGAGTTTGGTTGGCTTTTTTACATTGCCATCCCTCCTAGCAATTGTCGTGCTGCCTATTCATACTTCTCAGCTTAGAGGAACTCTGGCCAGGCTTTATCTTAGTGGTCTGTATTTCTTTGGTCACAAAAACACTTCAGGCTTATTCTTTTGAACAAAATTAATTATTGTTAGGTTATCTAAGAGTTTGACTCAGACACTGTATTTCACTAATAAGCATCATTTTGAAGAGCTTGTTTTTAAAAAGAATTGTTATCTAATGCTTACTGGCAGGTTTTGAATCTTACATCCCTGTTGAGATTGATTTCCTGTACATGCCTAATTACTGATGACACAGTAAGATATAAGCTAAAGAGCTATCTTGCAACTGCAAAAAAAAAGCTTTAAGCCAAGTTCCCTTTGGCTTAAACAAAACGAGGCTTCATTTTATTTCATTTAGTAAAGTCACTACGGAAGGATCCTCCTCCAAGAACTTGCAGCAATATAAGGAGTGTGTACAAAACAAGTCCAGACATCAAACAGGGCAACTCCCAAAATGTCTCTGCATTTGTAAACATGTTTCACATCTGCTCAGCTTTGCAGTAAGCATGAAACATAAAACTTGGGATATCTGTCTTATTCATTTAAATGGATGCTAATTCAGGCTGTGGCTTGATTAGATGGAGGCTGCAGCTGCAGCTGGCTGGAGAAAGTGTTTTAAGACAAAAAAAACCCACCCTGAAAGTTAAAGATATTTTTATTAAAAAAAAAAAAAAGGATCAGTTGCCTGATCTGATTTGCAGTGCAGCCCTATGAATAGTTGTTGGAGCAACTGTCTAAGCACTGCAGTCACTGTTAGCCTTTTCCTGGGATCAAACAGCAATCTTTGATCTGAAAGATGTTCACTGATGATGAGAACATGAAGGGAGGGAGAAGAGCTTCTCCATCATTGAGATATGTGTCCTTTATTCCAGAGTATGTGTGAAAATGCCTAGGGAGCCTTTATAGGGATGTATATTGAAGTTTTGTGTAATGACCACAACTGCAGACTGGCCTGCTTCAACAGGTGTACTTTTCCAAATACCGAGTAGAAAATCTTGCAGTGAGAATGGGAGCATAGTAGTTTATATGGATGTAGAGTGGCGCGGCTTATCCCCAAATTAGATAGGTAATATACTTTGTCAGTAAAAAGCAGTTTTGTACCAGCATAGGTACCTGCACAGCAGGAATAGTACTCTTAGCGACCACATAAATAATAATAATAATAAAAAAAATAGTAGTATTCAGCTATATTTGGTACATAATTATAATGTGTGGAGAGTGTATGGAGAACAGGTCTGAGACATGTGTGCTGTCAAGTGAGTGGCATGAGATGACCTTTGTTCGTGGCCAGGCACTAAATGGGACTCTTTGTTTTATATGTTAGTGTAATACGCTACTAATCAATAGATTTTCTGGACCCAGCTGCTGGAATTATTTTTTGCCCACAGTTGCTTATCACTGTCCCTTCTCTGCGAGTTACATCTCTAAGATCTACTGGCAGAGCTGCTGATCTCATTTGCCTTGTGCACTTTGGTCAAAATATCTACCTGTACATCTGACTACGAAGAAGGGGGTCTGTCTGTAGCCCGAGGCTTTTGGCTTGAGGCAAACCATATTGAGCACAACTTGATCAATCTGGACTCTCAAGAGTCTGGAGATCTGAAATTGAAGGAAGAGGGTCTCACAGTTTTACAAGTTTCTACACTATTTGAATCCATGAATACAAGCACCACTAATCGTGCCATGGTTGGACTACTTTCACACACTGGTTAGTACTATTTTCTCTCTCCCCTCATGTCACTTTCTAGTCAGATATGCCAGCCAGGCACACTCGTTTCCATGGGAAGTGTGTTTTGTGTAAAGAATTTACACAATTTTTGATGTGGGGACAGTAAATCTGTCCCTAGTTAAACACGTAAAGCACAGTTTTAGGAGTGCTGCAACCTCCTGGAAAACCTTGGCCTTCACAACGTAGATATTAAATACCATATAGTGAGAACTCTGTGTGGATGTTGGTGGGGGAGAAAGGGGAAAGTAAGGCACATCCTAACATGTAAGGTGATGTCTGCTCCTTAAGGATGTAAAAATGGCTTGACCTTCTGTCTCTGGCAAAACTTCACTTTATACGTGCTCTGTGGCTTGTGTTGCTTGGCCATGCCCCAACCTTAACTCCAGTGTGGCTGTATTTCAGCAATGCGGGGTGTGTAAGTGTCGTGAATTATTATTTGTATGACAGCAGTACCTAGAGGCTTAAGTGAGGGCTGTAACCCATTGTGTTAGACACAGAGCAAATACGCTGTGAGAGGCAGTCTCACTCTGAACATCTCGTGGTCTAAAAAGACTGGCAAAAGAGCAGGAAGGCAAAGAGAAAGAGAGCGCTGAAAAAATTCACCCAGGGTTGCACAGCATGGAAACAGGCAGCAGAGGTTCCTGCTCATGGGTGGTGGCTGGTCTGGGGCCTTCCCTGCAGCAGGCGTTGTCTCACTTAATGCTGCAGAAGGTAACTTTTGGGTCACATCTACGCACAGGGCTTTTGAAGGGCAGGTCTGGTGGCTTTTCCCGCTATGACAATCTAAGAGCATTTCTCATCCCATGTAACTGCTGTGTCCTACAGCCAGAGTGACTGTCCTAATGCATTAATCAGTGAAAAAAGGTACAGATGCCTATGCAGTGGTCTTTCTAGGGCAAAGTCCAGCCTTTGAGTTTCAAACTGCTTGTATACAGCAGATCATTGCTATTGCTGGGGGGAGGGGCCTTAAGTACCTGGACTTCTAATGCCCACTAGCCTCCACTGTATGCTTTGGGCTAAAAGGCGCTGTACAGAGGATACGTCACGTTGTTAATATGGCCAGTTTTCCAAGGGAGCTGTGTGCAAGAGGTTATTTTTGTTCTTTGTTGTTTTCCTAACTCACAAAAATGCCCAATGTTCTCCAGAGTACAATAGACTTCATCCATGCTGCTAATGCTTATTTCTATTCATTTCCTTAATAGGAGTGAGGAATCAGTGACTGGTCACCCCCTGCAATGTCACGATCCTTCCTGAACCTTTTGAGTGACTATGCTGGTAGGAAATGATGGCAGAGTGCTGACGAGATTAGCACTTCTTGATCTTTGTAGTGTAAAAATACCCCAGGACTAACTCATTCTTTAAGCTCTTCAGTGACTAATAGGTGTTTTATCATCCTTTCAATTAGAAAGTATTTATCAGCAATCTTTGCTAGCTCACTGCATGAATTGACCTGTCATTCACAGTCTCAGCCCTTGGAACTAGCAATTAAATTTAGCAATCTGCCTTGGCAGCTCTGATTGAGATATATGGTATATTTCCATGTGAGCAGGCAGATGCTTTGGGTTTTCCTTCCTGAAAGGAAAGGGCTTTGAGAAACGTGAATGGAGGGTCACAGCAGATGCCTGCATATGTCAGGTACCTGCAACCATCAAAGCCTTGCAGTGAGTGGCACGGAGCAGCTCCATCATGGCTGGGGGTGTGCTGCAGAGGGGTGGCACTGGGGCCTATCTGTGGCCCCAGGACTGGAGCAGCTTTACTTTGAGTTGGTTGACCTAAGCTGGGACCAACACACAGCGCTCTCTAGCCAAGTACCTGCTTCATCCCCAAACTTTCCAAGTTGCCTGCTTTTGGGGCTGTAAAGGAGATCTGTGCTTCATTCTTGATGTTCAGGTATGTCAACCTTGAAGTTCAGGCACGGATATGGAACTCTGAAGTCCGGGTACCTTTTTGTGTTAAGCAAGGGATAAAGTAAAGCAATTGCAGTGAAGCGTGTTACGTGTGATGAAATCCGGAGATCAAGTACACTGACATAGGTCCTACGTCTTCCCTGGTACAGTTCTCCCCAGTGACAGCGGAGGACATGTTTTATTGACAGTGTAAACAACAGAAAAAAAGTAAGCCGGTCTCCTGCTGAAGGAAGTTATTTAAGGAGTTAGACCCTATGGAAAAGTGACTGAAGTGCAATGTTACCCCATGATTTGCTGGGTTAACTTGAGGGTAATGCTAGCAATGTCACAGGTATTGCCGACCTTGAGGCTGCATGTCTGTTGTTATCTCTTGGCCTGTCCAGGTGTTGTTTTCTTTTTAAGATGAGAGGAAATTTGTGGATCGCTTACACTGAGACCATATTTCTAGTAAAGGAGCTGTTTCCCCTCCTTGTGTAAATCTTTGGTTGACACTAGATTTGGTTGAGCGAGGCTGATTTTCAGTAGCTAGACCACTGTTTTTTCAAGCAAACTTTGCTCTGAAAAAACAGACGTCTTAAAAAAAAACCCGCATCCAACCTTCCTCACAACTGCCAAGGGGTACAGAAACACCAGCGTCCCCACCACTCGCTCCAAAATCAGGTTCTAGTTGCCTGGTTTGGGGTTTTGGAGGAAATGCACAATTTACAGAGTTCACTGAACCTCACAGAAGATTTGGATTTGAATTTGTCTGGAGCTGCCCTGAAATATTTCTTACTGTTACTGAAATATTCCTTACTCTGTTTTACCACAGGAAACATCCTGAGGGGATTTTTCTGCTTCTTCTTTTCCCCCCTTTTGCTACATCAGGCTCGTCTCCCTGCTGTCTTAAGGAGACCACCTACAATTTAAAGAAATAAAGACCTCTGTGAAAAAATACAGGCAAACCTGATATTTAAGGGTCAGTTCCCCACAATATTTATCTAGTTGTCTGAGCTGGTCTAACCACAGAGGAGGAGGGGGGAAAACATTATCATGTGGTGGCTGGGAGGGTAACCTCTGTTAAAAAACAACAACAAAAACAAAACCCAGCAACCTAAAAGTGATGGGAAAAGTGCCAAGTAGAGGAAAGGAAAAGGAGTCTGATATTTATGAGGTATAGCAAATAATAGCACTGGGAGGTAGCACTGCTTACAAAGTATGTGCTTGGTGAGGATAAAGCAGCAGACATACTTCTTTAATTTTGGAGCAGGGAGAAAGGGTCCTGCCTAATATGATTTATTTAAGAGGTTTCTGTGTGTTTCTAAGGGGAAAAAGTGGTCCTGGACATGAAAAAAAAAAAAAAAAAAGATGGAGCTTGTGCAACAAAATACGCTTTCTTCCCTGAAACCACCCAGAGGTTCCTCACAGCCCCCTGCTCCCTGAAGATCACGTGCGTTAACTTCAGACCCAAAGAAAAGAGAAGGAAAGAAACCCTTATGATTTGGAGCAAAGGCCGCCTTTCCTCGCCGAGGCACTGAGCAGGGACATAAATTACAGGGTATCTGTTTCAGGCCCCTTTCAATATACGGCTCCTATAAGAGCTCCAGAGTAAGATAATCCTCTGGAGATCAGAGGCAGCATGTTATTAGCAGAAGCTCATAGGTTACATTTAGTGGTGTCTGGGGTACCTTTATGCTGAAGTGTTAGTATCAGCTAGAGAGCGCATAATCTTTCTCCTGAGTCTAATTATACATTCATTGCGCAGGCAACAGAATATTCATATGTATTTAATTAGTCAAAAGATTACGCTTTAAACCAACAAAAGCAAGGCACTAAGAAGTAAGGATAAAAAGTCAAATAGCCCTTAAATTGGTCTTTTATCTAATTGCATCACTGACTGCCTCGGAGCCCCAAAGTCCCAGTGTGAAAGATACTGTAAAATTATTTAAAAATAAAGCCGTAGTTGAATAAGCTACAGCCAGAGCAAAAACCTAGATCTCTGTTACACTTAATGACCAGCTGAATTCTTCCTGATTTACACCAGTTCATATGGAAATGTGTATGGGTTGTGTCTGCTCAGCCCCTCGCTGGATCGCCTATAACGTTTGTGGTGTGGATGAAATACCTTCTGCTCTTTGTAAAAGCAGTTCGTTATCTGCTTTGGAAATTTCTCATTTACATTTTCCCATTAGAGGATATTAGGTAAAGTTCTCAAGGATTTGCATTAAAGTTAGGTTAATAGCTTAAATAGGTGGTTATATTTAAATATCAACCGTAAAGGTTTCACCCTTGAAAATAATGCCATTGTTTTATCTTCTCATGTGAAGTAACTTATTTTTTTCTTTCATTTGGTGTGGTAAGCTAACCGGATTTTGCAGGTGCTTTCTGAAATCCAATGGTGACATAATTGTTATATAAAGTTGCAGCAGTTAAGTTTTTACCACAGAGCCTGTGGCTAAAGAAGAGATCTGGGAATGGGGAGATTGGAGCCAGCATTTGTGCTTCTGCCAGTTCACTCGCTGCCTAGCCCTGGGCGAGCTCTATCGGCTGACATTTTCAGGAGCGGTCACTCGGTCCCGAAGCCCGTTGGCACGGCATTATTTTTGTTAACCCATTGCTAAGTATCAACAGCCCCCAAGGAGACCGTGCGTCTCTGGCCAGGTGATGCCCCCCCCTAGCCGTGCTCTGGGTCAGCCCAGCTTCATGCAGCTTTGGCTCTGCTTCTCCCTGTTCGGGTAGTATGATCCCTTCATCTCAGAGACATTTTGGTTGGAAAGGACCTCTGGAGGGACACCTTCAAAGTTGGGCCATCTTCCAAGTTAGAGCAGCTTTTCCCCTGGCCAGGACAGGGACCTGCAGATATGGGTTTTCCCAAGGTATGGTCTGTGGTATGTGACTTAGTGCAAAGAGAGTGCAAGACCGAAAGGAAAAAAAAAACCCATGAAGCGAGCTGAAAATCCAGCTCCTAGAATTAGAGGAGTTAAGGGGATTCGGTCCTGCCTTAACAGAGTTCAGACAATTAAAATAAGCCATTGCCATCGAGGATTAATCAGCTCAGTTGGGATGGGTGATAATGAATGCCCTTCGGTGGGCTGTGACTGCACTGATGCTGCATCCATGGCCCTTCTTTTGGGAGCTACAGACTTTCCCCAGAGAAGGGTGTCAGAATAAATCTGTTCAGTATCCCCAAACTGAAAATTTGTGAAGGCTTTATCCTGGAAAGATAGGACATCAGTGAAAGCAGAGTAGAAAATAGAGGGCCTCTTCATGCTAAGCCCTGTCATACAATATAGCTATTGTTTTATTTCATACATCTAGGCTTGGAGCATCATGCCAAATGCAGAGCAAGAATCGGGATACAGTGAATTTATTCCTTCAGCAGTTTTTAAAACCATCATGTCTGTGTATGCAGCGTGTGGAATTTGTCATGTAAAGACTTCCATTTTTTTTTGAACACCCTTATAAAGGGTTTGAAAGGGATCTCAAAGAAAGCAAGATATTGAGGGACTGATTGCAGATCTCTGTGTAGAGCATGGGACCAGGAGACATGGCTCCTGAACTGTGGTCACTTGCTTTTGCTACAGGCACTGACTGTGGGAAGCATAGATGGCCATACCTCCCTGGTCTCCTCCCAGCTCTGCAAGTTAACGAGAGGTAAGTTTTGACCAGCTGGGCAAACCCTGGTCTTCAGATGTATTTGGATACCTAGTTTGTCTTTGGTACTTCGGTGCAAGTAAATGTCCTCCTGCACTGATTCTTTAATAGAGAAGATCTGTTCAAGCCCAACTTTCTTCCTCCTTATGCCTCTGCAGCTCCCGTCATTCGGAGGTGTAGCTGGGGGCAGAGTTCATGCCAGTGTGTCTTTTGAGAAACAGCTTTGGTTGGTTTTGTTTTGTTTTGTTTTTTTCCTGAGGGTGCAATGACCAGGCTGTGGAAGAGGAGTTCAGAGGGCTGGAACTGTTGTGGCACGGCTGGTCTCTTCCTACCTGAAGCTGGTGGGATATTGAGGAGGAGGGAGTGAGACTGCAGTTGTGATTGTAAGCACAACCTCTGGCCATAAATTTGATCAACTGGATGTTTTCTCACCCTAAAACACCATCTGCTTGCTACTGTTTATATTCCATGCCAACCCTTGCACATTTGGGCAAGTCCGTGCTACCGGGGCACCTGTGGTCTGCTCCGTCTCAGGAACCAGGTGTGCACAAGGTGACTCCTGGGCACTGACAAACCAAAGCAGGCAGGGGTGGGGAAAAAACAGTGAGTTTTCGGTGGCCTGCTGAATTAACAGAAAACTGGCAGTGGTTCTGGGCACACTACTTCGAGTGTGTATGTCACTTATCTGGTACCTAAAGATGGAGGTTTTAAAGACACTTAAAAAATTTTTTTCTTTCAGCTGCTAATCTTAAAGTGGCAGGAGCCTGTGCTCATAGGAAAGTTGCACTAAGTTACCTCGAGGGGCTTTACATTTTAGTTAGAGTGATGTGGGATGCCTTCTGCATCACGCTAGCAAAGCTGAAGTTCGACCGGTGCATCTTTCTCATCAGTGTTATCTTGATGAGAAAATAAAAAATAACACTTTATGCTAAAATAAAAAAAAAGGAAAGCCTGTGAACCAGGAGGACAGTGTTACAAGTGAAGTGCAACCTTGCAGCTTCCTGTCATGCTCTTTCACTTCACTTTTCCAGCCAGTCACGAGAGCTGAAGCAGAAGGTGGCCGTCTCTCCCCGTCTCACGTGGCCCTCACAGGGCCGGTGCTGTGCATCCCGCTGCGGAGGAGCCGTCCCTGGCGTGAGTTTTGCTCCCCGACAGGCACGTGTGAGTGCTGGTGGGACTACGGGCAGTGGATCTGCTGCTGGATGGGCTGGGTGGATGACTCACAAAAGTTGGGTTTGTGCCCTGCCAGCGGGCAGCAAAGCGAGCAGAGATGCTGCCGGTCCTCGGCAGGGTGATGTGAGCCTCCCCGAGGCAGCCCTTCATCCCTTGGTGGGAGGATGAGGAGGAGGTGTAAATCACGGCTGGGTTTCCACATGGTAACTTGCAGGCCTTTACCTCTGCACAGTGTTTCACAACCGGCACGGCGGGCTGAGAGATGACTTTTGTGCTCATACTTGTTTTCCCACCCAGGCTGGCTCAGTCCTTCGTGAAAGTCAGTGAGCAGCAGGTTTCTTGGGTAACCGCTGCTTGGTGACACAAAATGAGAGAAAAAACAAATCGGAAAAGATGGGCTGTTGGCTTTTACCTTGCTCATGCTTAAGAGCTATGTTCAGGTATGAAGCACCAAAGATGAAATTCTCAGCTAATGCCATTAGCAATGGCTAATACCATTGACCTCAGCTTTCTCCCCCTTAGTTTTTTATTTCCACCATTACTGGATGGAATGGGTCCAGCCTGTGGGCACCTGTATCCCACCGCTCTTTCTCGCAGGATGCTTCCCAGAGTCTTTCTTTGTCAGGGTGAGGATGAGGGCTTCCTACGGGAACCAGGTGCGGCTCAGCCCATGGGACTCGTTACCACCTCTGGCCTCGTTAGCGTGCTGAGCGATGAGCGAGGAGGCCCTTGCAGGAGGAGCACTCGCAGCTCGCAACTGCAAAAATCCCAAAGCAAAACAGTGGAAAACTGGCTGGATAAACGCGGACAGCACTTGGAAATAAACACCCCACAGAGGCGCAGCCAACCTTTTCGAAATCGGTTTAAAGTGATCGGCGACCGAGTCCTCCTCCATGTGGGTTGAGCCTGGAGGGGGGGCTGGCATCCCCTGCGAGGTGTGCAGGGGGCACAGCGGGTCCCTCTCCCGGCCGGGACCCCCCCCGGGGCTGTCACGTGGAGATGCGACTTGGTACCACCAGCCAGTTGTTCTGAAGGCCAAAAGCCTCCCTTCCCAGGGGCTGGAGCAAAGTTGAGGGTGTTGAGCAAGACGCGAGGCCGAGCCCGGTGTCCCCCGCCGACGGCAGGGGAGGGTGAGGGCATGGCAAGGTTCTGCGAGACGTTGTCCTGCGTGCATCTGCTTCGCAAGGCTTTTAAAGTGCTAACATGTTTTACGACGCGGTGTGAGCAAAACAAAATAGTGGCTCCTGGCTCCTCGTAACTTGTGTAAATTCCAGATGTGACAATCCTTTTACTGGCAAATGGAGCTGTTTATCCCCGCGCTCTCCTCGCGTTGAATTAGCTCCCGCTAGGAAGAGCTTGCTGAAAATGTGCCTGCCTTGCTACTAAACGGCTGCATAATTGTCCCTCTGCCCCTTCCCAGAGCTGCACATAAAAAGTGCAATCCAAATTCCTGGGCAAACCATGCAGGGCCCTGGAGAGCACTTCCCACCCCCCTTCAGGAATTGAACGTCATTCCTAAAGGATAATGCAGGATTAGGGCAAGGGGAAAATGAGTGGCTTAAACAGATCCAAACTGCAGCGAGGCTCAGCAAAACGCGTCCTTCTTCCCACCCCGGCCCTCTCTTCTTTTTTTTTTTTTTTAAATAAAATTTTTCTTTCTTACAAGAGGAAGGAGGAAAGGACCTCCAGATTGTGAAACGGGCAGAAGAGGAACAGCGTTAGTTCCCCGAAAGCCCCCAGCCCGGGCGGCAGGGCAGCCCTGCCCACCGCCACATGGCAGCCCACATGGGAAACCCTTCCCGGGCCTTCCCCGCTCGTCCTCCCCCACCTCCTCCTCTCTGCCAGCACACAGGCACTAGTTATTAGGGATTAGGTGGAACAGATGCATGTAAGATGCTTACGGCCTTTTCCAGACACAAGGCCACTTTCCAATCAGCTCAGAGGAAACAGGGTAATTAGATGGAGTTGCAGGCAGGGAGCAGGGGGGAATTAGCCCGTTACCCAACCAGAGACTGCAAGCCCACCTCTTCCCCCCCCATTCCTCTGCTCACTCTGTCATTTCAAAGCGTTTTATTTTTAATTTCCCTTTTCCAGGAGGCGGCTGATGCCGGCCGGCTGCTGCCAAACAGGTCAGGCCTCTGCAGCTGAAACTGCCCGTGATACTTAAGCAGGGTGATGAATCAGCTGTGTCCTTTAGAAAAGGCATCCTCTCTTGGACGTGCTGCTGGGATGTCGTGTCCCCCCCCCCGCCTCCCCTCCAGTGTGCTCAGAGCTGCTGGCTGATGACAGTGGGTGGGTTGATGAATTTGGATTAACTCTTCCCCCTCCCCCTCATAAACCAGCTTCACCTGCTGGTGAAGTTATTGCCCCTTAAGCTGATGATAGCAGTTATAGATGTCTCGGTGGAGGAGGAGTGCTGGGTTTTGAAGGGAAAGATGCCTTGCTTGTCATTTGCCTGCCTTTAAAAACACATTAAGGCAGCTCTGGTGTGAGTGCCCTGCAGGCAGAAATTCTGAATGGGGACAGGCTGGTTTTCACTGTCTCCCTTCCCGCTTCCAAAAAACCCTTGGCTGTTGGGGTTGCTGGAGTGCAACTGCTGCAGACTTGGGGCTGCCTCGTGCCTGATGGCTCTTTGACGGCGCAGGAGATTTTTCTTTTCCAAGTTCTTAAAAAGTTACATGGGTGTGCTTACACTTCAGTGCATGTTCATCCCCGGAGAAATTTTGCTGGGTAAAGTTCTCCAAGCGTGGAGGGCTGTCCCGTCACCGCTAGGCACGGGGCAGCTGTGACAAGGTAATGGTTATCAGGCACTAGGGGTGGTGATTAAGAAGCTGACTATTGTATTTATTACCATCTCCTCCCACAAGCTCCTGCCTTGCTTGTTTAGCTTCTGAGGCCCATCTGTACTGCTGTTTACTGGGAGAGCAATGCTCTTCTCCAAGATGTTTGGTTTTAAAACCATCAGAATGTCTCCAGGGTGTTTGAAAAGGGATGTGCTGTGTCACGAAAGGCGGTGTTCCCCATGGAAGGATTTTTTCCAAGAGGCAGGTCAGTTGGGCAGTAAACAAGTGGAAGAGGATTGCCGTTACAGATGTAACCAAGCAGAGAAGAGCTGACCCCAGTTTTGAGGCAAAGAAACTAGCTAGTGTCTGAACTTCTCCAAATGAAGGTGCTGCTCCTCGCTGGTGGTACCCTTTTGCACATTCTGTAGATAATTTTCTGAGATTGACATTAACCTCTTCTCATAAGCATGCACAAGCATCGAGTGTTGAAATCCACTTGAGAGCTGGACGGAAAGTTTCTGACAATGGTTTGCTGTCAGGAAATGCTGGTTCAGCAAGAGGAAAAGATGTCAACTTCAACAGTAAAAAAAGGATCAGAAAGAAGCAGAAAAAAAAAAAATATGATACCATTGAAGATACTCTCCTGGGGGCTTTTTGAAGCACTGGGTTTTATTTTTCAGTGCTCTGTTTTTATTGTTCATTGACATGTGGGATGGACACAGCCAGAGCAGAGGCTGCACCACCTTTTTCCCTGTGGTTTTGCTCAGTGCATGGTAGGTAATAGCTTCTGTGTACCCAACACATCCTTCCCAGTTCGTGCAATAACAGAGGCATTAATGGTGCGGATGGAGGGGGAGGAACTCTCTCCAATGCCCCTCTTCCTTAAGGGAGAGTAAAGTGCTTCTGTGGAACACAAAACTCCCACAGATGTGTGCTGGGGTCTGTCCTGGACCTGGCTTATCTCCTTCGCTGACACCCTGCACTCCTGGCTGTGTGGGTTAGCTGATGACCTAGTAAAGCTGTCGGCTCCCTTCGGGTCTCAGCATACTGCTCATTTATGTACCTCCAGCTACTTAGGTCCAGTAATTCTAAAACCGGCATCCTTCCTGAGCATCCAAGTCCTCACAGGAGGACAAAAATAAATACGCAGGACAGGAACAAGATGTGAGTGCCCTGCAAGAATAATCCAGTGTCACATGGTAAGTATGTGTAGTGTCGGTTACTGCTCTGCATTTTTTATTGTCTGCCAAATACGTGAGATTGAAAAGTAAACAGACAAAAATATATATGTTGACACAAAAACCTAAGCAAAATACTATTCTAGTGCAGTTCTGGAAACAGCTAACCAAAAAAATCCCCCCAAATAGATAATTTGTTACCTAGGTTGGCTGTTTGGTTCAGGACTGCCCCAATTAGCATTATAAACAAACCATAGTGCTATGCGCATTTTAGAGTAAATTGCATAAATAGATTGTTAATGTTGGATGGTGATTAAAATGATTGACTGGTCTAATCTATGTCCTGGTGTAGTGCCAGATATCGGCGTTCTGGTTTATGAGCTTCCCCCTCCTCCCCATGCTGTTTCTGAAATGGGACAGTGTTTAGGTGGGGTTGTGGGGAAGCCTGGAAGCGCATGGGACGGGATTTTTCTTGCCAGCATCAGGCCACTGGTGCCCTGAATTCTCCTCTGGGAAGCGGGATGGCAAGAGGAGAAGGAGCCCAGCTCTTCCCATCCCTGCCGGTGAATGGGGCCAGGCTTGCGCTGGGCTGCGGGTGAATGCACCAGACCAGATGCTCGTGCCTAGCCCCATGCCTGCTTGTTCCTGCGAAGGAAAGCTAGAAGATTTCTGAGGTTTTCTTTGGTATTTCATGTGAAATGGTGAGGTTCCTGTCTCAGAAGTGATGCTTGTATTTCATTCTCCTTTTTCAGCACTGCCCCCTAAGGTGGAGGATACAGGAGGGGAGCATCACTTTTATCATAACAAGGATTCACCCTTCGAGATTGTGACTCCCCTCGGCTGGCATACGGAATGGTGTGACGGGCCTGCCGTGTTTTCCGTCTTCCTCTGGGACAGCTGAAGTGACTACCACAGTGCTAACATGTGACAGATAGCTTCGTGATGGACATACTGGCAGGACCAACGTGTTTTACAGAGGTTAATAAGAGTTTTGTAGCTGTTATTTATTACCAGGACGGGGACCGCCTACATGTGTCCCTATCTCTTATTGCAGTAGCGACACTTGTCTTGAAAACCTGCTCATCTGCTTTTCCCCAGGCACTCGTCTGCTTTCCCCCTCTTTACAGTTTCCCCAGGCCATGCTGCCCATTTAGCATTTCCCAGAGCTACAGGGGACAGACTGAGTGTCTGGGAATGTGTGCACACATCAGATGACCCGAAACAGCCTGGGTTTTTTTTTTCTGTTACTGGATCACTCAGGTGCTCTTGCTTTGAATTTGCCTCTTTGTTACCTACGGGGGCATTTGTAGCTAGAAGCATGTCAGGACAGGGACAGTTTGACACAAGCGTGTACAGCACGGACGAGCAGTCTGACCTGCTTACAGGCTCCACGCGCTGCTGCTCTAACAACGAGGGTGATTTTTCATGCATGTTATTGGAAGAAGGAAGTAACTGTTTGCAGTTAGCTGCGTACTAATTGGGAGCTGGATTATTGGGGACCTTTTGCTTGTTTTTCCTCTCTGGGTGACTTGCCTCTAAGCGGGATGCTTTGCAGCCCCGAGCCTTTGTCAGCCCTGCCGGGGTCTGGCATTTGTCAGTCACTTGGAAGACGGGAGCTCAAGCAAGAGGTTTTCCCAGTTGCCAAACGTCGTCCGTATTTAGGGAAGCTTTTGGTCCCAACTTCAGAGGAGCTGTCGGTGTTCTGGCTGCTGGGCGATGCTCCTGCCAGCCTGGAGGCGAAAGAGGAGAGGCAGGGTTGTCCAAGTCTCTCAGCTAGATAACGCCTGGATTTCACCTCCAGCATGTGATGCAGCTGTTTTGCAGCTTGTGCATGCAAACGCTGTTGAAAACCAAAGGGGTATGGGAGAAGAGGAAGAAACATTTAGTTTCTCCTCTCCCCTTCTCTGCCTCTTCTTGTCATGCTGCCGTTCTCCTCCTCCTGCCCTGCTCCTCAGCTATTTGGCAGAATCCCTGCCATTGCAAACGTACGTGACTAATCTGTTACTTGAGGAACGGGGAGGCAGATTCACAGGCACGAATGACCCAGGCTGTCAGGAAGCTGATGGGATTCTCTGCTGGGAAAAGTTGTTTTTTTTTTCTCAGAGGGCTGCTCTTCTTGTTAAATGATGGGAGAGAGATACTCATCTGAGTATTAGATGTGATGGATATGGTCTCTGCTAAAGAGGTGGCCATCTTCTTCCCAGCCCCGGAGGCAGATGTGCTGCACCAGGACGGCACGTCCCCTGCTTCCCCCCCAGACATGTGGATGCCATTCCCTTGCGGTGGCACGGTGCCATTAGCCGCGGCATGCTCGCTTGAGTGCAGAGGCTCTGCAAGGTCTGGGTGTGAGATCAGGGCAGATCCTTACTCGTTCATCTCCTAACCGGCTCAGGCAGAGGCCCGAGGCTGCGGGACCCGAATGCTCTGACCTGAATACAGCCGTGTCCCTGCGGTGCAAGCCCTGTCCTCGCCTCCCTCCACCACTTTTTGCCTTGCTCCGTTTCAGTTGTGCATCCTTAAATGATTCAGGGGCTCAGGGCCAAAGGGCTCTCTGCCTCGCCGAGCTGATCCTGAAGAGAAGGGGTGATGTGCCAGGAGGTCTGGGAGGCGAATGTCATTTCATCACTGTTCTCCTGGGAGAGGTAGAGGGATCCAGCATGGGAACAACGGGGGTGGGGGGCAGGGGTTAATGAGGAGAAATGGGATAAATTAAAGCAGGGAAAATGTAGGCCAAGTATTGGGGAAAAACATATGTTTAAATGCTGGTAAGCCAAGAATTATTTGCTCAAAAAAATAAAATAAGTAAATTCCAGAGAATGACTAAAGTGTTGGACACGGCTCCTAACTAGGTACCTAGAAAATGTGTTGAATCAGGCTGTCAGTGTGAATTACTAGCCCAGCTCTGGAAAATATACCCTAGGGAGCACCAGCTTTCCTGGTTTTCCACTGATCATAATGCCAAAGTGAAATCTCCTGAGGCAAAGGGCTTGCACATTAACTAAGTTACAGTGCCATCTAGCCCCATCTAAGACATAAGACGTTTATGAGTGGTTGCTAATTTTGTTCCTGTAACTGGGAGGCTGAGTCACTTTAGCGCGAACCCACCTCCTAGGTCATGTGCTTGCGGATGTAAGTATATCTGGGAGTACATCCGTACGTGCACTGGAATTTATTTTTAAAGACTCATCCACAAGTCACAAATGTAAATGCCTGACAGGGAGCCATCCCAGCTGGACAAATCCTACCTGTTTTCACAGCCACTTGATGTGGGGAGGGCAGCTCAGTGTTGCTCAGGCCTGTCTGACACTTCCCATTGATAAGACGTTACTTTGCACGGCTTAGAGATTTGCCAGCCTGCAACCGCTTGGGCTGGGAACGTTGGGTGCTGGGTGCTTGCTGCAGGTTATTTGTAGGAAGCTTCCCCCAGAGCAGTGTTTGTACAGTTCCTGAGGGTGAGCTATGGACCGGTGCGTGGGTTCGCTCAATCTGGAAAGAAAGGAAAAAAAAAAAAAGGCAAATACAAAAGTGATAGCGCTGCTGCTACCGCTCATCTTGCGAAACACAGTGGGGGCAGAGGGCGGTGGCTGGGGCTCCCGCTGCCCACGGCGTGCCGAGGCTGCATCCCTGTGCCTCTCACCACCCCCACCGCAGGGGCACCCTCCCTGGAGAGACGGGGCCACGGGGCCAGCTCCGCTCACCCGCCAAGGGCCACGGAGTGAAGATGCCGTGGGCTCCCTGGCACGAGGGTTCCCCTGAGGTCTGGGAGAGTCCTAAAGCTGCTGGTGTCGGCTCTTTGGGCATCTGCTTTTTGCCCGCGTGGGCTCTAGAGGGCTTCAGGGGGTGCTGCCGGGGGCCACGGATTTGGTGCAATGTTGTGTTTTTGAGTCTGCTACGATGGTGTCAGGCTTCCTTTTCTGCCTTGCAAAAGACTAGTGCAGGGAAGCTGGCCGGACTGCCAAAGGTAGTGAAGTAACCTTTTCCTATAGAGGAAAACACCCGTTATCCTAACTGGGCTTGGATTACAAGAGTGTTGTTTTGCACTTTCTCCTTTATGTTTCTTTTTTTTCCTTGTGTGCTCGCAGTAATGTCCGTAGCCAGACATATGCTCACGGCCTGGAATGAAGTCGACTGCAATTACATCCTAAGGGAGTCACTCGATGGGGGTTTTGTGAAGGCAGGACGCAGGCTTTGGTGGAGCCTGTCGCTGCTGCACATGTGCTGCTAGACCTCCAAGTGCACTCACCCTGCCTTCAGCTTTGTGGGAACGAGGAGCAGAAGGCTCGGAAATACAGGCAGTCTGGTGCGCATCTGGAGGCAGTAACGTGAGGCGAAGTACACACCTCCCGTGCTCGAACGAGGTGTTCTCTTGCACTCGCGATTTCAGCGCATCGGCACTGAAAGGCTGCCTTTTAAACGCACTCACGCCGCATCCCCCGTGCTCCGTGCCGCTCCGAACCTTCTCCAAGAGTAAAGGTGCTTGGAGCTGGGTAAGCAGGGCCAGGCCTCTCTCTGCCGTACTTTCGCCTTACTTCCTTTATCTCCAAAAGCAGCAAGAAGCACATGCTGCGGCAACGTAATCATTTAATCCAGGCTGGTGAAACCTGTTCTCCAGATGAACAACTGACAGATCATTTGCTCCGTAGCTCTGCATATGAATGCAATGTTTGTTGGGGCGGCTGGATGTGGTGCCAGCTTTCCACTCTTGTTTCCAGCAAAGCCAAACGGCAGCCTGACCGTGCATCTGCTTCCAGCTCCTTCCTCCGCTCGCTGCAGCCGCGGTAGTCCCGGGCTCTCTCCCTCCCCGGCTGCTGGCCGCCGTTGCGGATGCGGTAGGTGCGCAGGTACCTGCCAGGCGAACGCAGTCCTCGGAGAGCTGGTGGTGCTCGGGGTAGGAACGTGTTTGCCCGAGGAGGCAGGTGATACCTGAAAGGGTGCAGCCAAAACTAACAAAGGTGTGTTCAGAGAGAGATACGGTTTGATCTTTAGCCCCTGATACAAACCTTGCTTTGGCTGGGGAGGCTGCTCTGCCGAGCCCGTCTCTAAGGGCGTAACAGCCTGGCAGGTCGCTGGGGATGGGGGTGCCAGCAGTGGGCTGGAGGGGGGACATTTGCTGTTGTCTCCCTTGCAACTGCTGCGAGTTAGCGGGGCTGGGAGAGAGGTGCATCCCGTTTTAGGCCTCTGAAGTCCTCGTGTCCAAATGCCAGACGCGAGGGGCCGGTGCGTGTGTCCAGAGCCAGTGGTTCGTTGCACGTTGTGCAAATGCATGTGCTCACGTAGGTTTTCTGAGTGCCCAGCACTGAGAATCTGTCCTCTCCCAAGCGCTGGAGGTGCTCCCGGTGGGCAGCCTGTCCTGCTCTGCTGCGGGAGGCTGCCGTCCCTTGTTTGCAGCTTCTCTGGTTTCAGCTTCCATCTCCCTTCCAGATTTTGTAATGCGAGTCGCCTGGGCTGCTAAGTAACAGCTGACAATCTCCCAGCCCAGCCGATGGCTCGGTGGCAGCACGCTACCAGGGAGAGGACTCTGGCGTGCTCCTGTGGCAGCCACTGCCCCAACAAACAGCCTTAGAAACTTTCCAGGTGAACATGCAATGGTTTTGCAGCCGCCTTCTTTCTTTTTGGCTTAAGGAGCAAGCCCAGACATTGGGCTGAGGCTCTACCAGGACCAGTTTATGCCCCTTGAATTGCTTGATCTGCTTGTGTTGCCTCTGAGGATGGAGAGCTGAAAGAAGCTGCTTGCATGCAGCTTGCAATCCAGATTTCTTTGAAATGCCTTTTTAAAGATAGGCACGTGTGAAATATTTTTGGGGCCAGCACTGTGAGGTTCGCTCAGCCTCCAGAAACACCTTCCAAATCTTGTTGTCCAGAATAGCGTGCTCTAAAAATGCATTGCATCCCCCTGCGCTAGCTGGTCCAACCTCCTACCGTGGCCATACAATAGGGTTTTTCTTTCAGCTCAGATGACAGCGGTCTCATGCAGCTGGTTGCAGAAGACCCACTTGCAAGAGCAGCTCTCCTTCCAAGCTTGGCTACCTTGGCATCAGTTGAACTGTGTGTGGCAAGGAGCTTTGAGGCCTCTCGCTCTGACTTTATGGTAGCCCTGTTTGCCTGCTGTTTTGGTCTGTCTCCCATCAATAGCTTTAGCTGGTGTAGGTGGTTTTTAATGGACACATTTTATTGCTCACAGATGATGTCATATTCAAGCTTGGACATGTGAAGTAACCTGGTCACCAAGCAACTGGCGGTGGGTGGGAGAACAAGCACCCTTCTCCCACCCACCCCCATGTCCTGGAGCAACCACCTCTGTGGATGAGTTCAGCTGATGATCAGGTCAGGATTTGACCCATCAGCTGGGACTGTAAAGTCTATTCCTGCTGCTGTGATACTTACTACTGGTTTTACTGTTTTCAGCTGAAGCCTAGTAAAGGCATTGGAAGCCCTCACTGATTGACTTGAATGGGCTTAGGGTCCGTGTTGTTTCAGGATCCTAACATCCATATTAGGATCTCTATTTGTTGCACACTGCAACAGCTTTTTTTAATTTCTTGCTCCCTTGTACGCACCTCTAGTGCCTAGCTCCGTGCTAGACGAAAGCCCGTGGGGCATTCAGGGAGTGCAGGTCTGGGCCGTGCATCACCCTGTCGCCAGGACTGAGCTGGGAGAGGTCAGTACATGTGCACAGCTCAGAGCAATGCGTGCTTGGGGGGGATGGGAAGTTTAAAAGGATCGCTGGAATTTTATCTTCAGTTTAGCATGGCTCGGGTTTGTCAGCAAGACACCACAGTCCTGAAATTTCAAGCCTGAGGTGGAGCTGGGAAGAACATCCTAGAGCTCCTGGGTCGCTGTCTAGGGCTTTGAACACAGCTTCAGGCAAAGACTCCTCCTTCCTAAAAGCAGAGAGATGTGGAAGTGTGATGTTTGCATTTGTTATGTGAAGTCCACTCAGACCTATTCACACACCCCCTCCCCCCCCATCATTTTTTGGGCAAGCATTAACTAGGAAGGAATCTTGCTTGAAGTTTTTTTTCTTGCTGCCCCCACGTCCCACCCTCAAGCTCCCCGTGGCAGTTGCTAAAGAGGCGAAAGCCAGCGCTCCTGCAGAGTGAGATTAGCGGCGCACAAAATGATCTCCCTCCTCCTTGTGCACCTCGGAGCCTGGAAACTCCCCCATCTCGCCAGTCTTGCAGCCCAGCTGTCCCAAACCCCAGGCAGCAGGGATGGATAGCAGCAGGCTGCTCGCTGCGCTGCAGCCCGGGCGATGGAGAAGATAATGGGAAGGTTTTCTTGGTACAAGTACGAGCATGAATCCTCTGAAGAAATATTAAGTCTAGTTGTGGTGGGGAAAAAAAAAAAAAAAGAAAAATAAAGCAAGCACACGCACATACACACACATGACCTTGGCCTTGTGTAACATGGGAGGGTTTGGTTGTGTCTGAATTTTTTCTCAGCTGCTGGTCCTCGGACTCCTCCTGACACGGCTGCACCGTGGTGCACCGCGGTGCTGCCAGCTCTCCTCGCGGCAGAGCGAGCCTTGCACTGTGGTACTCGGGAGTTTCCTTGAAGCCCTCATGCCTCTCTGCCAGAGTGCTGAGATCGCACGGGAATCTTGGCTTTCGACGGAAGAAAAAGAGGGGAGGGGGAAAAATCTAATTAAGAAAAAAAAGTTTCTAGCACTCATAATTGTGTAGGGAAATTAAAAAACAGGAAATGAGTGTGACCTATAGTAAAATAATAATCAAAAGCATATTCTACCTTTTTGCCCTGAGCAGGGCCGTGTGAATTGTTTGGATGATGGGGAGAGAAAACGGAGCGCCGCTCAGTGCTGCAGCCCTGTCGCTGCTGCAGAAGAAAGAGCAGTGAAAACTTATTTTGCCACTTCGGATGCTAACCCATGACAGGCAGTGGCTTTAGCTGCCGTGAACGACATGGTTGGTGCTTCCTACTCCTGGCTGCTTCTTTTTGCCAAAGTTTACTGCAGTGGTGGTGGTGGTGGCCCAGTGAAGGGTATGATGGTCCATCACAGATTAACTCCTAAGCCTTAGGATGTTTTGCTAAGTGAGGTGCTAGTCCAGTCTGTGGAAATCTCGGTCTCAAATTATTATTTCTTTTAAATGTTAGACCCTGCCTGCAAAGATGAAGTTTTTCCTGGCCTCACTTTTCAGTATTGCTGCTATTCTTTCCATCCTCTATCTTCATTGCTTCCACTGTGGGTACAGAGAAACGAGCTTTCAATACAGGCAAGTTTCCATCCCGTTTGTTAGCAATGCTCTGCCCAAAAGGGACCATGAGAAGTTGGAGATGCTACAGGTAAGCATCTGAGAAGTAATCCTCGTTTCCTCAACAAGGCAGTGTGTTTTGCACGGTTAGGGCGGTGGAAACAGGACTCATGAGTGACAGAGCAAAAAATCAGCGATTACTATTTGGCAGGAGATACTTAAACTTTGTCAGGCTAGGCAAGCATCTCCATTGTGGTCTCTGACTCACAATTCAAATATGCTGGGAACATTTGAGGGGGCTGGGTCAGTTCTTTAAGCAGTGGGAAAAACAAGGCTTTAATACATCACAGCGTAGCTTTGGGTCTGTGCTCTACTGTTCTGCTTTTCTTTGAGGAAACTGGTGTGGCTGGCGGTGAGGAGAGGGAGGTGTTGTGAAACCGCACACGCACATGTGATTTTGATCCCTCCTAGCAGTGTTTCAGACTCATTTGACTGTGGTGGATGAGCTGAACCACTTCTGACTGACTTCTCCTCCTCAAGGTGAACCGAGGATGGGGCTGTGCGCCGTGGCTGGCGGCAGCTCGGTCCCCACCGCTGCTGCAGCGGCCGGGCTGAGGTCTGCGATGCGGAGGAGCTCACGGAGGGGCTGGCCGGCCCCTGCCAGCTACTCTGTACCGCTCTGCGGACACAAGAGTGTCACAAACTGGCCGGTTAAACCAGGTTTGCAGCTCTGGTGTGTCATTATGGTGGCAAAAAGCAGCTGGGCTGTTGTGGTGAATCAGGCTGTAAGGGTAGGAGGGCTTGCCAGCAGCTCAGCTCTCTTCGCTTCTCGCGCCGCTCCAGATAAAGTTGTGCAGCCACCCTTGGGGGGGAGGGGATGATGCATTTATGCCCTTACTGAAGGTGCTTTCTGCTGATACGGCGTGTTCCTGCACGTGGAAGGGAAGGCAGATGTGGCCAGACATCCTCTCCCAGATCCTGTTGCGCCGGTGAGAGCGGCCGCTGGTGGTGGGGTTGCTCCTCCGGCTGGAGGCAACCAGCCCCTCGGGGATGCTTCCCGGCAGACACCATCCCAAAGCAGGCAGATGCTTTCAGCCCGTGGCTTTGTACCTTCTGCTCCCAGGAGGGGCCGGAGGGAGAGCTGGGAAGTGGCGCTGGAGGAGTACGGCAAAAAAATGAGCAAGACCAGGCGAGGAGTGGCCATATGGCAGATGAGCTGTTGGCTCTGTAATTAAGCCAAGTAACTCGGGATGCGAGAGGCTCGGCGGTGCTCGGTTCAGAGCCTGGCTTCCTGTGTGTTCCTCCCTGCTATGATTTCCACCAGAAATTCCATTTTTGACCTGAAAAATCTTCCAGATGAAAATTTAATTACAAAAGTGATGTATTCCCACAAGAAACTTCAGTGTCAGCAAATTAGCATTTTTTTGATGAAAAACTTTTATTCACACACGCATACACACAAAACTGGCTCCCATTGACTCCATGCTAGAGCATTACCCTGGTAAAATCTCTAGCGTTTTGTTTAATAAAAAATGATTATGATTTGCAATTAGCATTCATTAGGCATACAAGTCACAAAGAATTGATACCGACACTGCGGTCCTCTCGTACAGTTTCTCAGTGAGTTATTAAATCATGACTTACGCTATGCCTGTGATTTATAAAAGGTTACTGGCGGTGAAGAAGTGGGATGAATGAGATGTGGGAGTGTTAACCGAGAGAACCAGATTTTCTTTCCTTTTGTGCAACAGATCGCCTGCTTTCTGCACAGCAAAGGTGCAAGCATTTTCCTCCAGCCAACGTGATTTGTATCACAGACTTTGTAAATACTTTCTGTATGCAAAGGTCTTTGCTCGCAGTTGTTATTGGTTCCATATTTACTTGGGATCTTCACATGCAGAGGATGGCTTTTGGCTTGTGAAGAGGAACTTCTCTGAGGCTGGACCGTTTCCCCTCGCGCAACGAGTCTCTTCAGGATTGTGTGTAACGCACAGAAAGCTTGCTAGGGGCAAGGTGCTTTTCCGCGTAACAGAAAACTCTGCATGCTTATTAATAAAAGCCAAATAAAATAAAGCTTAGAAAGTCAACATGTTTGAAAAGATATGCTGTTCTGGGAAAGAAGCTGAGGTGGGGTGTGTATTTATGTGAACAAAAGACATCTAAACTGTAAACTATAATATATCTGTTAGCTCATTAATGTGTCTGATACCGACTAATTCCAGGGGTGTTCCTGCTGCCCAGCAGCAAAAGTGCAAATAAGTGGACAGCTGTGATTTAGTGCCAAATATTTAAACACACCGTGACAATTCAGGCCACCCACACTCTTAAGTAAATACAACTTCTGGAGAGTCATTTCAGACTGTACTGAAGTGCAGAGCAGCCACCTCCATGTGCATCTAGGCCAAACGGTGTTCAAGTATTTGGGGCCAAACTTTGCCCTCTGTTATACCCTGGGAGCCCCCATTCGCTCCATGGAGATTGTGCTACATAGCTGAGGGCAGAGCTGACTCTTGATGCTAATCTGACTTTTTCTAGCTCAGTAAGTACAATTTTGCATGTAAATGTGAATGTGGAACAGATCTGGACTCGATTAGCTCCTGAGTCCTTGACAAAAAGCCATAATTGTTTATCCAGATGATTTTTCTTTGTCTCTCTCTTATTTTCTCTACACTTTAAACCCAAGGTTTTAATGGGCTTGTAAAATAAATACATGAGTGTAGGCTACAGTGGTATAAAAGCTGTGAGGAAAGCCCTTCCCTTCTCCTCGGCAGGAATAAATGCTCGCTCGGTGCACACTTAGGTTGTGCTCTCCAGAGCCTTGGGCAGGGGTGGCTGTGGATCTGACGGTAGGAGGGAGGGTATTTCCAAGACAATGCTTAGCCTGGGGCTCCCATTACAGATGTGAAGGACCTCTGATATATATCTTTTTTTCCTGGTAGGCTGTGAAATCTGTGCTAGTGGCAATATCTGGGGCACAGGGTTGTTGGGGGAGGGGCAAAGCAAGGGAATATGAAAAAATATTGTATTTATCAGGGTAATCTAGTCTAGGAGCACAAGTACTAAAACATTTTAATCACGGTCATATGGTTACGTGTCACTGCAGGACAGAATTAAGGCTGTTTGTATGCCTTGGTTGCACATTGCCACACTTCAACAAGTTTGAGTTTATTTTAAGCATAAATTTAACTCTGAATTCCCTGGGTTTGTAATGCCTGATCTGGAAATAAGTGCAACCTCTTAATATTATACTTTAGTCTTAAATTAGGCTTTCCACTTCAGCTCCATTTCTGTTGGCTCGGCAATAGCATGGGCTGTCATTTCCTGCCCTGCCGGGTTTGCTGTTTAAGTGGAGAAGGCGGTGTATCCGAATAAAGGAATACAGCAGTAAAAGTGAGGCTGGGAGATGGATGGTGCACGCAACAAGCGCTTCTGGGGCTGCTGTGTGCACAGCCCAGTTACTGCTTTAACTGCCCACGCCTGGTTATCTCCTGCGGGAATGTGTGGATGCCCTTGGCACACAGACGCTTTCGTTGGGGGTAGAAGGAACCCACGTGGGACGGGAGGTTGAAATTCAGTTTCATGCTGCGGAGGTGATGTCGTGATGCCAGCTCCCAGTGAGGCCACTGGAATTGGTGGGATGATGCTCAGCATCAGGGTACCTGTGAGCTTGGCCTGCAGCTCTGGGGCTACGTGCTGTAGCTCTCTGTGTGCCACGGTGGGGAGGCTCCAGCTGGCCTGGCTGGGCACAGCTGGCCAAGAGGCATGCCCAGGGACGGGGGCACAGGGATTCCCCTGCAAGGGAAATTATTCCGTTCTCCTCCCCGCAGGGGAAACTGCCTCTTGTGACAGGGAGGGCTGGTGGCTCAGTGAGCTCTGGGGACGGAGTCAGCACCCCGGCTGTTTTTAACGCAGGTTTCTTCGGACAAAGCTCCTTCTTGATAGGAGGGAAATGGCATCATCCCAGGAGCTCCTCTGCCTCTGCCTTGGCTTCTGCCTGCAGCCGTCGGCTTCTGCCCGCAGTCCCGAGCCCCGTCCTGCTGGGCTTCTTGCTGCATGTCCAGAGACACGGTGCATATGTCCCTTCTCGATCCCTCAGTCTCCCGTATGTGCTCCCTTGCTCTCTCCCTCATTACCTTCCCCACGCACCCATGCCCTACCCCCTGACTAAAGCAAAATTGCCCTTTTTTTTGGCAGCTGGCCTTCCCAGGGGCCCAGACTAACAGAAGCCTGAGCCCTGACTCTGCCTCGGCCACAGCGGAGCAGCTCCTCACCGACAGATAACATTGCCTTAAAGGAGAAGGGATTTTTTATTTCCCCATCTATTTCCCCATCATGCTCACCCATTAGTTTCCCAGCTCCTGAGGGGAGGTGGATGCTCATGCAGGGGACCCGCCGCCACCCAGTCACCTACTGGGAGTTCCCCTCTTCCCTGCAGGCTTGTTCCTGGCTGTGGAGTTCATCTCTGAGCCAAGCCTCCTGTAATTAAAGCAAGCCTTGCTGTTGACTTTCAGCGAGCTTTTGGATAAGACCTTTCCAGGACTTGCAGCTTTCCTCCAGCTCGGTCCTTGCACGCCAAGTGATGAGGCTTCCAGGGCTTCTCCCGCGGGATGGCTCCAGTGCATGCATCTCACTGTCAGGAAGCTTTTCCTGCCACTCAGCCTAAATTTTCCCCTTTTCAAATGTCATCCCGGCACTCCTACTTAGCATGCGCTTTCTGTGCTTCTCGCTCCCTCCAAGCAGGCTGATGCTTTTCCTTCTCCACTGCCTGGGCTCTTCTGGTGCTTGCTGGCTGTCACCTGCTTTTCTCGCATCCGCCTCAGCTTAGCCAGTCCGGGCACATTATCTTACAGCTCATTTCCCTTTATAAATCAAACCTGCCAGCCACTTTTTCTTCTTTTAATTTTTTTTTCTTCTCCTTTTCCCTCCTCCCTGCGACACAGAAGTGATTTTTGGGTGTCTGCCTCACAGTATGGAACATTTTTCTCTCCCATTCAGGCTGACAAGGTTTTTAGTGTAAAGTGCTGACATTTCTTTGTCGCTGTGGGCAGCCAGCTTTCCGGTTAATGAACGGCTGGGGATGGGTAAATGCACAACCGCTTTCAAGCTGGAGGTCCTGGGAGAAGCCCAGATGGGCACCCCTCAGCCGGTGCCGCTCTTGTGCGGACCCTGCATGCTGAGCTCCCGCCGTCACCTTCCCCTGTGCGGAGGCATGATGCCTCTCCCCTGTTTGTCCTTCTTCCCGTGGATTGCACGGATCTGAGGGGACTAGCTCTCTGCCAAGTCTGGTCCGTGTGGGCAACGGCCTCGAGTTCAAGGGGACTGGGAGGGAAGAGGGTCAGGCTCTGCCCCGTGCTGCGCACACATGAAACGACTGCGTGCGCCTCCTCGCTTTATCAAGCCAGGCTGAATGTGCTTCCTTCTGAGGAATAAAGCAGCACCAGAATGGAAAAGAGTAAGTGAGAGCTTGCTTTCCCTCCTGTGTCCAACTCCTTTGCTATCGCATGGATGTGGGTTTTGTTCTGGAGCAGGACCTGGGGCAAAAGTCCGAGCTGCCCTCCCGATCGCACAGCCACTGGTTTTGTGTTCTCGCTCTGCTGTAGCCAGAAATTGAAGGTTTTGCCATGCAAAGCAGCAAACACGACCATGGAGGTTGCCATGACAGCTCCAAGGAGAAACTGGGTCAGCCCTGCTGCCCGTGGAGGGGACCAGCCATGGCTGCCTGGTGGTCACCCGTAAGCCCACCGGAGCAAACACGTCCCAGCACTCGTTATTGAGCTGATTGCATCGGTTCTTTATTTCCCAGGAAACAAAAGAGTTGTTAACTTGGTTACCACCTTAAACTTAGTGCAGCTAAAATGGTTGGTTGTAACCCACACCACTGCCATGGCAACAGAGATTTTTTTTTTTTTTTTTTTTTTTGAACATGCAATGAGAACAACTTTTCTAACCCATAAGTGACTCTTCAGAGGAGAAGATGTTGAGACTTAGGAATGAAATACTGAGGAGAGTGGAGATACCAGGCCAGCAGAGTTGAATACAGGATCATTTCAAAGTTAAAAAGAAACCCAAGGATGGGTGCTGAGGCTGAGAACATCCTTTGGCCAGTGAATTTCCTTAAATAATAGTGGCCTCCATGGGCTTAAGACGAGAAGAAACGCACCATGGTTTTGATGTCAAAATAGGTTTTTCAAAAGGCAAAACTGTGTGTTCATTGATTATTGACCCCTTTGGAAAATGTGGTCACAAGCATTTCAGGTGATCATGGCTGAGCGCTGTGGAAGAGCTATCCTTTTTTCCAGCCATTTTCCCTCCTCACCTTCCATATCTTCCCCTCCAGGGTACTATACTGTTCTGTTAATTCACCTTTTCTCCTCCTACTTGCCCTCTTTAGACAGATGACACCAGTGTCTGGGATCTGGGTGCCCTCCTTGGAGAACAAGAGGGACGGGTGAGGCACATCCACCAGTGCCTGTGGTGGAAACCGAAGTCACCACCGCTCCTTTCCTTCAGCATCATCCATAATGCTGTCGTCTGGTCTCTGTGCAAGGGAAGGGCAGACACCCACGGCCTGCCTCCTTGTGGGTTGTGTATTATCAGCAGTTTCATAACAGAGAGTTTAAGGCTTAACTCCGGTTCTACTTTTGTGTCGATATCACTGACGGGTAATAGTGTGACCTGTATAACAGTGCGACTGTACAATCTGTGGTTATTACCATGTAAGAGACACTACATACTTTTGTAGAGACTGGGAGGTTTTTGGGGAAATTGCATGTGTGAAATATAAACGAATGCACTGAACTGCATTTCGCACACACGTGCACGTGCACACAGGTACAAACATGGATCTAGTTGCAAGCTCTGCTCCGTAAAAGTGGCGTTGATTTTAAAAATGTTGCGGCTGCCTTCTGCTGCCTCTTTCCTGTCACAGAGGCAAGGAGCACCAGCGCGTTTGCTCTGCAGGGTACCAACAGGTTGGCACTTTGTGTTGCGTGGCTGGAGGGTCGCTGAGCCTGGCGTCACCTGCCAGGAGCAGGTTTGCTCTTCTGCTGCCAGCGACCTCGTGGTAGCGACCTGGCCCTTAGGAAGAGGTGCCTCTGTTTCCACGTAGATAGCGAATATTGCGCTGCTGGGATAGTGGTTTAGCTAGGACAGTGAAATTATGACCCTTGTTTGGGATCGTTGAGCGCTACCACCGTTCAAGTAGTAGTTATTTGGGATCAAAGTGACCCCAGCCTGGCTGGGCTGGGCGCGGGGTCTCTCAGTGTGGGGATGGAGCCCCTCTGAGGCATCAAAACATGCAAATCCTTCCTGCTGGCCTCCTCCCTGCCCGGTTTTCCTTTCTGTCCTGGACATCATCTCCTCTCTGAGTTCATCTGGAAACATTTCTTTCCAATGTTTCTAGAATCCCAGAAGGGAGCTTAATCGCTTCAGCATCCTCCTCATGCAAAGTGTACCTGGGGTGCCGGATGGCTGAATAACCTCTCATGCACTGACAGCCATTAGCATTTGAATTAGTGACATGAGGATAACAGGCGATTATCCCATTTAACAGCTGTTGAGTGCTGTTAAAGGGACACCTTCAAGAAGAAGGAACAAAAATGTAGTGGATTTTTCTGTTCTAGTAAGGGCTTCCCTGCCTCGTATGAATACTGATGTCCTCTCGTGTTTGAAAAGTGGTGCAGTTTCCACAGGGACCTCTTATAATCTTTAAACCTCTTCCCTGTAGAGAGCTGGAAACCTAAATACACCCACAGCATGCCATCAGACAAGAGTTAGAAAGTGGAACTGTCCCCAAACAGAAAGGGAAGTGGTCCTGGGTATTTGGGAGCCAGGCTAAGCCAAATGTAAGGGGAAGCAGTTATAAGAAAGCTGCAAAAAGAAGCAAAAGTTAAAGCATCCCCTCTGCTCTGGAGTGCTTTCGCTGTAAGGGATGTGTGGGACAGGGCTGACTGCCATCTGCCTTGGTGGAAACGTGGCTGTTTCAAGGGGCAGGATGAGCCAGGCACCAGTTAGAACCCCTGGAGTGGTATAAAGGATGAACAAAAAATCCTCTTCCGGAGGATTTGGCTAGATGCAGAGAAGTGCATTTTGAAAGCGTAGGATCTATCATACGTATCACATAAGAAAACCTTTTTCTATACAGGGCATTTTTTCAAAAGAAGACTTAAGTGAGCAGGAATTATTACAGTCATCAGTGTAGGTAATGCTGTAATACAGATAAACTCTGTCATGGTCTGTGACTCCATTTATCTTGACAGTGTGTTAAGCAGAAGACAAAATACTGGTCCTCTTCATCACAAGGAAGTTTTGTTTGGACTCCCACATCAAAAACGTTAAAACACAACTCTCCCCATCTCCCACTTGGAGCCTCAAACATGAGTTATTTTGAGGGTCTGCCTTTTACACTAAACCGAACAAGCCGAGGATGCTGCACTTTCACAAGGATTCATCCTACGCCAGCTCCCACCTGGGTACTGGTGGCTGGACTCCCAGCCTTCCAGAAGGTCTGGCCGCTCGTTCAGGTGCATTGCTGACGCCCGAACCCGTTTCCGAAAGCTGGCTCAGACTGGGTGCCCAGAGGTGTTTGTGGAAAGTTGGCTTCCGCTTCCCCCCAGACACCAACATCTCACAGAAACCAGAAATAGCCCCCCAGGCTTTTGTCTTCAGTGGAGAGGGAAGGGGCACAGCAATGTGGGCAAAGCGAAGTGGTTTTTTTGTTCCTACATGATGCTTTTGGGAGGGCAGAAGTGCTGTATCAAGGCAGCAGGGCTGAGTGCCCCGGGCTTCTGGGCCAAGGAAAAATGCTTCACAGGGGACAATTAAGGGCTAAGCTGCCTGGAGAGGGACCCTCTTCCCAGCCATGATTCAGTGACTAGCATTGCATTATGAAACCTGAGGGCTCATATCCTTCTAAAAGCTGACTGGCAAAGCTGTCGCTGGCCTGCATGCAAGGCTCTGTGCTGAGCCCTAAGCCAGCGGCACGAGGTGTGCCTTGGGGTGCCTTAATCCCGCAGGGTGAGAAAATCAGATGGTGAGGCTGTCCCTGGGGCAGAAGTCATGAGAGGGGGCAAACAGAAATATTTCTCTAGCCTTTTCTGTGTAACTGACTGTTTTGGCTTCCTCTAGGCTTGCGGGGGATAATATTTCTAACAAGCCAGAGGAGCCTGCAGGGTAAAAGATTTTTCCACATGCCTTTTCCACCTCTTTCAATACCATTTTTGTCATCTCTCTCTCTAATCTCTTCTTTCTCTTTCAATAATCATCCTTTGAGGTGGGTGCAGTGGCAACACCCAAGCACAGGTGAGGATATAGAAACATTTATAACGATAAATAACATAATTCCTATTATTTCCTCCCTAATTATTTTTACCTTCTGTGATGGCCACTTATGGTCTAACTAATGTAAGTGTTATTTCCATACCAAGTAGTGGTAGCAACAAAGATGAAGATACCTGTTTTTAATGTTACTTGTTTCTAAGCAGGCCCTTTTCATACCATCCTTGCCACTTATCTGACCATTAAATCTGCAAATACATGCAAACGGTATTTACTGTGTTGTTACATGTATCTCAAAGCAGATGGTGAGCCAGTACCAAAGCTCACATTTTTACACCTTTATGCAACATCTGGGGAGCTGGATTAAATTTCTGCCCAGCTTGGGGCCTCACATAGACCTCTGCCTCTGTGGCAAGCACCTCACAACTGCTGCCAATCCCAAGCACATTATTTTGCGGTATTTTTCTTCATACAGTATTAATAAAGGAATGTTGACACGACCTCCTCCACCGCCCTGTCCCCCCCACCCCCAAGTAATATTTCCAAAGAGCCATGCCAAGGTTTTGAGCCATCGCCACGTGCATTGCTGGTGTCTCAGTCACCTGGGTGTCCTCCTGCCTCTTCCATACTAGGAGGCCCGGTTCAGCTGATATTGCAGCATTCCCATGTGCGGGACGTGGGCTGGACAGCGAGGCAGATGCAGGGAGCTGGGGGTGCCGCAGGATGGAGCCCAGGGCAGAGGGCTGAGCCCCCTTTGCTCACCGGCACGGGAAAAGGAGTGGGAAGCACATCTCGCTGCTCTGGGATGTGAGCCGAGCCTGTAGAAAGACTCCTCGTGACATTACAGCATCCGAAGGGCCGTCGTTAATCACCGTAAGGAGATCAGGCAGGTCTGCCCTGTGACCAGGGCTAGCAGCAGGCTGTGTGGGACTCGGGTGACGCTGAGGACACCCGGAGCTGCTTTGGCTCATCCACACGCGGAGCAGGAACAGAGGGCAATGGCAGAAGGGCTTCCCAAGCCAGGGCCCGAACCGCAGCCCGTTTGAGAGATGCCGGAGCCCGCTTGCCACGGCTGTGCAGGGGCAGCGCCTAATCCTGTGGGCATCCTCGCTGTGCCGTAGCCGCTGACAGCGTGAGGGCCCATGCCGGCCCACGGGCTGTGCCACCAGCTCTCACCGTTTGTCCTGCAGGCTTGCTCATTGCTCCTGGGCATCGCGTTTGCTTGCTGGCCCTATATGCATCCCCTGCTCAAAGCCTGTGGGGTTAAACGTGCGAGATGGGTGTTGCCAGAAAAAGTGAAACCCACCTGTGGAGTTTCCTTGGGAGAGTCCTCCCCGCTGACGCTGACGCTGAGTTCAGGAGTGAAGCAGCACTGAAACCTACTCATGTTTCCTTGGGCAACACCCAGGCCTGAGGAAAATCTCCCAGGAGATTGCCCTCAAACACACACACACAGCCCTCATCCCAAAGCTCTGCCCTTCCGCTTGCCACCCAAGAGCAGAGGATTATGAGGCATAAAGGATTCATTCGCTGAAATTCGACCTGCACGGGGTGGATGTCTTCTTCTGGCATTGTTACCGGAGGTCCCCTTTTCAGAGAGAAGTAGATGTACGATGTATCTGACATCTGCTTCAGGATGAGAAGAATTGCACCTTCAATACATCTATTTCTCGAGTGGATCTGACATCTTTGTATGGCCAGATTAATTCCTTCACCTCACAAAGCCACCTTTCTCATCTCCATAGCCTTCATTACCATTCCTCCCCTGCAGCACCCACACTCATTTTCATCATCTTTCCTCTCTTTTTATCACTTTGTTTTCAGAGGCCTCAGCTATGGCTCACTCCTTCCAATCCGTGTGGTCCTTCTTTCTCCTGCACAGTGCCTCACGGTGTCACTCTCCCCTCTCCCCTCCTTGGCGCCTGTGCTTCTCCATTATGCTGTGTCTTTCTGCCTGTTTTTCTCTGGCATAATGTATCGCAGTTCCCAATCTTCCTACGCACAGATCCTCACAGTCTCTCCTCCCCATGTCCTCTCTTCATCCCTCTCTCTTCCCTTGGGCAATGGCTTGCTGCCTCTTTGCTGAATTTGGTCTTTGGGAAACACCCGTGCTAATTCCCCCAAGCTCTGCCTGCACAGCAGGCTCCAGCACGGCATGGTGACCCAGCTTAGCTCCCAGCCAGCCAGCAGCCGAGTGCTGGTGGGGAGATCTTCGTGGGCAGAAGAAGGAGCTTTATTGGAAAGATCCCTAGCTGATGGAACTTGTTATTTTAGAGGGGAAAACGGGTCCTGGAATGCACCGTCCTGACACTCTGCAGGCAATGCACCTCCCTGGGATTCACTGGGCTTCCTTCTCTCTACTCTCCCCACTGCGGCCAAGGCCAGGCACAGCAGTACCCATTGCACGTCCCCCGTGTCCTTGACCAAGGACAGGACTCCTCAGGGCCCTTTCTCCAGCAGCTGCTGAGTGCAGGGAGCCCTTTATAACCTTATATCCGTCACACAGGGGTGGCACGCAGGGTAGGTAAACCGAAACCCTGCTCTGAAACCCTGGAGCATGATGCACAGCGGTGAGCTCAGCACAAGGAGCCATACAGGTCAAGGAGAGCTGTCTGGGGAAGACGGCAGTGTTTGGAAAGAGGGTGTTTCCCTAGGCACCACCTCAAAGACGTCTGTCATTTATTTTGGATTTAATCAGGGTACCACTGGCAGCACCGATGCAGACTAAGTCTCAGCATGGTAAGTTCAAAAAAACATGTGTCTCCACATAGGGCACCCAAGCTTGAACGCACGGACATCTGCCGGTTTACCTCCAGACCAGAAAGAGCAGTGCCTATTATTTCTTCCTGCCACGGGAGACATTGGGAAGGCCTGCAAACGGCCTTTACATAGCCAGAGCGTGCAGTGAGTACGCTCTGGACGTCGGTCCTGTGGCTCTCGGCTTGAGGATGCCAGCGCGGCGGCGCTTCCGAAAGGGTGGCTCCCTGTTGCACTGGTCTACAGCTGCCCTGCTCTCAAACGCACACAGGCATCTGTGGGAGCGGGGAGGGACCCCTCCAGCGCAGGCATCAGCCGGATGGCGGCGTGCCTTTGACCAAGGGGAAAGGAATGCAGCATCTCCTGGTGACTGAGACAGCTTGGGTGGTTTTGCACATAGGAAGCTCCTTTAAATGTGTTTCCTCCCACCGCCTGGCCTTTTGTTTTGCAGCCATGCTTGATGCTGGCGTTGGAAAGCTGAACTCCCCCAAAGTGAACTTCCTCTCCTACTATAAACTGACCCTCGGGGGTTGCTATAGTGAGTGGAGAGCGGCTAGGGAGCTGTGTAAACACTCCCTCCCTCCCGCTTCCCATCCCACTGCGCCCGAGAGGCCGAGCCACGGGATGTGCGCAGCAACCTGGATTATGCAGGCAGTTGTGAAATGCAAACCCGACAATTTCTCTGCTTCCTCCCCGCTTCCCCCCGCGGGGAGGCAAAGGCAGCAGGCTGGTAGCAGGCACAAACACGCCCGTCCCTGACGAATTTGGGCGCACGGCGCGGTGCCGCAGAAACCAAACCCAGACGCTCACCTGGGGAGGTTGAGCAAGATGTGGAAATGTATGGTGCAACTGGATCCTCTGCAACATCTGATTCCCGTGGCCTCGCTAACTGTTGAGCTTCCAGCTGTGCGGGGGGGGAGCAGTTTGGTACACACATTCTCACAGCTCCTTCTGTGTAATTAATTCAAACAGTCAACTGAGTGTGAAATCCACTGGTTTCTGGGTCTTCTATTGCTCACTTTGGTGCCGGCTCTTCCTCTTTCATTTTCTTCTTCCTTTTTTAAAAAATGCATTTAATTCAAGTCTGTAGCTGACTCTGAGTCACTTTCCAAACACTGATGCTTGTGTGTGACTGTATCCATCCCCATAAAACCAGGTCAGGTATGTCAGCAGCAGTAGCCTGGGTGACACACTGAAGCAGCCGGGGAAGTGTTTCCCAAGCAGCACAGGGTATGCATCCCCTAGGGCCACTGCAGATGTTCTTCCAAAACGGCAGGTACTGCTTAGCCAGGGATTTTGAGAGAGGTGAGTGAAACCACCCTGCCAGGAGGAGGTAGTCAGCTCTGCTCCCACCATCTCTGATTTCCAGCACCATCAGACCTTCAGACTAACGCAGTCATCCACGCCGTCTCATTAACAAGGCCTCCCCTTCCCTGCCGTCCCCACGGCACTGCCTGGCGGCAGCTCGCCTGGAGCCCGGTCCCTCTCCCCATGCCCACAGCCAGGTCTGGTGTAGAAAGCCAGAAGGGCCCTGGCCCCGAGCCACCGCATTAAGATGTATCTTGCTGGGTTCATGGTGAGAGTGATGTCTTCAAGAAATGAGGTTGCCATCCCACCACAAGAGACGTGACTGCTTCAAAAAGCACAAAGCACATCGTCTCAAAGGTTTGTAAAATGATGCCCCTGCTCTGTGCCGTCAGGAGGGCCCATTCAGAAGTGTCAGGCATCCTGAAAAACACCCGTCTACGCCAACTGCCAATACACACTTCTGTTGTGCTATTAAGAGACTTCCTGGCACGGAGATGGATGGACTTAAGTCATCCCATCGTTATGTGCCTGGGTGTCATTGACCAAGCTGATCAATAGGTACCTTCGATCAGAAATCTGGCTCTAGAGTCACAGGCTGTCTGGGGTTTCCTGAATTTCCATCCTTTCTGCCACATAGGAGAATGTGCACAACCTCTCTTAGCAAAGATACTGGCAGAGGCAGGGGAGAAGGAGGTTTCTGGAAGAGTCCTTGTCTGTAATCCTAAATATGTCCCTATAATCCCAGCCTGTGACTCAGAGCTGAGGGGATGCAGAGGGTCGGTGTGGCCCGCTCGTCCACCACAGTGAGTCATTACGCCCCAAAGAGAAAAGGAGCCTTAAAGCCTCACTCTGATCCCTGTGAATGATGGCAATGAGACATGTTGCACAAAGTACACTAAATCAAAGGCAATTCTGTTATGCAATATGTTACAATACCCGGTCCCTATAGTGTCTCACTTAACAGATGGCAGGAGCTGAGTCTGTTTAAACAAGGTTTTCTGAATCACTTGCAGAGACAACTGAGAGGCAGGCAGAGGCATAAAGCGACACACAGCTCAGAGCACCTTCCAGATCTCGATGGGTTTGTGCTTCTCCATTCACGCTGTGTCTGCCTCGATACGGCATGTAAAAATAAATCAGCTGAATTAGCGTGAGTACGTGGTCCTTCCTGCTCCTGTCAAAGGAGCTGCTGGACTCTCCACTGCTGGCTCCGAGAGTGTCCCAGCATCGAGCAGTGCTGTGATGCTCCCTGCGCTCGATGCAGAAAACATGGTGAAACTCATAACGTGATAACGACAGCGATGCTCCCTTTTTCCCTGGAATTAACATCACAGAAATAAACGGCCTGCAAAGCCCCTATTCATGTAGGGGCTTAGAAAGTGTGAAGTGGGCCACATGTATCTGTGAGTAGCTGGGGGGAAGGGAGGCAGGAGGAAGGAGGATAGGCAAATCAGATCTGTTTTGGCAGCTCTAATAGTTCAAAGATTGCCAGTCAGGCAAGTTTATCACTTTTGTTTGCAAGAAATCTTAAGCCAGATCAGCCCTGATGAAGGATGGGGCAGCCTCAAACGATGCAGCATCTGAATTATGTCCACAGAAGCAGTTAACAACCTGGATGCTTTACGAGTTACAGAAACCTCTGCAAACCTCAAGAGACTGGGGCTCTTTTGTGCAATTTTTGATAATTCTGCTTGAAATGTCAGATTTGGGGGCCTCACAGAAAACAGCACCAGTTAGTTCTCCAAGCCCAGCTCCCCAGCGCCAGGGCTGCATCTCAGCCGAAGGCTTGTTGCGGCAGGGAGGCATGAGTCGGCACCACCTGAAGTCACCCGCGGTCTCAGTGAAAGCGCGGCGAGCACTAAGGAAGCCCGAAGGAAGACAGCGTGAGGGAGCTTTCAAGCCTTTCCTGCATCTGGCTCCGACCCAGCTGCGAATGGTCCAGGGATGCCCTTTCCAGATGGGGACTGACACCGTGGCTGTCCAGGGAGGCTGAAAATTGCCAGGGGAGGGAAGGGGAAAGGAGGCGTTACTAGCATGGTTCAGCTTAAAAATGAGGGGAGGTTTGGGAGGCTTCTGCAAGGTCTCCCTGCTGCAGGGAGCATGTTTTTAGAGGTGCCTCTGGCTGTGGATTGGGAACGGCCGGTCGGCGCTGCGGTCGGCTGCTGCTGCCTCCCAAAGCCGCAGCAGCGTTGTCAAGCTGCAGACGTGCAGAACAGCTCACGCCAAGGCTGCGCGCTCACAGGTGATCTTCGGTCTGCACATTTTCCAGCGGAGCTGGCAGCTCCTCTTGCGGTGTGCATGCTTCGTTGGCTGCCCAAAGAAGGAACTGGGCGGGCGTTGATCCAGTTGAGGCGGTTTGGAGGAGTGAAGGCAGGAAGGAAAAATACCAACTTTGACATATGTTGCTCCCTGCAGGTCTCTCTTATTATAGCCTGGCGGGATGTCAAGGTGCACAGACACAACCCAGAGCTGTAACACCCGATGGCTGCTTCGCCTCCTGTCCCACCCCTTTCACACAGGCAGGAGTGGCAAACCCGTATCTGACATACCAGGAAATCCTGGTTCTCGCTATTATCAAGGAGGGAGCGCGCAGTTATACAACCTCAAGCTGCCATCAGCGGGACCCGCGGGAGGGAGGGGGGGAATAGTTCACTTGGAAAGGAATGCTGCAGTGTAGGGCAGTGGTTTTGACATGCTGGAGTGAAACTTGGCATAGGGGAACTGAGGGAATTCGTTTGCCTGGTAGACGTGGCACTTGAGCAAGAGATTAAATGAGATGGCAGTGGAAATCTTGAGAGATCTTAAGAGGCGGCTAGTTAGCACAGGGCATGTGTCTGCAACCCTTAAAACAGGTTTCACCGTGCTGGGTGTCCGTAGCTTTCTAACAACTATTATTTATCTGACTCCCTAGTTCTTTTGTCCCACCAGCACACATGAGAAGCCAGCTATGTGCATAGTCCTACCTGGGGTAGGGCCTCTAACTTGACAAGAAGAAATGAAGACCCAGAGTTCAGCGGCCTGAAGTCTTTGTCAGCTGTTTGCGATGGCAGAAATCTACTTACTTTTCTGAGAATATTTTTCCACTCTAGTGTGCCAGGAAGAATGTAGCGTGGCATAGCAGCCATTCAGAACGATGGCAAATATTTGTTCCTGGTAAAAATTTGCTTGCCACATGTCTTCATTCGCAGCGTATACCCTGTCTTGGAGCACCTGGGGGGTTCTGGGGTGTCCTTCTGAAATGTCACTCATTAAGGACTGAGTCTTAAAGAGAGCACTTATGTGGAAAGGCTGGGAGAAATACACATGTTCATCAAGAAGTATTAGGTGTGCATTGGATCAACACCTTTCATTCTCCCTCCTGCCAAGGGCCTGACATCGAAACAAAATACATTAAACCTTCCTCTTCACGGATTCTTTCTTCTGGGGCAAGTTACCCGTCGCTCGCTTTCATGCTGTGCTTTCAGCCGTTGTTTTTGTAGTCTGTCAGCACAACCTTGAGAGAAAGGACTTTGGCTGAGAGCTGAACACACAGTACCAGCTGTACTGATTTCCATCTCCTGGTAGCAGTGGACTTTCACACTGTGCCTTCTTCGCCTCCCCCAGCTGAGCTGAAATCTCTCGCCAAAGTTTCTGCTCTTCTGCGTGGCTGAATTGACTCGGCCACAAGAAGCGGTGGGTTTAGGCTCCTGCAGCCCTGCTGTCAGGACGGGAGCCCCTTGGCAGGGCGCAGGCAGCCACGTGGGATGAGGGGCTGAAGGCATCGGAGGAATGTTGATGTTCCAACAAACTTTGGGATGAGCGAGGGAAGCTGGAATGCATGAGCGGATCAGAGGAGAGGAGGAAGCGAGCGGAAAAGGGAGATACCATGTGATAGATGGGAAGGAGAGCAGAAGGGCAGTGTAAAATCACACAGGGGATGGGCAGGATTTGAAGAATAAGGGCAATAACAGATGAGGGATTGTTATAAGTGCCTAACTCTCTGGGGAGCTGGTAAGAAATTTGACCTCCCCCCCCCCCCCATCTAAAGTCAGGCAACAAGCAAATGTAGTAAAACTGGTTTGGTCTGTTATCGGATAAATAGCTTTGATCAAAGGAAAGACCTTTAGTTGCTTGGTTAAGACTTGCAACCATAGTGTTCATTTCCCTCCAGTTCCATTCTAGCCAAGCCCCTAAAGTCTGAAATGTAGCTCCTAAGCTTGTGAAGGAGGCAAGGCATTTTCACAGTCCAGATAGACTGTCCAACAGTGGACAGCTGTAGGGAAAGGTCTAGCATTAAAACAAGTATTTCCTCTGGCATTTTATGCCAACACCAAAAACAGCCAAGACTAATAGATTTACCAAACTGCAACAGAGGAACGAACACAGAAACACCATCAGTTTTCCCATCGGTTGTTGTAACACCAGGTAAGTTCAGAAGAGACTAGCCTATGCTCAGTGCAACGCACTGCGCTCTTATTCAAGGCTTGTACAGCCCATGTTTCCCTCCCTTGAATTTGGTTTGCTTTTTAGGATTTTTGCTCAGAGGGGAGCCCCTGATAAATCACAGAATGGTCACCCATAAGCTTCACATTTCCTGCTAGGAAACACTGTGACACAGGTTTTCCCCAGATAAGGCTTGCCCCCTTCCAGTCCAGGCGAGCTGACACCTCTGGTTTTAATGCACTCAAGAAGCAATACGGGAATGTGAGGTGAGGACGTGGAGGGGGCTTTGGGACACTCTTTCGTTAGTCTGTAAGATAATCAGTACTTCGTATTCAGTTAACCTTTCATTAGCATTCTTCAGTACACATTTATGTCCCCACAGAGCTGCTCTGCAAAGCATATCTTCAATACTGTATGATGTAGTCAGACAGTTCTTTTCCATATGAATTTTATTTATTCAGTTCTTATTCTGCTTACTGATTGTTTGGAAGAAATACTATCCACTAGTTAGACAACTGAATTGATATTTCTCTACTGTTTTTTCATTTAAGGTTGAACACAGTCTTTCTGTTTCTCATTTAACCCATTGTATAGAGAAAGAAAAGGTTTTCCAGAAATGTCTATGCTCCCCAGATGTGTAACACCACAAAGGCTTGTTCCCTCCTGCATTAAGGCCAGGAAGAATATTCTCTCCAATTTCTATGAGAGCAGGTTTAGGCAGTGTTTGTATAAATTACTTTTATTAATAAAGCAGAATGAATTGCTTTGCATCATAATAAATTAAGGCATCCAACCCAAAAAGACATAGAACGATATAAATGCAATAATATCATCCATAGTGTGTGAGATTTTTATGATTTGAATAAAATCAATAAATATAGATAGACCGAGAGTGAGTTTTCACAGTGCATAATAAAACTGTGTGAAAAGAAAAATGCTTTACATTTTACCGTTTATTATTTTTCCCCACTCAGCTCTGCTTTTTGTATGAACAAAGTAGGTTTTTTAGTATTACTGTGTTTAATAGTCAGTGCTCCTTTGACATCATTACACTGGATTTTTGGCATTTTTTTTCTCATTCTCTTCTACAGGTTTTCTACTTGCACATCTCTTCCCCTCCTTGTGACCCAACTGAGAACATTCCATTCATGGAAATCCCTCTTCAAATTTTACTTTGGCTTTAGTTGTATCAGCATCAATAGAGACAAATACAATATAAATTAAGTTTGAATATTGCTTGTGTATGTGTCAGAGATGAATCAAAGTCCCGTTGACCCTTTTAGAGATGGGGCTGGGTGTGCAATGCCAGGAATACCCATTTTTTTGTCCCATGCCACCTGTAATCAATCCCAGTGAGACCAATGGGGACTATTCAGGTGTGAAAAGATAATGAGACGTATCACTTAGCTGGTGTTAAACTCTGTAACAGAAGTAACAAACAGCCTGGAAACAGCACCTACTGCAAACTGTCTTGATCTGCATGAATATATGAACACAACCTGAATGTGAATCTGAATTTCGTAACTGTCACTGAAATAGATAACCAGCACTGAAAATACCTCCACAAGGAGATAAATACAGCTTTGCTTATATTATTTCTACTTTTGTCTGACTTTACCCCCAGTTTAAAAAAAAAAAAAAACAATCAATATTGTATAGGAATGTACTTCAATGGAGTATGTACATTTTTAGTCATCGAAAGTGTGCTGCCTATTTTTTCCTGAAGAAAACCCACTCTAGTTTATCCAAGAAAATACACTACAACATTAGAAACGCATGTTATGGGTTTGTGTTGGCCTGGGGTTTTTTTGGTAGGCTTGGGGTTTTTTTGGTAGGGGGCGAGGGGCCGCAGGGCCGGCTCCTGTGAGAAGTTGCTCGAAGCTTCCCCAGCTCCGAGCCGGACCCGCCGCTGGCCCAGGCCGAGCCCCTCAGGGACGGAATAACAGATTTAAGAAGGGAACCTGCGGTGAGTGGGGTGATTGGGATGTGAGAGGAACCCCTCTGCGGATCCCGAGGGCAGTGAAGGAGGAGGAGGAGGGGGTGCCCCCGCAGCCCGTGGTGAGGCGGCAGGCTGTCCCCCCCCAGCCCATGGAGGCGAGCGGAGGCCCCCAAAATGGCCGTGACTCCACGGGGAAGCCCGCGCTGGAGCGGTCTGTGACTGGAGATGGGCCCATGGAAAGGACCCAGGCCAGGGAATTCGTGAGGAACTGCAGCCCGCGGGAAGGCCTCACCTTGGAGAAGTGGGTGAAGGGCTGACTCCGGCGGGAGGGACCCCACAGCGGAGCAAGGGACGAGTGAGGGGTCCTGCCCCTGGGGAGGAAGGAGCGGCGGAGACCAGGTGTGAGGAACCCACCCCGACCCCCATGTTCCCCTGCGCCGCCGGGGGAGGGGGGGGAGAGAACCGGGAGGGGGGTTGAGGAGGGAGGGCTGGGGGGAAGGGGTTATCAGGTCTGGTTTTACTTCCCAGTATCCTGATTGCGATGAGATTGGCAGCAAATTAAATTGATTTTGCTGCTTCCCCGAGTTGAGCCTGTCTTTTGCCCATGACCATAAGCGGGGAGTGATCCCTCCCTGTCCTTATCTCAACCCACCAGCCTGCCCTTGTATTTCTCCTCATCCCACCGGGACCAGGAGTGGGGGGACTGAGCGAGGGGCTGCATGGAGCTTTGTTACCAGCTGGGCCTAAACCATGACAACGTGCTAGTCTATTATAATTATGGCTGACTATAAACAAAAGCCATCTCTCCCCAAAGTAAGGATATAGTAAAGCATTTAGAGTTTCTATAAATTGCATTAACTTTCTCATGCAGCAATAGGAGAAACCTACCGGGGTGACTGGATTCAGCTACTGAAACAAGTTTTTGGTTGCTGCTTGTGTTGGCCATATTTAAGTCTTCCCATAATGAATTCCGCTTGCAGAGGATCACTGCACAGAGAGCAAATGCATAACTGACCACCCGAAATTTCTGTGCCTAGAAAACAGGGGCAATAAAATCCTATAAACAGACATTGTAAACATGTTGTTACCTTAACAGCATGTGATTGCTTCTTGATTTATGCATCAGTATTGCTTTAGGAATAGGGAATGAGTGCCCAAGACCAAAACTCAGCGGCCTGTCTGGTTTCTTCTGTTTATTGCTTTCAATATTCAAACTTTTTCAGTATGTCATGTCATATCTTGTGAGGCAAATCTGCCTTCTAGAATTCAGCCCCCAGAGGAAAGTAAACCTGATTTGCCTTTTCCAGGTAAGAAAAATATAAGCTGTATGGGGAACTGATGTATCCAACTGAATAAAATCATTACTGACGTTAGAGCATCAAGCCTGTGATTTTGAAAGTCATCCAATGACTTTGGAGACTGACTTTGTAATTTAACAGGAACTACATGACTACATTCTATCAGGAAAATCCCATGAGTAACTTGGAAAATTTCAGTATAAAAATTGAAATTCAGTGAATTAGTCTGGGAAAAAACTCTGTTCCTTATATCCAGGTAACAATGGTGAAATCATGCCCTGTGCAGAAAAGGCATAGGAAATAGGTGAGATGTTGTAAGTTATGAAGAATAAGCCCTTTCTAAAGCTGTTCTCCTGCAGGAATATTCAATATATCCCTTCCCCATGACCACTCCAATGCGGGACTGGTGGTTCAAGGTGGTTGAGTAATTTCTACAATTCCTTTTCAGTCTCAGCTCTTTTAGCCTTCCTGCACTCATTCGGGGGAGAATTTGGAATTTCTTGTCACAAAGCAGCATCTGATAATCAAAATGTCATCTGTGTTGTAGTCTGCAAGTAAGGAGAGGAATTAATGAGCCACAACACATACATAAGGAGAAATGCGTACTTAATTTTAATGAACTCACATTTTTCTCCTTCAGTGAAAAGCTTCTCTTAAGTATTTACCAAGGCAACAGGATTTAAACAGGATTACTCACATCTTTGAAGCTTGCTATTTGTTTATATATCTCATACCATGAGGAAACTAAAGTTAATGCAGAAATTGCTCTTATGTTCACAATATGCAATTTTTCCTAGTCTTGGGGCTCTTGGGTATTGTATTGAACAACATTAGAGAGTATTAATAATTAGGTAGAATTGCATCCAGAAAGCATATCTGGATATATAAAGCAGCTTAGGATTATACAGGGGGGGTTTCTACCCTCCCAGGCAAAAATGTGCAAAATGAAGTATACATCAGTAAATGTGATGTGTAAATTAGAGAAGCCTCAAAACAATTTACATTTTTATATACCTCTGAGGAAGTAGGACATTTTTATTAGCTACTTTCAGGTAGCACATAAATAACTGCAGATCCAATTGCCTGAATTTCTGGAACTTGTCAAAGAGCTTAATCAAAAGATTTATGAGAACTTCAAGCTTTAGATTTCAAGTCCTTGGTATCTGTCAAGCTAAAGTCTTAATACTAAACTTCTCCTCCCCAAAACTGTCTGTAAATCCAAAAAGAAGCTATAAAGAGTTGTTAAAGGCTTTTACTTTGCATCTTAAATTCTGTTCTCATGTTCCATTCAATATGCTTTATTGCTGGGAAGTCCTTTGTGCTTTGAAGTAATCCTACAGCTCCTATCAGACCAACCTCCCTTACTTTTCCCTAATATGTTTTTAATTTTATTTTGAGCAGAACAATGCTGACATTTCATTGTATTACTTAATGCCAATAATTGGGATGACTAGATTATTCTCCTTCTGAAAAGGGCTGTTTGAAGATTTTGATTCCTGTATTTGTTCACTTGACAGGGGAGGCATCACCTGCTTTGGATGGTAGGACTGCAGTCCCCTGCCAGGGGACCGAGGATGGGGGGAACATAGTTTGATAGAAGACAGCAAGTTCCTATCCTTGCAGCTAACACTGGAATTATGTAAACAATATGGATATATTAGTCTCCTTTCAAGAAACCAGTGTCTGTGTATGTATATACACACACATGCACACATACACGTTTATCTGCATATATACTATATATACTTGCTGTTACAATGAGCATGTTGCATATACGTAATTGCATTTAAGAAAAGGCAAATGTCTAAGTAGGAAAACAAAGATCTGCAGCAACCAAACTCTTGCTCTGCACAACCACAAGATTCAAAACCACTGCAGCATACATTTTCAGGCACACCATTATTCAGGAAATTGCTCTTTGACTTACAGAGTTTTAATCATAGCCTTTTTTTTATTTTTATTTTTTTAATTGGAAATAGGCACCATTGTTTACCTACTAGAAAGGAAAAGAATCCAGAGCAGAGTTATTGCTTAAATAACCTAATTCCTGAGGAAGTCCAGGAAGGAAAGACTTAAGAGGAAACCAAAATGGGTCTAAAGCTTTTCTGGATAGTTTTTGCATTTTAAGGTTATGGTTGGTTGGCTCTGTGCAAAAGTTACAGTCTTTCTTAATTTTGCAATCAAAACCAACATTTATGTTAATAAATTATGCTAATAATAATTTAATACAGAATTCTCATGCCTCAAAGTTACTATCAATTTTATTTATGGATAATAAAATTCACAGAAAAAGAAATATAGTAAATACTGTTGGCTATGCCTCTTCGGAAGGTACATCTTACTAAACAAAGAAACTCTTTTATTTATAAATTTTTATTTCAAGGAAATTATATTAGGAAAAATATTTCTAAGTTTTTATGGAAATAAATAAAAAACTCAGCACCCAACATTCAAGAACAAAGCAAGAATTGAGTTTTCTGACCAATACCTAGCAACCGCTTCTTGAAATTCTTTAATTTGGTAAATTATACAATCTCTGGAAATGTTTCAAGCCCTTTTTAAGAGCTTTTCTCTTAAAAGAAAAAGAAAGTATAACTTTATAAAACTGTGTAAGATGGCATTTGCTAGGAATTTACAGAACACTAGAGAAACAGTATACCAAAGAACAAACACAAGGAATTCAGGCAATTGGCACAAAAGTACCTTAAGCAACAGTTACCGGGCAATGAAACTTTCTTGGCATATTTTCAAATGCTACATCCTGTCTATCATAGGATATAAGTGAAATAAGATGATACCTAGCACACCAGAAAACGTTTAAAGTTCTTTTAATAGAAAGTTTACGGCTTCAGTAGAAAGTTTACGGCTTCAGTAGACTTCGCTGAAGTACCACGTAGTGACAGATTGCATAGCACAACATTTTATCTCCCCCCCCTCACCCCCAGTCACCCAGACTCCTCTTGATGTTAAATTTAAAGTCAACAGAAATTCTTAGCTCACAAAGAGGCTTTTGTAAATACCTAGCACAATCTTTGAAATATTGTTAGGACTCAGCATAGCATCCTGTCAGAATAAAAAAAAAAATTGTTCTGTGTTCAAACAGAGTAAGATTTCCAACCTGAACTTCAGTGCAAACTTGCCATTGCTCAGCAGCAGTAATTTCACAACGCTCCAGTCAGAGCTGTATTTGATGTTCAAAGTTGATAAAGTGAAAACACAGAAGTTTACTAATTAGCTGACAGCAGTTGGCTTCAGTATACAAGAGCAATGACCATTACCCAAGATAGAAAAACCTCAGGGATTACACATTGCATTATACATTTAGTTGGGTAAAAGCAGAAGAATAATTGCTGTTACTGTCTGGAGTAGCAGAACCTGTACAAGCCATTCTTGTACTAGTCAGAAAATTCTTTTCCTATCCTCACTGTAATTTTAAATTCAAGTTCTCTGATTCTTTATGCATAGAGCCTGCCGAGGTGGACTGAGCTTTCAGATCAGTAAGAGCTGAAAGGGTTAAAAGTAAGGAAAATGCTCAGTTTCTCATTTCTAGTATCATCTCAAGTTCTTGTAGTGTCAGTCATGTAAAATAACTAAACTGAGTAAAATAATGGCTTGTTAGTGAATGTTTTGGCACTAAATCAATAGACTACTTTTGGTTGCTCTTCACATGCATTAAACTTCAGCCCAAACAAAATACCCTGTGTTTTTATTATTATTTTTAAATGACCGTTTATAAACTGAACTCTAATTCTAAAAGAAATTGTTCTGCCTTTTATTCTAACCATACCAAAGCATATTTTGAAATATAGTACTGAAGAAAGTCACTTTCAGAAACTGTACATTTGAATTACAAGAAGCTGACAAGCCATATGGAACCATTAATTTCTAAAAACTCTTGAAGCTGCAAATCTATTTAGAAAAGTGGGAAAGGGAGGGGGAACATTTGCTCCATCCAAGTTCCATCATGAAGGCAAGTGGTAGTCCCAAAGCTAAAATTCTTAAATGAAGGCTTATAGGATTTGAGCAGTTTTAGTTATGGTGAATGGAACCAACATGAACCTTAACATATACTTGACTTCATATCATTTACACAAATTATTAGATTCTGCCTAATCTAAAAATATCTGCCATAGTTTGTTGACTCACAAGTAATAAATCTAAAAGAATGGAGAACAGGAAAGGCGAGGGCAAGTGGAAAATTAAGAAACAATCACAGAAAAATGAAAGTTATCAAATATTACAAGACACTGTATGGGTTCTGGCCCTGCTATCCTTTTTCAGCCTGGAAGAGTGACTACGAGTTGGCATAAGGAGCTGCTCACTATCAGTTAGGAGCAGCAGCCCTGAGGCCACTTCACCTCAAGGTACAATTACAGGTTTTTCAGCTATTCGCCTTAGATGCCCAATGCAACACAGGAAAAAAAAGTCCTACGTGTCCTTGCACCAAGGCTGTGCTATCATAACCCCCAAAGATCTCTCAAATGCAGTAGAAAATACTTCTGTTATTGAAGTCTGTTCCCAAACCACCTTCTAAATCTCTATCTTCTTTTCCTAGTGATGACATAGTCCAAGAAGGATGTGAAGGGAATAGAGAGGGGAGCTAATTAAATTGTTTGGCTTTTAGTTTTTTGATGTTTGTTGGGGTTTTATCTTGCACTTTGTTCAAGATTTGCAGCTGTGGGAAATCCCATCCTGTTTTCTGGATAGCATCAGTATTCTTCGACTGTACTCTGAAAAGACCCCATCATGCACACATCCTGGTTACTCTTCAGCAATTTATTCTTTGTGTTTTTCTATGAAAAGAAAAACTCTCTTCAGTCTCTTGCCTGCATGTAACAGTGTTGAGACATATTGACAGGCTGTTTGGAGGAGTTTCTATCCCGATATTCATCAGTAATTGGTCAACAGTGGGGAAAGCTCTTGAAGTTACTCTGAGCTTCTCCAAGGTGACCTACACCATAACCCGCTATAGCCAATCCTGCAATTGCCCTGGATATACATACACCCTCCTTTCCTCCCTGGCTTCACTGGCTTGTGTATGAGGGCAATGATGCTGTTGCCCTCATCCTTCCTACCCATCCTCTTTTTAGTGCCAAATGCCCATAAAAATACTCAGGAAAAGTAATGTCTACTCATCTCCTGGAAGATTGGAGATGGACTTTAAGCATGGGATAAGAGAAATTCCCTATATATATTCCCTGTTCCCACAATTCTGGTCCCAAGATTAAGCAGTTTTTTTAACCTCAGAATGCCTTAAAAATAACCATGTGCCTCTGGCATCTTCAGGGAAAGAAAAGAAGAAAAGACAAGCCAGAGACAAAATACAAAGATTTCAAGTTTTATGAATAACTTCGAAATATGCTCTCCATTATTTCATTTAGAAATGCCAAAAATTCTTCTAAGTAGAAAGTATTTTACATGTACTAGTAAAATATATATATTTATAATGTCATCATCTTTCTTTTAATACCTTATATCTTTTGTCCAGAAGATGGCTTTTCCCTACAGCCATCCTCTCCCCCATAAGAATATATTCAGTGCACACCAGTCCTCTCCCCAGTATAGGTTCTGAGAATGGACTGCAACCCCCCTTCAGCTACAGCAATGTAAATACAAACTCACTCCAACTTTCTCGGGCTGGAAGCAAAAGGCATATTTCTGCTAAATAAAGTATTAGCATCCACAAATGAAGTATTACCTTCTCTAAAGACGAGGACAGCAGTGCTATTGCTTCTCTGATCATGCCCTCCCAGAGGACTGCAGAGCTTCCCCTGGTGAATCAAGTGTCTGTACGGGAGTACGAACCAACCGTGCCCTCATAGATCATCAGACCAGCACTGGCAATACTTCTTACAGTTTCCTCCTTTGGAGGAAATTTTCCAGAGAAACTATAAACTGTGGAAGAAATAAGAGCACTGGACTTCTCTATCCTGCTCTTGTTATCCAGGAGTTGTTTTTCCCCTGCAAACACCTGCGGGTAGAACTAATTAATAGTCATGATTTGTTTTTCTTGGAAAAATAACAACTCAAACAGCTCTTTATCAAGCCTTTTAAGAACAGGCTTTTTTTCCCCCAAACCTTTTGCTTTTTCCTACCTGTATGTAATTATCCATATACTCAGATCAATTTATTACCCTATGCATAAGCACATTCTCTCTCGTTTTTCTTTCCCTTAGGAGCTTTACATTAAGATGACGACTCAGACTGCTCAAATCGCCCAATTGCAAATGTACTTTGATCAAATGATGACTCAAGAAGACTCAAAGATTACTTCTGCAGGGAAAGACAAGGCAAATTGATCAGTGCTGTCACTGGTGAGAAACAACTCCTGAAGGAATAGTTCTAAAAAGCATTATCTTTAATGTAATCAAGGGAACATTTCATTTCATTTTAAAATGCCTCGCAATATTTGTTAGTTCTATCGTTTCAGGGGGTTGCAGGGACAAAAGTTAATTACACTGACGAGACAAACACTAAATTGTTTAATTAAGGCTATCCTACTTTCTCTGTGTAATATTTTTCTAACTTAGTTTACACCTAGTTTTTTTTTTAAAACAGTAATATCATAGGTGTAAATAATCTTTCAGGGTAGAGGTGCTGAGACTAAAGATGCAAGAAGGTTGGTGGTCTAGGAAACTAAAAAAAATAAAAAGATTTTTTCCTTACCACCTCATGACACATTTTAGATTGAAATGACCCATGGCATGGTTTTTCCAGAAGGCATAAAGTAGATCATAATCCACCCATGGATTACCCAGGCAGCACGAGTGAAAATTTGCTATATTGCCTAGATGCTGCTACCAGAGCCAGTGATTAGGAGGAGTTTGCAGCCTTCTGCCTGTTTTCCTATTTTGGCTTTGCACTTCTACAGGAAGGGGATGTAGCTGCAGCGGGGATGGAAGGGGAGAGGGTCTCCAGAGGCAAAGCCCTCCCCTCACCAAGTAGCAAGAGGTACTGCTAACAGAGGGAGCTGAAAGCCCTTAAATCCAGGCAATCTGCACCTGGACCTCACCCAGACGGGATGGCAGATGTAGGCGACGGAGCTGATGCACTGAACACACCAGAGAAAGCCCCGTGTCCACACGGGACACAAAGCACGTACAGCAGCTAAGACTTGCTTTTAGCAGCCTGATACGAGGCAGGCTTTGAACGCCTGGGCTGAACCAAAAGAGCATATTTCCTCCATTCTTAGGTATTCCCATAGGCTCTAGAAAACAAGTTAGCATCCAAGCTGGCTCTTCCTTATGACTTTCATTTCTGTGGCAGTGATTCATTATCCTTCTCTTTTATCCACTCTGAGGTGATGATGATGGCATTCACTTGTCAAAGAAAAAGAGAAGTTTATGAACCAGTGGAAAGTGGACAGCTGGATTTAAACAGCTAAGTGATATAGCAGGAAAGAGAAGGGAAAACGTGGAAAGGATGTCTTGAAAAGTGAAGTTCCTGAAGTGGAAGACAGTGAGTAAGATTAATGTTATTTTTATGGATCTTCCAATGGTTGTTCCTTATGTAACAATCCACAAGCATAAAATGAAAGCTAAACCTTTAAAACATTTAAAAAGGGAAGAGATGGAATCTGAAGAGCTTCTGTACATTCTGGATATCGCAGGACACGAGACATAAATCAGGAACCAACTACAACCCTATGACAGCTGGAGAAAAGATCAGAATAATTACAGATGAAAACCAGGACTGCACCAAAGGAAAGGTGAACTGAACACCAGACAGGCCTGACTAGTAAAGCCAGGCCAATTGTCTGTAAACCAAGTGACAATGTGTCCTCACTGTCCACCATAAAAACAGAATAAGAGAACAGAGCTTTGCAGGGAGGTTTTAGATTTATAGCTCTTATAAGTAAAAAAAAATTGTATCAGTGTGATTTTTCTCCCCCCAGATTTTTCAGATGTCCTCTTTCGTTCAAGCAACTGCGTTGTCAATAATTTGTTCATGGCCCTTTGACCGTAAGCTCTAGAGCAAGAAATTTTAATTTAGTGCCAGCCTTTACTCTTTTCTGAGTTGCATTCTGTGAAATCTACTCCCCCCCAAGAAGCAGACATAAACATAAGTAAATTTTAGTGAAAAAATGCCTGTTAAATAAAGCACTTATTCGCTAGCATAACAATATCAAACCATCAGCAAGACCCAGGATTTTGGTGACCGATATAAGTATTTTCTTGTGTTCATATCTTTGTTTTCCTACAATAATAATGTGTTTGAAAGTTTTCTTTTCAGTAACATGGGCAACATAGTTCTTTTTCCAAGATGTCAACCTTTGTTCCACCATTGCTCACCTTCACACCAGTCATCTTCTCACTCAAGCAGAAAAGTGAAAATGGAAGTAGCACTTCAAGTCAAGAAAATAGAAAAAAATGCTCTGAACGTGGCAGTTGGAATAAAAGCATTTCTGTGCATCCTCACTCTTGGTTGCAGAAACAAGAAAGCGGACACATTTGGTCTGCTTTCCATTCGCAGCTACAGCTGTGGGTGCAGCTGCAAGCAAGAGCTGCCCCCAGAGAAAGTATTAGCGCAGGATGAAGAGCAGAAAAGGTATCATTTTAAGACAAACCACAAAATAAAACTGAAATAAAGCAGACTAAAATTCACATGAAAACCTGTCAGGTGAAAATACAGTTTCTGAGAGTAAGTAAATAACAGTACAATGGTGAGTTCCCACCTCCTCTTTGCTCCTATTGTCCACTCACAAAAAAATTCATATTACTTGGCATATTTTGATGGGAAGATAGGGTAAGGTTATGGAGGATGCTTATGGTTACAGCACTTGGTTCATGAAAACACCATTTAATGAGTTGTAACTATTGCTGAAAATACAGAATCAGACTCTGGCATATGTGCAGTAATAGTACCCCAGCTATAGTCAGCTATTAAGAAATATTTAGTCCACTCCCAAAATCTGTTACAAAGAAATGTTTTTTCCTAATTCCCCTAACTGTAGGTCTAAAATTTTCTCGGGAAGCTAGGCTTTAATGGATCTCTTCTGTCAAACAGCACTAACCAGGTTCAACCTAAACTGATTCTTGGGGTCACCGAGGTGGAAAATGCATAGAACTGCTTTAATATTTTAGAGGTCGATTATAGGTTTCTAACTAGTCATGCCACTTACTTGACTTGCAATGCAATTCCCTTCCGCCACACACACAGTCTGTAATGAAAAAGGGATTAAATTTTCCCATTTCGAATAGCTGCATAATACTATGAGAAAATCTGGTTTGCAGAAAAAAAATGAGGACATGCTTACACTAATTTCCCTTCAAGATTTCATTAAATTCAACAACAGCAGCAGCACTCAGAAACAAACTTGTCACTTCCCCAGGACAGTCACTCCAGGCCAGACTAAACACAACTCAGCATTATGATGATTTTGTGTGTAAACTGATTTGAAGGGTCCTCTTCCTGGGATGGAAGGAAAACAAAAAGAAAGAACATATACAAACAACCTTTTCTGCTCTTTTAAATGCATTAAAGCATCTTGACTTTTGTCAAGCTCTTTTTTTAATATCTTGTACTTGATGTTACAGAAAACAGTGAGGAAAAAAAAAATAGCAAGAATTTAATCCATTCAGTATTGGGTGCACTCAGGGGCAAGTAATAAGCAGCCAGTTTCCAGGATTTATTTGTAATAATCCTGGTTTCATGCCACTAACCACCAAAAGAAAAAAAAAAAAATTCTCTGAAGTATGTATTTCATGCATTTCCTACTCAGAGCAGGTACATTGCTGTTTGTTCAAAGCAGCACCTGATAAATTAGGCCCAAACGAAAACCAGAGAAAATAATTTCTGGAGGCTGGTGATTTACAGGTGAGCAGCAGCAAGCCAGTTACAGGGAATGGAAACAAGAAACAAGCTGAGGACTTCGAGACAGAGAAAGTAAAGGGTAAGGAGAGGGAAACAAAACGTGTCCTCAGTGGGAATAGAGATAATTTCAGCAAAAGTGCTCTCCTATGTGCTACTAAGAAAAGACCTTGTCAGAGCAAAGCAGCCAGACCTCAAGGCATACACAATTCTGGCCACAATCCCATCGCCAACTCCCTCCGCACCCCGGAGCGAGTTGCTCCCGATGAGGCGAGCAGCACGTGTTCGGACGACGCCTTGGCAGCGGGCCTGGAAAGGAGGGATGGGCAGTCCCTGGATTATTTACTCTGCTGCTTAGGGGAAGTTTGCAGTCCACACGGCAGCTAGATTTAACGCTCGAGTTAGCTGGTTAAGGCTTATTGCGTCGGTCAGAGACCCGCTCCCTGCCACCAAGTCACCCAGGCTGTCGGTGCCACCAGGTACTTTCGAAAAACAGGGTGGATGGTAGCAGTGCAGGGACAGGCAAGCAAGCTCTCAACTGGGAGTAAAACCAGAGCTAATTTGAGCGTTTCTTGCACTGTGCTGCAAAAGCTCAGGAGAGAAGATGCGAGGATTAACTTTTACTCAGAAGAATTTAGGGTGGGCTAGACCTGTAGAGGTCAGATTGGATGGACCTGAATGGAACTCTTCCCTAATAAAGGCAGGTTATGGTAAAAAAATATAGAAGACAACAGGACAAAGGGAACTAAGTGGAGAAAGGAGTTTAAGAAAGTCCCAGGCAGGTCAAATATTTCTTCAATGCTGAACCACATGCTATTTGTTTTATACTACAGTATCTTGGAGTACTACCCAGTACCCCTGGCTACACTAAGTAGCAGAGCCTCTGAAAGTTCAGAAAGCTGGCCTCTGGATCTATGCAACACATAGAACAGAAAGTAAAATACAAAAAAAAAAAAAAGTGAGGAAACCTTCCTTCAGATAGGCAAGTACTTTCCCATTTAATGTAACTGATAATCTTCCAAATAACACCCATCGAAGAACATTTCTATCACATACAAATCAGTAAAACAAGGGATTGTTTCTGCAACACAGACTGGTCCCCTTTATGTGTCATCAGTTACGGTTTAGGGTTAAAAGTAGAATAACTGTTGGGGCTTTTTCTACTTGTTTTACACACATTTTCTACCACAATAGCATGAAGATTTAGGATGCTTGAAGTTTATTCCAGCTTTAATTTTCTTCACAAATTCCTTATCTCTGTAGCAAATTAAAGGAGCAGATGCATCCCTGGGAAGGTTTCCAGACTGATTTTGAAGAAATTGAGGCATCCAGTACTTCCTGAGCTGAGCTGGGGTTTCTGATCAATGCTAATACCACACACAGAATCAAAGAAGAGCTTGGAGTAAATAACTGATGTGTAGAATTGCTTAAAATGATTGGGATGCAGATGGTTTCTGTACCTCCCCATGGACTCCTGCTGAAGATACAAACCACTGATCCCCATCGTTGATTATCATGCAGATCATCTATATTGCTTTATCCTTTGATGCAGCTGAATGCTCTGCTTTCCCATATTGGTAACTTATGTTTATATTTATTTTCAAAGATTAGGGAAAGCCTTTCAATAAAAATATACATACCTGTAAGTGTTCCATGACTAATATTGTTAAACTAGCGTGTTATCACCCAAAGCACTTTTTACAAAGACCTGGCTTTTATCTCTGTTTTATGGCATCAAAACAGCAAATCCTGGTACTTTATCTCTGCTTCCCTGGGCACTGCAACAAAGGAAAATAGCAGCTCTTTTGCTCTTACTGCAGGTCCAAACTAACTGTTGCAGAGCATTTCAAACACTGGGTTATTCATCTGTGCAGCTTATTGTATGTTAACTCCCACTAATTTTCATGGGGTAATAAGCATAAAAAATGCATTTGAGAAAATTCAATTACAAAATTAAGCCTACCATGGTACATCTGACACTGTAAAGTAAGTTTAATCCTTTATGCATAGGTAAACAAAAGGCATGGATGTGGTTTAATCTCAGAGGGGGTATGTGAAAGCTGATGGAGATGGCACAGTTTTTCTAATATATCTCTGCATAGTCACAGTTTTTAGAACACAGCTCAGTTTAATTAGGTACATCAGGTAGAATACTACAAACAGATGCTTCAAATCCTACTAAAAGGCTATTTAACTAATGCAAACAAGCATAAGCTTAGAATAAGAAGCCAAACTCTGTAATTTCTAATACAGTAATATCTCACTTCAGCTGCCAATTTCCCTTTTCACAACATGAATCCTTGCCATTTATTGGAAAAACGTATTTCTTGAGAAGATTGTTTTGTTCCTGATCACGTGGATAAAGCTTGTGAGGAAACTGTAATATAAGTTGTAGTTCACTCATTTTCTTTCAGCTCTAGAATTTATCCTGGCTGAGAGATTGGCCAAGACAGCTTTCATTTCATGCTTATAGCTTTATATTTCCCTTAATATGGAGTAAAGCAACATTTTTGTTGCTCTTGTTGAAATTATTATTCCTGTGTTAAGATCAAAATCACAAATACAAAGAGAATGGTTTTATTTATAATAAAAGAAACATAAAAACCTCCCATTTTTCTCTGATTTATTATGTTTGAGATGTGTGTTCATTCCCTCAGAAGTACAGTTCATTATACAGTATAAAGCAGTATTGCTGAACTACATAGCTAAAGCCTTCAGCAGAGCCCTAAAGGCCCGATCTTGCAGCTCTAGCACATAGCTGCTGAATTAAAAAAAATTAAAGATGGGGGCCAGGGAGGGGGGGAATGCTGCAATTTCATTAGGAAAAAGGAGAAGGGATTACCAGGCTCTTGTGCACTAAACTTACACCCAGAAAGTCTAAGATCATACCCACTGAAACGCTTTCCATACTGGCTTTTGGAAACAGCTATCAACCAATGAAGTCAACGCGCAGAAGAAGTGAGAGCTCTTATACCTACGAAGAGGGAACCTGGTGATCATGGTAGTGGAGGTATACATTTCAATGTAAAAAGTAATTTCAATATCACAGGAATTCCCCATTCCACTGTGGAACAAAAACAAGAGCCTCAGACAATGGAAATGCATGTAAGCAAATAATTGTTCCAAAGTACACGTCACAGCTGGACATCAAGGCATTTGACTGTTTGGGCGTAAAAAAGCAGATCAAGATAAGGTTGTAGATCCTGAAGCTCCTAGTCTTCCAGCTCCCTCTAGTTTTGACCACCTCCAAAATGAGAAATGACCAATTTTAATGCCCAATTAAATTTCCTCAATACAAGTGTAATTCCACTATACATTTCATTTTTGGCAATAAAAATCACAACTATTTCTAGTTCTATGTGGATAATTTCCTGCTAAACATTTGAAAGTCCACAAATTTGGAAAGCTTCTGAAATTAGGTTTTATCGGGGAAAGTGCTGGCTACTACAGCTAGGACTGCATGATCTGCCTATAATGCTTAGTAGTGATGGCAACCTACTATGGAGAAAGAAATTAATAGACTGTGAGCCACTCTTATCACAGTTAATATTTCTGCAGTGATTAAAATTAAATTCCTCGTGGAGGGAGGGAAAAGGTGATACAACCTTAAACTAACTTCAAGGATGCACTCTGTTAAAGTTACAAATGAGGTGGAGTAGAGCATTGGAGACGTTATATTAACCTACAGCTGAAAGGCTGGCTGTTCTGCTCCTCATAAAAGTCCTTGAATGTACAGTTTCCTATCCAACTGATACCTTTAATTCAATGACTTAAAGAAAAGTCATTGAAGGAAAAGTCTCAGTATTGTTTGATTTCATTTTATTATTTAAGTTAAGCTCTTTCTACTGCAACATCCTCAAGAAAGCAGTCTCACTGCAGATGCCTTTCATGTTAAGACCAGATGGAAAGGTCTGCCACCATTGCTCATTCCATGCAAGGTAAAGAAAATAACCAAGAAATATTGTAGCCACATGTTTATTACTTCCCCAAACCAATGGAAATCAGGTTTAGCCCCTGCATTTTATGTCTTCCTTCCAATAATTAGGGGTATAAGAAAGATAATTTTCCTCCAAGTTGTGTTTTCTCAAAGGTTTTTCATTTTGGTTTGGATGTGTTGAACTTTGAGCTTCAAGATACCGAGCGGTCTCCCACGTAAGCTCTCGCCCACCAGAAATCAGCCTGCGGGAAGTACCTACGGTCCATACAAAGCAGCATCATTCCCACGAAAGCTTCCCCTCACCAGAGAGCCAGAACACCTCTGGCACCATCACCCACAAATCAGCATCATGCTCTTTTCAGGAGGGGAAAAGCAAAATTGTTTCTGGAAAACAGCCTTTCTGCTTTGGAAACCAGGGTTGGACACCCATAGCGTATTTTAACTTTAATAGACTCACTGCATTTCTGAGAATAGTCCGGTAACATCCTGTAATGAACTAAGTCAAAGTCCAGCAACAAGAATCCAGTTTGCTGCTTGTATTCTGAGCAACAAGATAATGGCTCAAGAGATGCAGAGATTCTCTTCTCAGATAATCTCTGCGGTTCTCTTTGCAGATAATCTCTTCAGCAGAAGTTATTTTCCTTCAGAGTAGCAACCTCAAAGGAAAAAGTTGTATTTTCCTTTTAATTCTTTTGTACACGTTCATTTGCCAAAGACTAAATAAGATCCCATTATTCTTCACGCAGAGTCATGGTTAGACAGAGGGTCAGAGTAAGTGCTCTCTAGCAGCTACCTGGAGACAGTGTGAAAAAGCCTTGCAGAGGTACTGCTGCAACAAGCATCTGGCGATATCTTTTGAATCGTAATGTGTATTCGGAGCTGCATTTACAGGTCAAAGCTCATCACATGTGGTTGTAGTATTCAAATTTCCCCTTTACCTATTGCATTTGTAGTCTATACACGGCAAATTTTGAGCTATCTAGGTTTTTTTCTAGTTGTTCTGTAGCACAAGTCTAGACAGTGAGGAAAATTTAAAACTTCGAAAACACGCTGGGTTTATGGTTTGGTTTTTTTTATTTTTTTAATATTGTGTACAGGCCTAAGTCTGCATTGCAGATCTCAATGTGGGAAGGCTCAGAATAGTAGAGTAAGAGCAGCTGCTTTTTCAGGGTAACTGAGAATAACTTCATTTTAAAATGAGGGAGATGGATACCAAAAGAAGCGTTGAGAGACATATCTTTGTTTC
>JAVJGG010000030.1:16368569-16406249 GCA_035590195.1 Aviceda cuculoides | reverse complement strand
GGATCCAGTGGGTTGAAAACGCTGCACTTCACAATCCTCAAACTGAAAACATTTTAAAATTTGAACCATTTAAAAAAAAAAGTCAAAAGACTTCAATAACACCAGAGTAAAACCAGAACAAATTATTCAGCTTGTCTCCAAATAAAATTTAGGGGGAAGAAGAAAGAAGCGTTTTAGTTAGCTAAATGCAAACAAAACAGCAACAAAAAAAGACCCTCAAGAAGTTATTTTTGTCTATCAAAACCAAGTAGTTTTTCCATTTTTACTTTCCTCTTGGACCCACTTTTTCCATTTGGCATCTGAACTGACACATCTGTTTAGCCCTGGAGGGGAGGGAGTATAAAAAGGGGATGGATGAGAAGCAGAAGGACACAGCACAGCCAAGAAATCCTGTCACTTACTGCAGGGACACAAACAGATGCCAAGGGGGTACAAAATCTAGCTGCTAATAAATCCCTGCCTATCTTGTCAGCTCTGAAGAACTTCCTAAAACATTATCCACTGCTGTTGCCATGCTATACTGCAGGACTCGGGATAGTTGAGGGAAGGTGAGTGTTAAATTAGAGTAAAAAATACAGTATCCTCACGTAGCTCTTCTTATGCATTATTTGGAAGAAAACCTAATGAAGAGCTTTCCATCCGCACAGAAGGCCAGGAGGTACTTTCAGAAGTGCTTTTCATTTCTGGGATTGCATACTGAGCCCCAACTAAAATTTCATCTCCGTTCCACTGATTTTTTTTTTTAATTATTATTTTTTTCCTTTTCTTTTCCAGCATCAGAGATTTTACAAGATTAGCACTAAGCAGCTATACTTATCTTCGTCCTAATGGCATTACTGATGCCCTTCCAAGGCAGTTCAAACTATTTGTTAAGCATTAGCGAACCAGAAATCACGTATGCTCACCCTCCGCTCCCAGAGGGGACCCTGGCTCTGGGGACGGTGCCCTCTCCCCTGCTGCCCCACGGAGCCACCGCCTTCCCCAGCTCTCAGCCATCTGCTCTCCCACGGCTCCGGCAGCAGTGGAAAATTCCTTTTTGTCTGAAAGGTGAATTGCATGCTAAATCTAATGACGGGATCAGGAAACATCTTAAAACAAATTAGGAAGACAGCAGAGCAGAGTGAACAAGTTCTAAATTGCATTAGCCATTCTAAGTGTCCCTCTGGCCTCAACTCTTGCTCTTTGCTTTTAATCTTACAAAAGAATAGTTATGGTACTAGTTCCTAATGCTTTCTGTTCCTTTTAGGAGCAGTGGATTTTAAGCAGTGATTTTCTCCAACCCGAGTCGATGGTACAACCCATTCGAAAATCCAGTAGGGCCCACAGCATTGAAATTATTGGCAGAGATAAATCCAGGTACAGTTACCAACCCTATGTAGCAATTTCTCCCAGAAAAACACACCCACCTGCCAGGAGACAAGATGTCAGATATCAAGTCCTTTGCAAACCCAGGGGAACAAAACCACGAGCAGACTGCTTATTTGTAGCTCTCTTTCAAACATGCGTGCGATATTGCTTCTATTTGCTCCACTCCCTCCTCCTTTCCAGCCTTCCTCTAATTATTTTTCTTGGTTTGCTGGACACAAATATCCTTCCCATTACATTGTAATTACACAAAAACCCACCACGGATTCAATGATGTATCTAATACAACGTGGTGACACGAAGACAAGAACTTCATTTACAATCACAGCTCAATACCAGATCATCAGCACAACAGGACGACGATGCAACCTAATGAACTCTTTCACAAAAATTAAGTTCTTTTTAAGGTATAAACTTTGTCACATGCATTAGAAGGCAGTAAAAGATCAGATTATCAGCATCATCCAACACAAGATGAAAGATGAATTATTTGAGACTCTTACTATCCTGGGACTGCAGAGGAACTCGTGTGATCTGCTCCTCCCTGACTTTAACTCAAGCATTACTGCAACAAGAACAATGTTGAAAAGATTAAAAGACACTTCTTGTCACTTGAGCTTAACTTGCACTTTGTCAGCAGCTATATAAAGGCATCAAGGACACTTTGTTCATGAAAAAAATAATCCCAAACGGCATCTATCACTGTATTTGAAATTATTTTCTGTTTTTCAGCCCAAAATGCTATTTTCAACTAAACTTTAAAAGGATTTTGTCAGGACTCTCCCTGATGTTCTCCCAGCCATAAAATCTGAAGTCTTAATAACTCAAAGAGAAGGTTCTGGGAAAACTGAGGAACACAAAAATGGTGTTACATGGAGGACATGCTCCATTCACTTCTCATCAATGAGGTATCCATCTGCTGTGCAAGCAGAAGCAACAATAAAACAATTATTATTCTGCACCTTTAACCTGCATGAAGATAGGGTTCAATACAGCAGAAATCTGGAGTTGCAGTGTTAAATCCCATACAAGTCTTCAAGAAATTGATTTTCTATGGCATCCACAGGCATATGCACAATCCAAACCTCTTAAAGGAATTACATCCTAGCACCTTTTAAACAACAGAATGGATTTCAGAGCTGTAAATATTCTGGAAACAGCCATTACAAGAACAATAAAACAATCGTGCTCAGAAACAATCTTCTTCCTGACCCGGCTAACTTTGAAATATTGAAAATCCTTATCAAGAATTCCAATATTGTCCTGTGGGATTGATTGTCAGAACTGCTTAATACTAGCAGTGAAATATGGAAATATCTTTTAGTCTACAAGAAGACCTTATGTTAGTTAAGCACACTGCAAGTTAAAAATCCCATATATTTTCATGCTCCAGTTGCTTCAGCTGTGCTTGTTGTATCAACACTGCGTTGAAATAAGTGCTAAGAGTTTATCCTTGATTTTCACTATGGATCTATTTAATGAAACATAAAGAAACATGACTAATAGTACAAACAAACATTTTCTTGTCAGGAGTTTCTTTTTGTGACTGTGGCTTTCATAGGTTGTGGATGTTCCCATTTGCTCCAGAGTACTTATTTGAACCCTATGTCCGTACTTCTCATCCTTTAAAGTCAGTCTTTTTTTCTACTCAGTTGCTGCACTGCTATAAATTGTACCCATTTAAGTACAGCCAGACAACTATCAAATCATACATGCAATAACAGCACAGTAGAAAATGAACTTCTAATTTTAGGCTAAAAGCTGACATCACTACACCTGTGCAAGGGATATTAGTGGTCCGTGTTTTCGTTTAGGCAAGTCCGATTCCACCACTGTGCTCCCAGTTCTTGCCTGGGTGACACTTCAGATGCCAGGGTCTCACACACAGACTAGAAGTGTTTCAGTCCAGTTTGACAAAGATTGAGAAAGTGATTAAAAATTCTACATGCTTCAGGCACCTTGAAAGAAATAAACAAGCAACCAAAGACCTCAGGCTCTTACCTGTCCTCACAGCTGCAAATGCTGAAGAAGTAAGTTTGTAAGCCCAAATGGTCAAAGGTAGAATAAATGGCATAAAGAGGAAATGCCAGAATAATGAATGACTAGCTGAAACAGCCCGAGATCCATGCAGCAGAACATGGTAAGTAGAAGAAAGAGACATTCCTTAAACTTCCATCTTAAATTGATGTCGGAAAATATCTACCTCCTGATTTGCTATCCAAATTGTCATGCAATACAGCTATGAATAGTGGCAGAACTAATAAGTAAGAGGCACAACTAGCTGGATTTTTTTAAGGATCAACCTGTTCTTGCTGCAAAGGGCATCCAACCATTTCTCTTCCCAGTACAGAGCTACGCAGAGCTTGGGAGTAAACATAATATGAGATAACTTAGAAGGACTTTGAAATAATTTTAAAGAAACCCTTATTTTACATTGAATATGAGGTGGAAGAAGGAGGAAGTATGTTTACAAAGAGAACAGCAGCAGTGCTTCATAGCTGTGAACAGGGGAAGACTTGATTATTCAAAGCCAGACCAGAAGGACATTGGGGGAAAAGAACTGTAAAATTGCAGAAGGCAAAAAAGGGAATTAGAGGTAGGAAGGCCAGTTCTTGGAGGTACACTGAAGACCTTTACTGGTCTTGGAATTCAAGACAGTGTCCAGCTTACCAACAGCTGGGTTTGCGATAGGCAACCCGACCTCGGAGTGAGAGTTAGACCATGTGCAGCCTCCTCCGAGGTGGAGCTGCTGGTCTGGATGAGAGCAGGGAGGTAGAGAGAGGCCCCGCTAGCTCACACCGAAGAGCAGACCGCTAGGAAGGGGTCATGGGATGTGACCACCCAGACTCTGTCTTTCTCATCTCCTAAATGCACAACACGACACTGCTCAGCATTGTACATACGGAACTTTGTCCATAAGAAACATATTTGTTAGTAGTTCAGCTTTCGTATATCCACAACAGCTAATTCAGCTGAGGCTGTTTACTGGGGCAATGAGCTAGTCTCCTTATGGTTTATTTGCCTTCCTCCTGTGAAAATTGCTTTGGAATTGAAGGCTTAAAACAAGACCTCTCTTTTCAGAAACACACCCACCCACAAAGCACACACTGAGTTTGCCAACAATTAACCAGTCAATCTGTCTGTAAAATAATTAAATATATTTTAAAGAAAAAAAAAATTCTTTCTATTTAAATGAAAAAATTACAGAGTAAACAGCATGATTTTTTGCCATGTACCATACACGCTTTTTTGAAGACAACATGACCTATGCCTTGTGAGGATCAATTATACAAAAGTTGTGGTTAAGACTTAAGAGCAAAGAGCTTGCTCTCACAGTCACTCCTGCATATCGCAGAAAGTAACGTTCTTTTCAAAAGTGCTTAGCAAGGTTGAACAATCTCACGCTTCTGTCAATAGCAACCTGAAACATGGGAGCTTTCAAATATAATGGACCTGCAGCTTTTTGATTCTCTCCATTCGCTTTTGTGTAAATCTCCCAAATATAAAACTTCAAGAACTTCATCAATTTAGATTCCATCTCAGTCATCAGCCATCACACACATTGGGCCAAGAAATTTCCCTAAATACATTCTGCATCATAGATTTTATCTGCAACACAGCTAGAAAGAAAGCAGCTTATGGATCCATATCAAATTCAAGGAGGTATCACCACACAGGGTGGTGTTTGCAGAATACGTAGTACTGTAAACTTGTTACCATGGCTGCTCTCTTTTGAACTGTTCTTACATTTACTTTCTTCAACTTCTTTTTTGACATTTGCACTTCTTGAATCTATGCCTGAATAAATCTCCGTGCCCTTTCCAGTTGCTATAACTAATCGCCTTCCTGCAAAACTGCAGAAGAGAGCCTGAAAGTATTGAAAAATCTTCAAAACTAGATATTTTGAGAGTACTGAAGGTGGTCACAAAACAAAAACAAACAAACAAACAAAAAAAAACAACCAAAAAACCAAAACCCAACAAAACCAGTTGCAGCATGCTTGCAGTTCTGTGCTGTACATATCCCCAGGGATGAAGGACGTGGTCCCTCAAGGTGCTAATTTAGCATTTCATAGCCTCAGGGCTCAGCAGATAAGCAGTCACGGAGAGTCAGTCCCACTTTTCCCCTAGCACTCCCCACATGCTGAGGAGTTGGGGTGGATTGGAATGAGATTACAAGATCATTAAGTGATTCAGCAATATCAGCTCAAATTATTGTTAAAAAAACGCATAAAGCAGTGATCATTTGTTTTTAGCAGTTCTCATATTTAGGATGGCAAAAAGTCATCCTGATCTTTCTAGCATACAAAGTGCATCACTATACAGCTTGGACACCTCAGAATTGCTTCAATTAACTTTAATTTCTGTGTTTGCTGCCATTCCTGAATTATCAACAACTGTTTTATTTGAAGAATTTGTTAGTTCTCCAACGGCATATGGGCACAAGTGTGCAAGACAGATTATGCCTGCAACATTGCCAAGCAGAATTTTGCCTGGTACAGCACATTTTATTTTTGAAGACTGAAATGTACTGTTCTAAGAGAACAGACCCAGTTCCAAAATGTAGGATAACATCACATCATAAATTAATGATCTGTAATATCATACCATGAATGCTTCCTTTCTCTTCTTTCTCCCTCCACATGATATTCATTTGGTTAAAAAGAAAAATGAAAGAAGAATAAATGCAAGCTGAGTGGAGAGCTGTATATTTTGACAAACTGTCATGACCTTTCCCATTGAAATTTACATATAAATGTTTCCAAGACTTTTTATTCAATTGAGAAAATGAATTAGCATTTTGAAGGTAAATATAACCTTTCTGGAAAAGATGACCCCAAAGAAAGGGAAAAAACCCCTGTTAAAATTATATAATCAAAATTACATTTGGAATGCAATTTTCATTTATATAGTTTACCCTAGCTGAAAGTCAGGTCTTCTATGTCACGAATACAGGCAACATAAGCAACAAGACAAAAGACGTAAATTCAGCGTACAGCAAAGGTCTCCATTAAGGTACCCTGAATTCTGAAAGAAGCCCATCTACGCATCCTATGAGCAAGCAAATATCACACGAGTCTATCCTCAGAGAGAAATGGTGGAAAAGAAGTGAGGCAAGGGGTGTTCAGCCCCAGTTTGATTTATTCAGAAAACTTAAGTGCTTTAGGTACGTCAGATAGTGTTTAACATTAGCTAACATTTTTTGCCTCGACAACTTGGGTTTCCTTTCAACCCATATTTATGCTACATTTAAGCTATTTAAATCATTTAAACCTCAATCAGCTGTGAGAGCTTTTCTGTCATTGGTACAAACCGTTTCGTTCAACATGAACCAGCAGAGCTGAATGTTCAGGTTGGAATAGTAAAAGTTATGCCCAATGAGTATAAAGGGAGAATTACACCTCGGGTCACGACGTACCGTGCCGTTGGCTAAAGGCCTCAGCAAAGCAAATGGTACGGAGCTGCACAGCAATACCAGCGCAGGGGCTAACCCGGGATTCCTGCTGGGGGGGCCAACCAGTCAAACAAGTTCTCCTGGGTCAGCAGAGCTGCGGTAGCTGTGTGGGCAGCTTCTACCAAACCCACTCAGGGTTCTCATTTACAGCATCCAACTTTTTCCCAAACACCACTGGAATCACTCATACCACAAAGTGTTTGCTTTACCCAAGTTCCAGCTTCCCAGTATCCCCCCCAAAATACCCTCCAGTTATAAAGCACTCCCTGGTAGGTCACAGTGCCTGAAAGCATATTTTCATCCTCCGTGGAAGAAAAAGGCATCTTTGGTCTAATAGGTTCGCAGCTGTTGCAAACCAGAGCAAACCCATTGAGGTCAGGGGAGACGCAGGACCTCCTGCTACCGCTACTGGTGCCCAGGTACCCGGGAGATCCTGCACCGAGCCCTGCCCCGCTTCTAGTTAAATGCTGCCCCACATCTGAAGTATTCTCTCTTGTTTTTTGAAATGGCAATGTTCCTGTTTAAATCCCGTCTTCCTCATGCCAGGAGAGATTAACAATTTCTCAACTAGGTGCAAAATACACTGATCTGCTTAAAGTTTATGCCAGTTCCATGCTACCAAGAGCAGTGCAAGGTGTGTGGGAAGGAGAAAGCTCTAGTGGAGAAATGAGCAACTTCCACATTGATTTAAAGAATCTCACAATACTTATCAAGTAGATTGCTCATCATTTTGCTTTTCCTTGAAAATCCAGATCCTTTTAGACGTCTATAATCTAGATTTATTTGTGTCCTGATTTTTTTTTTTCAAATTCTGAGAACGAAACCTACAGTGTGATGAATTTCATTGCAACTTCCAGATTCCCAAGAGCTTTGATGAATTCTCAGTGCCTTGATTTCCTCTCTCTTTGATGCCAATAGGAGGCAAAACCCTTCACAGGTTTAAGTAGTCATAACTGCTTGATTTCTGAAGAGCATACCCCACTAACGTGCCCATCTTGCAGGCAGTGCTGTGAAACTTGATTATCATCCATGCACGTTGCTTTAGGAACACTAGGTGGAAGTGCCTTTGATCAAAAATGTAGTCAGAGCATGATTTTCAAAATATTCAACTCCCACTGAAATCCAAACTCTACCGACTAGCTTTAAAGAAAACAGATTTAGGTCAGCACTGAACACTTTTGAAAATCCAAATCTGAAGTAGAATAACTCCGTGTGGGCACCACTTCCTAAATGCAAGACACAGGCAGATCAGGTCTGACTAAATGTAAAACTGCTGAAATTTATGTAAAACCATACTTGAACCTTTGCTGAGCTTTGAACAGTTTGTTTTCAATTAATTTGCAATTTTTCCTTACCTCACAAATGATGAGTTCTGGTAGCAGCTGGGAGCTGGACTGCCACAAGTGTTGTTTCCATGGCATTTCCAGTCTGACTGGAAGCCAGAAACATTAGAAAGCTCATGAGACAGCCTGTTTTCAAGAGTTCTCAAGCAAATTTTGGCTGATCCAGGATGTTTGGATGACTTCAGAAAAGCATCTAAACTGGGGCATATCTCATAGCCAAGCTAAGCCCAAACCTAGAGAAGTCTGCCTGCAACAAGATGTGATTTGAGGAAGGCAGGAGTCGGCAAATACTTTCTGTGGTTTATTTTTAAAGCCAGGCAGAGCAGAGATAATAAAGAGATATCCGGAAATATAAGATCAACCCATTGTTTTCCAGTTCAAGATTTCAAACTTTACTGGAATCCAGCTCTCCTGCCACACAAAAGCATTTATTTGGGTGAAATGAATTTTGGTGGGGTTTGAAGATGAGGAACTCTGTGCTGGGATCTCTACCCTGCACAGGGTATGTTTCTATATGTGAGAGAAGAGCAATTGCTGTTTTCCCCATTTTATCCAAGGTAAGCATGGGCTCTAAGTTCCTGACAAGGTGCCAATAAAATTTGCAGTGGCATAGGCTTTTCCACCCATATACTAGCGAGACCAAAGCTGAAAATCTACAGTTAGGCTTTGCATCTGTAATTCACATTTTCATTCCTGTGACAGAGCCTTTCCTTCCGCAAGTTGTGTATTAGCTTGTTATCAAGTTTTCCTTGAGTGCCAAATTGAAACCATAAAAAAATAACAGTTCGTTCCTCCTGAACACTTGTAGCTGAGGTGCCAAGTTAAGAGAAATTTGTTATGGTGATAGCTTGCAGCTTGAGCAGTCAGGTAAGTAATGAATTTTCCTGGAGTTGGAACGATGTTGGAGAAGCCCATAACCTGACCTGAGAGACGAGTTTATAGAAAACTTCCAAGTTCACCCTAACTTTGGCTACTGTGAAGCCATGCACACATTTTGCTCTAAGCAATTTAGAGCCCCAGCTGTCTCTTTGTCAGCCAGAGGCAAATATTGAAATGGGCTCGTTTCGTACCCTCTCCTACTGCACCAACCCCCCCCCCCCCTTTACTTACACCTCCTGACCAAGCTTTCCCTACCACTTCCTCATGCATTTAATCATCGCAAAGGCTCGTTGCAATCCAGCGGCAACGTTGCTAGAAATATCCCCACACAGCAGTAGCGCGTTCGGGGGAGAGCGTACGAATATCCCTTCCACCCCACGGACATCGTGCCGGCTGCCACGACTCGGCGGCAGCACTTGGGCTCCGACCCAGTGGGTTCACTGCAGCTGCTCTTGTCATAGAAAGGAGCATCTCAAGACGCCGCTCAGCACCTATTCGTGCACAGCCAAACTTGTCTGTGAAAGATGAGAGTTTCTGATTTAGCTGGTGGGGACAGTGAGCCAGTCTGGAGAGCCTAAACCCCTCATTTAGCGTTTCCCCCATTGCATGGCTCAGGCAAACAAGAGCCATGAGACATCAGGGACCGGCACATACACCTGACACAGACGCTCCGGTCACTTCGTGTCAGGGTTAGACACACACAACCCTCTTCTTCAGCAGCACCTTCTGATAACTGAGGTCCATCAGAAAGGTCCGAGGGCCACCGCTGGAGAGCAGCTGCCGCCAGCGTTACACCCCTGCTCGCCCCACCGCCTGGCTCGGGGGCACGCCGAGAGCTGGCAGGAGCACGCAGCATGCGGGTCCTCCTCAAGTCCCTAAAACACAGGATGCCTCAATAGGATGTGTGCCCTACTTCTCTAACTCCCAAGACTGGTTCCTTTCCTCAGGGAAGATGTCTTCTCTCTGAAACAGAGAGCATACAACTTCAAATACAGAGTTTTCGGCGTGTTCTTGGTGGAAGCGGAGCTGCCTGCTACAGCTAGTGCCTCAATAACCAAGAGGGGGGGGGGGGGGAAGCCCCAAACAAATAAAAAATCTGAATGCATTCATTTAGCCTTCTCTCCATGAAGTACCGAGTTCATCATTTTCTCTAAATCAAAGAGAAGATGAATGCTAAGAGTGATTCCAACTTCTCGGTGCAGATATAACAAACTATTTCCTGGCTCCAAATCTCAATCAACCACCATGCAAGAAAATACATATGCATATTTGTATTTCTTATTTGATCAATGTGAAGATTGCTTCCATTTTTTGTTTCAAAAGAAACTAAGAAAACACATTTTTAAAATTCACTGAGAAGAGTAGATTGAGCTAGAAGATCAAACTCCCAATTGATTGCATTATTCAGGGTCACTGCAGCAAATTCAGGGTATCGACTGGTTTAGTTACTTTTTTAGCAATCAGACACAATATATTACCAGATCTTTAGTTTTATTAGCTGCACCACAGATCCCAAAGAGACCTCAGCTCAGTTTGTTTTTCTTTCTGCTGCATATAATGCCCCCGGCTTCTGGTGTACATGCTACTTCATTCTGCACCTGAATTTCTTATGTTGTGTTCAGAAACGGGGGCCTCTTTCCTCGATGGACTTCAAAGCTCATAAAACAGGCCAATTCTTTCATATAAATATATTAAGAGCACACTTGCAGTTCGGAAGAACAATTTGGCTTTACAACAGCAATCCCTGCTAACGTCTCGTGATGTGAGCAGCGAGATGAATTTTGCCAACTCTAACACGTGGTTACTCATCACAAGGTTTATCTGCAAATTTCACACAGCAGGACTCCTTTGTCAAAACAACCCTCTGCTGCAGAAGTCTCTTCTGCAGGAGCTCCACAGGGCCCCGAGTGCTTCGACGTGTCAATCAACTTCTCTGGGTTCACGCCTCGTTTTGGGCTCTCCGCACGGAGCAGGTGAGCTCTGGAATCCCACCAGGAGAGCGCTGGGTGCTGCTCCGCCAGCTCGCACGGACTGCGGCGCTCCTCGGGTCCCTGCCAACGCGCTCCATGGGAGGCATTGAGGAGAGCAGTGCAGAACCAAAGAGGGCTTGGAATGTATTTTAAGGGAACAATTCAACATTTTGCCTGAGCCTACTTGCTTTTCTTCAGATATAAAATATATATATATATATGGTGTGTTCAATGCTTAGTAATGTGTGTGTGAGAATCACTGAGAAAATGTATTTTCAGCATGAAATCTAGCTAATTCCTCTGTTTCATACAGAGGAACATTCCTGTTTACTTCCCTCCCCCCCGCTCCTTTATTAAGTCCTAAACCGGATGAAATAACTATATGTTTCTTAATTTTACTTACATATATAGTTAATGTTATGTTAAACCACAGAGTCTTGCTGCCATCATTTCCTGGACCAAAAAAAAAAAGCCCCAGAAAATCCTCTCTGAGATTCATCTAATTGAGTCTCCCTTTTCCTGTCCCCACAGATCAAAGGTGTTTCAAGTAGAACTTTTTGACTTTGAAAACTACAATCTGGTTGAAGCAGGGTAAGAAATGAGTGGGTAATTGCCAGGGAAAGAAGTTCTGTGACTTGCTATAGAGCCTTGCTCTTAGAAATAAGCTATGATCAAAAAATGAGACTAGTAACATTGATTAAATTTAGTCTTGAAAACTTTTTTGCTTTCGATTTTTAGATACAGAAGGAACTATAACAGTTATTTTTGCAGGGAAAAGAGAAAACTCTTTAGTCTCATGAATATAGGCAATCTTGTAGCCGAAATGATGGTAGGAATATATATCAATACCTGGAAAACATATTCTAACAAGTTTCTTTTGGAGAGGAGAGATTATGAGAAGTGGCAGACAGATGTTGCAATAGCTTATTTCAACAGAAATGAGAGAATGTGCCATGAAGAGTAAAGGTTCTGTAACTTTACGCACCAAGACGACCTGTATAATTGTGCTGTACGTTTTTTAACACAAAGAACAATTGAGCCAACTATCACAAAGCCAAATACTGTAGCTTGCTTTTTTTTTTTGAAGCTTTTTAAAAAAATGTTACCCCAAAAAGGATGAAGGTTGCATCAGACCCTGAGATTTTATTGTAATCATTGGAGAAGTTTTTCTGCAAGAGGGAAATACAGCAACAGTAGTGTGGATTTAGGTGGAGAAAGTCCAAATGAAAACTGACCAGGAGCAAGGAAGTGGAGATTAAAATATCTGATCATTTTATGAGATATGGCTCACCACAAATATAGTTTCTGAAAACTCATTGAGTTTATCAAAGCAAATTGCTCCAAGGATGGCAATGGATATTTCCTTATTTGAAGATGTTAAGAATTTGTGAGGCATAATAATTAAACAATAACCATCACAAATTAATCTAATCCATCAGGTTGTCTAGCAGAACAACACATGGACTTCATCACTAATGAGTGAAGAACAATACTCATTGTTTACAAGATGAGTGGTGAGGACACTACAAAAGTCAGAAGTTTTTTAGATACATGAAGTATGACACTTTATGTGAAGTCAGTTTATAACCAAAGACTGAAAATTGACTAATATTTAGTCCTTTGTAGTCTTCTAACAGTATCTTGCTTTTACTTGTTATTACTTCATGCAACCAGGATTCTTAATAAACTGTTTTACAATAACTAAGCAAAGACAGACAGGTTATAAAGTAGATTAATTTGGTCATAAGGGTTTTTTGATTTTTCAGCATTGATTATTCATCATTATCATGAGCAAGCACTTTTTTCCCCACTAAAAAGATCATGCAATTCACTGTTAGACATAATTTTGTGCCAGTTATTCAATTAATGTCTGCACATATGCAAAGATTAGAACTTTAGACTAATCCCCTTCACTGTAAGAGTTTCCTCTTGTCATCCATCACTTCAGTAAAATAAGAATCCTTACATATCCCACCTCTTCTAAATAAAACAAATACATTTGAAACAGATAAGTTAATTCAGTTGCTGGAACTCATTCTTCATTCGCATTCAGTGATAAACAACATCAGACCAAACACCACCAGTCTTCAAACAATATCGCCCTTCAATAGCCAATAATCATCCTTCAGACACAGGCCAAATCCTTCTATAACTCAAAAAAGCAAAGATTTGCAGGTCAGATCATTACCTGAGAAAGCACAACCTCTTTCTGCAACAGTACGTGTTACCTTGGTGTGAAGGAGCAGCACAGCAGCTCCTCACGTGGCGGCTCTGAAGACGACCAGGCTGCAAGGACAGAAAACAGACACAGCCTTGTCCCATCCCCACCAGCTGGAGAACTTGGGAGACCAAAGCTCATCAAGGCTGGGTTCACCGAAGCTACCAATCACCCCACACCTTCCAGAGGCAGGTGGTTCACATTTGCATTTTGAGGTCATTTACTAAGAATAGGTTTTGTGCTTCAAACACATGTCTGCTTGAAACCTTAAAATACAAGAGCTTGCCCCAAACAGTGCTAAACTCAGGGGTAGCCCCTTCATTAAAAGGAAATTAACCAAATTCATATACCAAAGCTTGATACTGAAAGCCTTTGCCTTGAAGTTAACCTGTAAGAAATGATCCCTTTCTGATCGTAAAAGTCCATTTCTGAGTGAATAACTCTTTTCCAGTTACTTCTATAGAACTCAAGTATTAACAGTTCTGGAGCATATCTTTTATACTAGGAGGTATATAAAGTTTGTCTATATAAGTTATATACTTATTTACACAAGTAGAGATGGAGGAAAGTGTGATTGAGAAAACAAACACAAGATGGAGAAAATAAGCTGCTGATGCAAAGCCTACAAGCAGCCTTCATTTCCTTTTCATTTTCTATGGGTACAATAGTTGCATCTGTTTTTCCTCTGCTTTCCACTCCCACTATATCACAATTCTGCACAACAATGTGACAGTTTCTATCCTAACTGTGCTTCAGGCCAGCTGAAGGCATGGAAAGTAAAGACCAAACCTGAATGTTCCTGAATATTGGAACATGAGATCATTTCAAAAGACAGAAATAGGATATTTTTTCTCCTATCCTCTGACCATTCCATGTTCTTGATGGCCAGCATTGGCTTCCGAATGGAAAATTCTTACTTCATCTAATGATCCAGTTTTCCTCTCTTTCCCTTGTTTGTCAAAGCCCTGAGTGCATTGCACTGTTCTCTCTCTTTTATTTAAGATCTAGGATGGTCTTAAGTAAGATAGATAGTCTGTTTTCAGTGCTGTGGCATGCATCTGTTTATGAATAATGAGTATCACAGACAGACTGATTAATAGCAATTTTATATTGTGGCAAGAGGCTAGAAAGGAGGACATTGTGTGGAGTATTTATTAATAAAGTACAGTCAGCAGCACACAATGAATAAGGACCATGGGGGAAAGAAAGGGAAGGAGATAAAGGGAACCCTGTGCCCTGGAGCTGCTGAGAGCATGGGACGCAGGTGGCCAAGCAGGGCAGTGCAAAAGGGGGAAGAACATGAGTGAAAGACGGTGAGAAGTGAGCAAGAGAATCACATGAACTTAATTCAGGAGCAGGAACGGCTTCTGATTAATTCTCTAATGCAGGTGAGGAGCGGGGATGATGAGAGCAGTACCTCACTGGCAAAACAGGGGTATATGTTTAAAGGGGCAATCTTTACCCTGAGCTGAACCGATGAACGCACAGCATACCTGTATCAGTAGAGCCATAGTCTCAGTCCCATCAGTCACTTAAACCTGCCATTCAAACACAAAGTTGCAGTTCTCAGGTTAAAGATCTGCCAAAGTGGGCACCCGCTGGGATTTCCCCGCTATCGGTATCACTGTCTAACAACCCCTTCCAAAAAGTCCCGGGCTGAATTACCCCAAGTCTCAGACAGACCATACAGAACTCCAATATCTATAGCTGGAGAGCGTATATTTGCAGCTTACCAGCAATAATATTTTCAGTTAATTTAGCCATTCCTGACAAATAAAATGCAAGAAGTTTGCGAGATTCAAAATAACTTCTAAGACAGGCTTGTTTGCATCCGTTGACACTTTTTTTCATATTTAAGAACCAGATCACACAGTAGGTCACCTCTAGTGACAAACACTTGTCATGGACATGTTTTAGCCATTCATTAATAGCTTCTAAAATTCTCAGCAAACAAAAGGAAAAACTTTAGAAAAGCAAAAAAACCAATTTTACCATACATATGTTAAAGCTGCAAGCACACTTTGTGAGTTGTTCTGACAGAGAGAGCAAGAAAAGAAACAAAACATACCTACCCATCCGCACACAAGACAAGCAAAAAAAATCAAATATATAGATACATAATAAAAATAAATAAAAGCTATTTTTATTTTTCCTACTAGTATTTATTTCCCCACTAGTATTTTTCAGAAGAGGCAGAAATAACCTTGGTATCCTTTTCTTTGAAAACTAGAAATTTACTGCGTATGTGCACATCCACGGCCAACCAAAACCTCGCATATTGCTCATCACTGACCTTTCTTACCAAGTAATATTTTCACCCTCTAAAGAGGCTATAAATTAATCTGAAATAGTGCTATGTAATATCTTGGTTTTAACGTTTTTCTGGTTTTTCTTCTGAAAATAATAACTTTGCTGTGAAACAAGAATCCCCAGTGAATACCCACTGTGTCAAACAGAACCGGTATGAGACCTCCAGTTCCTATTCCCAGTCACATGCTCATCCACTAACTAAGCTCAATTTTCTTAGTCCCTTCTCTATCCTTATCTCTTGTTAGGAAAATAGCAATTTCTTCCTGTTACTCCACTTAGTCATAAAAACCAAGTATAATTGCAAGTTTTTTTTATTGTGTTTTTCTCAAAACCCCACACTTCCTCATTTAAGGTACAATAGAGAAGTATTGTTATTGTAGCTACTTGTTGTTGTGTTGGTTTGTATATCAATTTTTACTCTAAGGATGATATACAGAGCTCAGCTGGACAAAAGTGTAATAGATTTTACCAATCTATTTTCAAGGTTATTTGTCTTTCTGCTTATGCTTCTCAAAGAATTTATTTGCAATTTCTTCTTTGTCTCAATACCTACACAGTGTGTCTTTTTTTTTTTTTTAATTCAGTGAATAACTGCCTTAGTGATATGTAAAGCCAGGCAAAAACCTCATTTGCTGTATATAACTTCTGTTTCCAGTGACTAGTCCTGTCAATCAACTGGTCTCAGGCTCCTGCAAAAGTATGTCAGAAGCCGTGTTTTTCTTGCTATTACCTATAATCAGTGTGAAAGCAGAAGGCACATTATTTCATCTGTAGTTGTGTTGTATAAAAAAAAAGGTCCCTTAAACCTCACCAAGATTCAGCAGCTGCAGATAAGACAAAGCCTCAATTAATTTCTCAGCATCAAGTCTTTCTGCATCAGATTTATTTTTTTTTGACCCTACCAGTTTGAAACTACCAAGGTAGATGATCAAAGAGGCCATAGGCAGTGACTGTCCCTTACAAGCAGATGAACTATGATGGGAGAAAAGAAGAATATTTTCACTCCTTTTCCTTTGCTGCTGTTTGGCCCTTTGTGCAGCGCAGGATGTTCTTCCAGAAGAAATCGCTCACATTCAGCTCCATCTTCCTGTGAGACTCTTTCCGCCCTAGATAAGGACCTTCTCTCCTGAAATTCAGAACATCATTAATACGATTTTTGAAAGAAGCTCTTTTATAGGCATTTATGGGTCAAGTTCTCTTTGATAGACGTAGTAAACCGTACGGAAAGTTGTCCACTTTAGGATAGCCTAAGGAAGATCCATGTCACCCCATAGGTATTTACTGGGGGACCACAGTGGGAACCGGTGAGGGAAGAAAGGGCATCTACAAAGACCCATATCGTTAGTACTCTCGTAGTCATTCCCCAGTAGGTGTACGTGCCATTCCAGTCCGTGACCTGCAACACCAGCACCCTCCCATAGGCACGGGTTCAGCCAGGGGTCACCCCTGGGCAGTTCTGCACGCCAGCCCTCCGTAACCACCCCAGACACCGGCCACAGGCAGAGCAGGCTCAGCACTTAGTTTGTCTTTCGGTCTTCTGGCGTTTTTCAGGGTTGTAGCTTAAATACGGGCCGTTCCCAAAAGGCAGCCTTGCTGGATCTTCAACCCCACGGGGTGAACCGGGAGCTCAGAGAAACTCCATTTCTAACGATGGGCAGCCCAACGAGCGGCAGCGGGTACGGCTCCGGAGGGTCCCTCCCGCCTCCAGTGCTCGCACAGGGAGTATGAAGGGAACCCGCTCCTGATGTTTCTGTCCGCTTCGGACCGCTCCTTTCCTCCTCTGGACTTTTTTGCCGTTCATTTCCCCATGCATTTAAAGCGGAACTTGATGAAATTCAGTTGTTTAAATAGCAAAAAGCCGGAAACGCTATCGATTTGGTGTCATTTATTTCAGTCACATACTGTGAGCACGAATTCCTGCCTGTGAGAGAGCAGTATATGGATTAATAGGATGGGATGCCCTTCTGAAGAGCACAGCCTTCTCAGAAATGTGGGGTATTTATTGTTTGTTCTTCATGTATATATCAAAATCATAAAGTAACTCCATTCTAGTCTTTTTAGCATTTCTTATACTTCTGCCCATTTCAAAATTATATCTTTGTTCCATAAAATGCAAAAGCTTCTGAAGGTTGCTTGGAAGGGGACCATATTACAAATAAAAACATCATAAAACAAGATGAGCTGTATTTCTTTTTAACAGCTCATCATCAGTTTTCTCAAAAGAATACTTGTTTCACTGGAAGGAAAACCACTTCAGCTGAAGTAATTCCTCAGATTTTTAATTAGTACATTCCTCTTCAGGATTCGTCTTTTAATAGCTAATTTCTTCACCTGCCCATCTTTCTTAATTCTTGAAAACAATCCTCTTAGCAGTTCCAGCAGTGATGTGTTTCGCATGACAACATTTAAAGATGTATCATTAAAGAAATAATAAAACTGACCAGCTCAGAGACTAATTTTAGAGTGAATATGGAATAAGTCGCAGCTACTTGTTAGGTCGAATTTTATTTAATTGAATGCAAACAGAAAAGAATAGAGGCAGTATTTCCCTGCAACATGGCCTCGCATAGCCTGAGAAGCAGGAAAAGGCACCAGGTACCCCAGAAATATTCTGCTTTTGAGGAGCAGCTTCCACCCCAGGCTGATGGGCTTTTCAGGTTTGTATCCCTAATTTTTCGCTCTCCTCCGCGTGCTGCAGACAAGCATCTCTCCCTGCTCCTCACCAGGCCCCTTGAGAAAACCTGCTGTGTCCTTGCAAATAGCTTGTGACCTTTCCAGGAGCATAAAAGCACCTCTACGCTCACCAGAGATCTGTGTACTTTCACAGGTGTAAACCGGTCATTTTACGTTATCGTCTAGGAAACCTGAGAAAATTAAGTTAGAACAATATTAATATTTTATCTCGTATAATCATGCCAGTTCAGTCCTGAAGATCTCACGACCACTCTTCACGGCGTGCCTTCGAATCCGCAAGCGGAAGAGTCCAAAGCTCTAACCCCTTCCTACACACAGGCATACACACGGTGTTTAAGTAAACACATGCTCTTCTTTGAAAATATGGAAACTGTAGGTATAAGAAAAAAAAATTACTCAGAGCAAAATTCATATTCCTCTTTGAAACTGCTACATAGGTTATTTTATTCAAAGACTTAAAATTGGAAATCAACTGATTTCTTATTTCTGCACAATATGCTGCCTGGTCTACCACTGCTCAATGGTTATTTTTACGTGAACTTCCAGAGTCTCTGTTCTATTTAAAAATACATATTTTATTTTCTCCTTCATACAGAAGTTTGGGTTTTTTCTCAGCAGTAATTCCATTTGTCTCACTGCCGGTACCACTGAACCCGAACAAGGCTGTTTACTGTTCTTTTGCAATTTGAGGCACAAGAAGAATAAACTCAGACACCAAAGTGGCTACAAGCACTGCCGCCCTGAAAGCAGCCGGTCAGCCTAGTCTGGTGTCGTGCACACTCACACAGGTGGTAAGATAAAAATCGGACGCATTCCAGATTTGTCCTGCAGAGCCACAACTGTGAACTATTCCATCTCCGTCCCCTCCAAGTGCTCTCTTGTCCGTAATAGGCAACATGGATATTTGGTATTACTGTAATTCCTAATTCCTCGGGTTCATTCTTTATACTTTTATTTCCTTCTGTAGAATGAGGACAACGGAAGAAAACTTGTTACACCCCAGGTGCTGGAAGAGCAGACTGTCAAGCATCTTGGTTTCAACTCCAGCACACGTCACCTTCACTTACGCTGTAGGACTACGATAACTTTATTGACTTCACCTATTTTTAGCTGAAGCACAGAACCATATATCAGAAAATTTGGATCATCATCCTGATTTAATGGTATAGAATGACTTTCAAGCATTGTAAGACAGGGTGATTCATCACAGGGACTGGTTCCCAGGGCTCTGCTTTGTGAAAGGCTTGGTTGGATAAGCACCAGCCAAAGCAGGAAGGAAAAAATAGTAGAAATATTCGGCAAGCATCCTTTTCTTTTTTAAGCCACCATTAAACACAATAAATATTTATGTAAAAATAATGTTCTAACAGCTTCTGAAAAATGAGAAAAAGCACAATGTTGGGTAACAGCTGACTGTTTCAAATCCAGTGCAGCTGATTAAGCAGTGTTGATGAAACCGAGGAAAACTGTAAAGATTGGTCTCAAAGTCACACAAACAGAAGAAAAACGGTCTACGGAGGAGAATGTTCTATTTCTGGGAAAGTAGGTTTGCTTTTGTGAGGGCAGGAAAGGAAATGACTACTTAAAGCATATCCTTCCTGCAAGAGGTGATACCAAGTCGAGGGCCTGGGTTGCTGAGAAATTTGCTGTAGATGCAAGGGACGGCTGAAAGGTGCAGCGTCCCCGCTGCCCAGGTTCCGTCTGTAACCAAATGTTGGAATTTGGTCTCCGTCACGGGATAATCGGTGGCTCAGGTTTGCCGGGAACTGTCACTGGCGACGGATGGGGGCGAGAACAGGAGCCAACGTAAGGTGCGGTGGGTGAGCCTGAGGTGGGGAGGACGGCGGTGGGGAGGGGGCCGGCGGGCTCGAGACCTGCGCAGACCTCCGGGGCTTGCTGCAACAGCCAGACATCCCCCTCGCTTCTCGAAACCACTGCATTTTTAACTTCGCTTCAGGCTCTGTGCTCCCAAGGAGGCGGCAACGTTTGTAACTCCCAACACGTCGCCGTGTGCCGCGCAGCGATACGGTCTGTCTCGGGAGGATCGACAGCTCCCTGCGCGGAGCGCGCACCTTCCTCTGAGTTTGTGCAGACTAGATGAGGAAGATTTTTATCCAGGGAAAAAAAACATGTTATCCGATAGGAAAAGGTAGCAAAACGTGGAGAGGGGAAAAGCGCTTGGTTAATTTTAAGTGAAAAAAGAACGAAGTCGGGCATTAATTTTCAACTGGCTGAGATCTTTCCAGTCCTACGGGTTCATTTTTAATGTTTGTCTGAGTTTTTATTCTTGTTTGTCTGATCCTTTCGGAATATTTATTCTTAATAATAAATAGAGCTGAGGTTTTTAACGTCAGGATTTTGAAATACCTAAACATGGTTACATGCACAAAGTCTAGAGATTATGGCAGAATTTCATAAAACACAGCTATGATATAAACTCTGTGTAGTAAAAGTTGCCTACAAGTAAAAATAGCCTTTTAGCTTTGCTTCTGCTGCTTGAAATGGAACCAAATATCTCAGTGCCTATTAAAATAGCAGCTCTATAACTGAATAATGCTGAAGGATCTAAAAAAAAAAAAGCATATTGGTACAGAGTATTAGTATCCCTACTTTTACAAGTAAAGCTTTTACATTAATTAGTGTCTCCACATGCTTATAGTTTTGGAGATGTCCCAGAAAAGAGTTTCTAGGGATTGGAAGCCTCTGGCAGACTTCAGCAAAATCTAATAGGTCAGAGTAGAAAGGACCATTTATTTATTCATTTATCTCTCCATCCCGTTGTGAAAAGATGAAATGGCTCCTGTAAATGAATATTAAATCAAGATCCTAGGCAAGTAAAACGTTACAATCCTTTCTGATTCCATACCTTTATAAAGAGCATAGAAAGGAGGAAGGCAGACATCTCTCACTTACAGGCACACCACCAGGCTTCCAAACCTCCAAAGCTGCATTTTCCAGGCAGGACCCCTTGCCTTCCAGTGGGATCCATTGGAATGAGCATGCAGAAAACCATGAAGTTTTAGTTCTCTGGGGACTGCAGGCCTGCACCTGACCACTCTATTCCATACCATTTCAGTAGGAATTGGTCTTTTAAAAATGCTCTTTTTAGTTCAGCTTTCAGAGAAAAGGTGACTGGTATAATTACCCTCGCCGTCAGTCTCAGCTCTGCTCCTTATCTTTTCACTGAACAAGCGGAGCTGGACAGAAGTCGGCAGGATTAGGCCATGGAGCAGGTCTGGGCAGTCAGTTCTATGACTGCTTTCCTAGTATTTCTTTTGAAAGAGTTAGGCGACCATTCTGCTATAGTGGAGGCTTTGAAGAGATTAATATAATTTCTTTATACAGGAAATTATATATTTATATATAAAACCCAACTGATTACATATTAAAACCACTAGTATTTACTAGTTAATTTGAAAATTTCTTAACTGTAGCAACTACCATACTGGTTTCCTTTTATATTCAAGACCCCTCTTTACTAAAAGAAAAAAAAAAAAAAACCGCAACCAAAAAAAAGGTCTTTGTCTAAAGGGCATTTTGGACCTTTTGCTTCAATTACAGTGGATTTTCTTCCATATTTGAACTACTAAGACCTAAAATACTGGCACATTGCCATCCACCAGAACTCATGTAGAAATTGAAATCATAAAATAAGCACATGGAGACTAACCATCAGAAAAGAAAAAAAAAAAAAGAAAACTAAACAAAACCAATGTGCTCCAGGGCAGCACAAGACAAACATTTGTTCACAGGAAGATGACAAGCTTTACTTTCCTTGGCAGCTAGGAAAGACAGCAATATACACCAGAGGAAAGAGCCCAATTAAGGCAATTAAAGAAGCAGCAATCAGAAGTTGACCAAGCTGAATGCTTTTCCAAGTGCAGCCGTGTTTCTGATAGATGACATTCCTGTACGCTGCGGTATTTCATACATTTTCTTTCTTGCTCTAGCTCCTGTTTGATCAGTCAGGGAACAGTATTAAACTTTTACTTTAGTGTAATTTACTTTATACTCCATTACAAGTTAGACAAATGTATTTTCATGGTAAATTTGGGTCAAGTGAATAAATTAGAATCGTATTTCTCTGCCTTCTACCTTCTTTGGTAATAATTTGACAGTTTTGTTACTAACATCATAAATCTGCTTGAGGTCATCATAAAGGCAATGTGAGAAAAGCAGAGCTAACTGCACTCTCAGCTTTGAATAGTTTCTAATTTAGGAGCAAGGATTACTGCCCTGCCCAGAAACAGGACCACTTTTATTACTCGTCGTTGCCTCTGGGTAAATACCGCATTTCCCCCCCTCCCAAATCTGCACAGGATGATAGCCTGAGTGCAATCACAATGGAGAAAATCCTTGAAAACACTATAAAAAAGCCTGATTCGGGCTGTATTCCAGTTTTTCCTTTTGCTTCTGCACACAGAAGCAAAACATAGCTTGGATGGAAATTGCTTACATCTTATTCTAGTAATTTTACCATGGCATAACCATCTGTTTCCAGCCTGCTGGCTCTAATTGTACATCAGGAAAATACCCACCCTACAGGTTCCCCGTGCCTGCCAGCCAGCCAGAGACAGAGTGGGCCTGGGCTTTGTGTACTCCACGTGCCATTGAGCTTTACTGCCTCAGCGATACTGGAAGGACACAATGGGAAAAAGCCCAGAACTCAATATCCTGGTTTGCTTCAATAGGTAAGGAAAGGGAAGGCAGTATTACGGTCTCTAAACATGCAGTAAACTCAGTGGGAAAACCTTTCTGATGATTTCCCGTGAGGTACGGAAAGCTTAATTCAATTATTCATTTATATGCTTTTATTGCAGCTTGTCGTCCTCCTCTTAGTCGCTCCATCACACGTCCTCCTGCCCCAGAAAAAAACCAACCACCAAACCTGTAACAAAATCCTTCGCATCACATCCCCTTCTTAGAGGTGATATTTAATTATAAGGGATAGAGTCAGCTGGCCCAAATTAGACAACAGAAATACTTAAGCACATGCTTAATTAAAAGATCAAATATTGGGCGTTAAGTATATCTTTAAATGCTTTGTTGAATTAGGCCACAAAGCAGAATGTCACTTTTCAGTCTAATTTTCCGCTATCGCTTTTTTTTCTGCATTCACGTGAGCAGTTTCCAACCAAGCTGTTACGCTGGTTACCTGAAGCGCGTCAGGACTCGACCACCCGCCAGCTGCAGCTACTGAACAGGCTGTTGCAGCTTAGAAAATGCCTTTGACTCCCATGGTAGACTCCAAGTAGCTTTTCCTGCCTCAGGGCCCTCTTCCCTCTAATAAATGTAAAATTACAGGGGCTTGCCATTAGATTGGGTTTTTTAATCAGCCTTAAGGAGCTGTAGGAATAACATCTAGCGTTTAAGTTTTGGAGTAGCCATTTGCAATATTGTAGCTGTATTGAATGTTGTAGCATGGAGTTTTTAATGTAGAATTGTGTAATTTTTATTATAAACTTACATGCCCTAACATTTTTTGTAAAGTTTCCCTCAAAGTACCAGCACTTCTGCAGACTAGTGGCTTTCTAAGTAAGCTCCATGGATGGTCTTGTGTTCCTTAACCACATTACAGCTTCCGTACTCAGGAATGGGAGGACTAAACTACCCAATGCTCAATAGTTTGGGGGTTTATTTTTTCCCTTGAAAGAGCATGTTTCTTTTTCAAAATAACTACATTGCCTTACCCTTCTGCTCGACAAGCCTTTTGAAGCCTCAGTGTGAGGAGGTTAAGAAGCACAGCTATATACTTTACATACAGCATAGGCACTACCAGTTGCTTCAATAACAGTTCCCAAAACACTTTTCAACACTTCTTTGAGCACATTATGCATATAAGGACACACAGCTTTTAAGGATTTCCATTAATGTCATCCAGCAAGAAACAATCTACGAACCCCCAGCTCATCCACAGGAAAAAAACCCAAAAACATATATGTATTGCAGAAAGCAAAACGTTGAAATATACTTTTTGATATTCTGAATCAGATTTTTTAGGGGGAAAAAAAGGAAAACCCACCCAAAAAAAGCCCATAAAGTGTTCTTTAGCTGTGGAGAAGACACCTGTGATTAATTCTAGCAAGGCAGGTGTCCTGGATAAGGGCTCCTGGGTATTTTTTTCTGGGTGTTAGTAGCCGTGTGGTGTTGCTTCAGAGGCAAGGTCAGTAGGCTCTGTTAAAGAGTTCACTTTTAGGTGATACTGGATGGTCCAGTGCTCATCTGGATGCTCAGCATGTCGCCAAGCCTGGAGACGCTGACCTGCTTGTATGGACCAGGTGAGCACGGTCGTGTTGGTTGGGAGCTCTTTTTCTGCTGCTCTAGATGCTCTTGAGTTTCCTCGGCTTAAAAAGTGAATTATCCTGATTTGTATTCTAATAAAGTCTCCATTTAGTCTGAAGGAATTTTGTTCTTTGCGGGGAGCTTGCTGCAGAGAAAGGCACACCTCTTTCAAAGTGCTGGCCTGGGGTCCTCTCCCATTAGGAAGCAATGGCTGAGTGTTGCTTTTAAACAGAAGCCTTACCAGGCTTGATTTAAAATATTGTGGGAGGACAGTAAGTAATGTGATACTGTAATTTGACAAACTTTTGATCTAGATGCAAAATTTTCTTAGCTCTTCACGTTCTCGTGCATGTTAATGTATTGCATGTTGTAGACCTTAAATGTTCCTGAATTATTGGAGGTGCCAGTGGGCGCGCAGAAGTATTTTTCACAAAAAGAGATGCTTTACTCTTCTGCCTGGTGTTTGGAAATGCCAGTATTGCTGAAAATAGTTAATAATTCCTTATGTATTTCCAAGGTGGAAGCATGTGTCTAACAGTGACAAGTAAAGTTGATTAGTAATAAAAAAGGAGGTTTGTCAGGTGCTGGCTTGTGAGATTTAGCCTGTACGAATGTTTGAGTTTCTCAAGGGAGTGAATGAAGAAATTGGAAGTCGGCTTCATTTCAGGCTTTTGTTGTGTCGTCTTTGCTAAAAACATAACGTTAAAGAAGCAAAGAGTGGTGTTAGGGGAGAAAATGGTGATAAAGGCATCCGTACACCTGCTACTTCTGTGCTTAAGCAGTTGGAAGCTGCTGCTAAACAAGCAAAGGTTTGATGGCTCAAATAGAAAATTGTCCTTGGCTTGGAGACAGGGGCTGTGAGGGGGGGGCGCTGCCTTGCTTCTGCCTGGCTGTGGGAGTCTCTGCGGAGCTGGTGCAGCCACCCGTCTTGTCGATCAGTTACGTGTAAATTTGGGTTTCTGAAAGACGAAATTGGTTTCGAGGAATGACATTCTGGAACAAGGCTCCCCAAGAGGAATTTGAATGTAAGCTTCATTTATCGAAGTAATAACACAAGTTGCCTGCGGAGGCCTGGGCTCCAGGGCCCCGGAGGTGCCTCTCAGTCCCGTGTTGCTGTTCTCGGGTGCGGGGAGTGTACGAGAGCTGCTGGAGCCAGCATAAAAGGGGTAAAATTCAATAGAATAACATTCTATTTGCCCGTGTTAAAAGGCTTCTGTAAAACGTGCACTACAAAAGGAATTTTTTGCCTTGTTTTTTACTAACTTTCTGGGTTCAGTGGGGGAATTATTCATAATCACAGCTTAATTTATTAAATTCTCAAAGCAATGTGTTCCAGCATTCATTGATGATGCACAGATGAGAAAGTCCATCAGAGGGTTAACAGCCTGAGCAGGCTTACAACATTTGCAATGCAGAGCCAGTTCTAAAAGCTACTTCACAAAGCAGCTGGTGATGGTACAATGATGCTGCACAAGAAAGAGATTGTTATCCAGCTGTCAACTCTCTTACCAGTTTTCATCCATCAGGTGTTTTAGAGGGCCACCTTCTTATGCTGCTGTAATTTAGGACTCATAGCTGTGACATCCTAGGTCCATTTTATGCAAATATAAGTTTTCTGTATGCCAAAAAAACCCTCGACCCCCCCCCACCAAGTGTGATCTTGAAAACTGAAAAATTCAATAGATCTTTCTGTTCAAAATATACATATGTATGTGTATTCTACATACATATAGAAGAGCATTTCCTGGCTTAAAAGTTCCCCTGAGTAGTCAGTACCTACCAATCTTTTTTTGCTTTTGCTTTTACAGTTTTTATCACAGGTCTTACAATAAATCATGAGTGCATGTGCAGCAATAGCTCTGCAGATAAACTGGTTGCTCCATCATTTCCAGCTATTCCAATAGGCAGTAGTAGATTAGTCACAGTTAAGAGTAAGAACACAGACATATGAAACATGCATTTTTTGCTCTGGTGTAGCCGTCTTTAAAAAGACTTAATGTTTTCTTTTCTCAAAGCTTACCTCTTAAAGGCATACTTTCAAGTCTAAATATCTGCTTTCATTACAATAATAATTTTTATGGTTAAACATAAATCTAGAAATCTCAACAGTTCTCACTCTAAAGACTCAAAAAGCTTGTTTTATCTCTCAGCTTGTGAAGATTTGTCAACCTGCAAAGGCTTCAATAGGAGTCAGTGAATACAGTCCCAAGCCAGTTTTCAACTACTCTTGCAAGTGGTTTTATCTGTATTAAAGTATTTGGATGTTTTAATATCTGAAGTGTAACAGCCATAATATCTGACTGACACCTGCCTAATATTCACTGAACTTACTGAATTCCTTGATAGTAAATATTCATGAAGTAGTGGTACCTTGCATTCATGATTCAAGCTGAAAATTAGTATCAGAAGTAGGATGTTGCTTTGTCCGCGAAGTTGTGCTGAGTTTCTCTCTGCCTGTTTCCAAGTGGAGTGATGGAGCAGACAGAGCTCATCTCTCTCTGGGCATTTTTAATCTGTTACCATGAGTCCGAGAGGTATTTTCAAACACGAATTAGCTGCAGGAGCCTGAGTTGGACTGAAAATAAGTGTGCAATGCAAGCTACTGTTACAGGCTGTTGCCGCTGCGCTCCTAGCCTTTCTGCTGTTGCTTTTCTGGGATTTGCTGGGTCTCTGCCGCTGTGGGGTTTATGGGGGCTGTTAGCCACAAAGAAGAGTGGGAAGCCGGTCCCAGCTCCATCCCTGGCTCATAGAGATGATGTTGTCCGAGCCAGCGTGCTCGGGGGCTCTACCCAGTTTTTTAGTCGCACGCGGCTCTGCTGACGTCCACAGGAGCTGGCGTACTGAGATAAGCACAGAACTTTGGCTTGTGCTCAGGTCTTAAACTTGACTTCAGTCTTAAGGACCGCAGTGAATACCATCGAGTGGAATAGTATTGACCTGGCCGCATGTTCAGTTCATGCGGCTCAGCTGGGAATGGTGTTGGAACAAATCCGGGCAGCCCTGCATGTATTTTATAATACGGTGTTTAATAAGCTGTTCATTCTGCTCATTGCAACTGGATAAAACAGATGAACCAAAATATGCTGTGTCTGTTCCCAGAATAGAAAAACCCTGGTGCTTTTTCACCACTTGGTTGGTACTGCCTAATGCTTGTAATCTTTCTAAACTTCTGCCCTCACTGGCGTGATGTGCATACGAGTCCTTTAGTCTAATTTAGCATCATGTGATGTACTGTTTCTTTTTGGTGTTTTCTTTCAGTATTGCATTTAATTTCTTGTAGACTGTGTCCATGCTGACACAGCCTGGTGCAAGGAGCACCAATTTACCTCTTTTTTGCTGTTCATTATTTTATATATCTTTACTGCAATTCATAAATCCACGCCAATGTCATTTTTCCACGAAGTCAGTGCTTCCTAGGTTCTCTTGCCAATTAATTGGAAGTGCTCTTGACAGAAATGACAGATATGCCTGAGGAAGAACTAGAGTCTAGGGCAAAGTGTTAAGATAACTTATAAAGCTGAAATTAATAAGTAGATGAGTTTCTGATGATGTTCTTGAATAAAGTGGCTAATCAATAAAGCACACTTTGAACAAAAACACTCATTCATTATGAGTGCAGGGGCTTGTCTGTGGGTAGAAAAGAGAAAATATGAGCAAAATGTGCTTTTGTGATGTTAACAAGACTTTTATGGTTGAGTATAAGGTTTTAATGCAATTGTTGATATATATCTTCTAGTAACACATTGTAAATCTTGTGTACTTTGGACAAGAAAAATAAGTAGGGATGGTTATAGGATGTGTTGGTTGAGGAATGCCTGTTTTCAGCTACTGGTACAGGGTATTTTTATGCTGCCTTTTCTTATTTTATGCAAAACAGCCTTCAGGGCCACAGCTGCCACCTATTTACCAATTGGACAGGCTGGCATTATGAAGTGTACACTGGCACAATGATTTTTCTCCTTTTCTTTTGCGTATTTTTCTGATTCTACATTTAGTGCCATTTTTAAGACCCCCTAAGCGGTCTCTTGCTCTGTGTGAGTAATATGGGTTTCCCTACAGCTGTCCTATCGATGAGGAATTTGACTTCTTAAGAGTCCATCAAGTCCAATGATGCAAGTCCATGCAGGCTGCACCATAACTCTTAAATGCCATCCTGTAGTCTTTTTCTCACTTAGTATTTATATTCTGTTTTATTCCTTGCAGCCAAGTGAGGCAGGTTACTTGTTATTCAAAAGCTATCAAGAAACTAATCCCTCTTGTGCATCTACCCTTCATTCTGTCTGTCCTGTGTTTTTCTTTGTGATAAGACATGTTCTGTTTTCCTTTCACGTTGTTGGCTTTGTTATTGGCTCTGAGATTCAAAACCATGCTCTCCAAAACTGCTGACAGCCACTATAAAATAATAATCTTGAGTATCTGCAAGCGAAGAGCTTTGTGTGGCTTGCCTGTGGGACACACTGTTCTTCCTGTGAAGTTTTCCTGATACTGAGGGAAAGTTCCCATGTCTAAACTATGGAAATTTCCTTGCCCGTTGTTCAAACCCCAATTCTTATTAAAGTACAAGAGAAATCACGCAGAATCACTTGCATATGTTGTTTAGTCAGGATAACTTCTGCCAGGAAACACATTCTCTAGGATTTTTTCTCTCCATATACTTTCTGAAGTGGGCTCTTTAACAAGGGTGGAGGTTCTGTGTAAATAGTTCTGAAATGGGAATTTATGGTATCAAGGACAGATTTGTAAAGCCACATATTGTCACACGCTCTTAGCAGAGTGACCAGGGCAAGCAGGTACGTCTGGGCTTTGAAGTAGGGCTATGGTTTTTCATGTGCCTTTCATTTCTTATCTTCCTGTAGAATAAACGTTATGCCCTGCAAGTCTGAAATCAGCGTTCTCGGGCAGGGGTTCTCTTCACTGAGCCATCTGGTGGATTTTAGCTGCAAACGTAGGACTGGCCGACTTCATAAACCATCTGCCTTGTTAGTCCTGCTCCTCTGCCTTCATGGTTAGTTTTATAGTTGCATGATGTCTTTCCAGCTTGGTTTAAATTACATGATATGGAACACATTTCAAAATGAGATTCAAATGGCCATACTTTTTGGACTCCATCCTAAAAATACTTGTTTTTCACTGTTCCTCAAGGACACCGACTCTGTTTTGATTTGTGTGCTTCCCTGCATTTTAGATCCAGTCTGGGTATAAGAATTCCTCATGTAGACGTGGTCCAGCAGTAGGAGATCCCTTTAGGCTAAGATTATGTGGCCTTGGAGTAACATGAGTCGATGCAGAACAGCAGGTGGGATATAGTTTCTTTTGTCATAAGACAACACGTTTTCTACTGTACCTTTTGTTTATACTTTAAGCACTAAACCTGCAGTAACAGGCATATGGGGAAAGCAGCTTGAGAGCCTTTTGTACTCATTTTCCTCTCCCCCTTTCCCAATTGTTAATGAACATTCTCCAAGAGCTTTTGTTCCTGTGGGCACTCTGTAATTACTCATGTATGACTTGGAGACAAAGTAAAAAAAGGGCAAGAAGTGGGAAAACTTTCCCAATGCCTCCCCAAACTACATAGGTGTTCATCTGTGCCTCAGTGGGATAATGTCTGTGAGTTACCTCGTTTTTCCTTAGTGTTGTTAAGGGAGTGGATCCCTGCAACAACGTAAGTGTTATTCCGCAAATCTTGCCTGTGGGAAGGACCCATTAGGAAAATCAGCTCTGTGTAATCCTAGTAAATTTTGAAGCAAGGAAAAAAATGGCTGCAGCAGGGTCAAATGGAAAAACTCTCTTTGTTTTCAGTAGGATCAATGTTTCGATAACTGGCCCTGCTTCTCCATAGACTGAGAAGGGAGGGAAAATAATCCGAAGGAAGCAAGGTGGTCATGCAATGATATATATATGCATGGTGTATAGGTCATACTTGTCAAATTGATTTCAAATTTCTAATTGGAATCTCCTTGTTTCCAAAAGTACGGTCTTGGTAAAAACAGGAGGTTTTGCAGGAATTTTCTGCATTTATTGAGTGTTTTAATTTGACTTTATCAAAACGGGTAATTTCTAACATTTTTCAAGTTGTGTAGGAGCACAAGACGAGCAAATCCGAAGCTGTATCTTTTTTTTTTTTTAATGTTTTATAGTAGTTCAGTAAGTCTTATGTTGCCGAAAGTTGGAGATTTTGATTTCTTACTGCTACTTCACTATTTGGATGCATTTCAAAAAAAAAAAATCTGAGACTCCCTTGCATGGGTTATTTAAACTAATTCTGTTCATTTTGCTCCTGGGACTAAGGGGGAGACCTGTGGATTTGGTGCAGTCAAGCCTGTCTCTGTGTACTTACATCCCGAGCCCCTGCTGGAAAAAGGAAGGTATTTTTTTTTCCTTTGATGCAGCAGCTAAAATGGCTTTTCTCAGCCTGCTGTAAAAGGAGCAGGCTTTTATCACGTCTCCTCTTGACCCTGCACGTTCCCACAGGGAAGCAGTTTCTTCTCATAGCTGTCTCTTACACAGAGCTGTAAAATCACATATGGCCAAACTCTGCCACCAGAGCAATGAGTGTTTCCACTGTGGGATGGACTTACGTGAATCTGGCAAAGTTGAATTTCTACTAAATCATACTCTTTGCTTAAACCAAGCACATTTCCAATTTCAGTAGTTAATGTGTGTTCAGCGAGCTGAAAAATATGTGGGTCTGTAAACTGTGTATATGAACGTCAGGTGTTTGCAGGGTGCCTACTACAGTAGTTTAAAGCGAGTAGCCATAGGGAATGTTCCTTTACAGCTGCTGCACAGGAACGAGCTGGTGGGCACGATAAAGCAGACGGGCTGCAATCACCCCCTGACTGCTAGGAGCAAATTGCGGATAGATTCTGTCTTGGGTTTCTTAATTACAAAAACAAGACCAAGTTTTGTGGTTACTGATCCTGCTATTTACTTCACTAGTCATTTAAACGGGTGTGGAAGGGAACTCTTAAGCATTTCATTGCCAAGTAATCATTTCCGTAAAGTAATTGTGGTTTCTGTCTTTACCAGGCATCCTGACCGTGTTTTTCTGCCAGAGAATTCAGGATAGTGAGAGGTTCAAAATCAGTGTGTATATTACCCTTCTGGCTTTCAAATCTATTATTTTCTGAGCACTGTTTTATATGATACTTTATGTAATTAGTGCAAATCCTCTTACAATGGCAGTGGTCCTTGCAACCAGATAATCTGAGCCTGGAAGAAGCAATTTGCTTTTTGTTTTCCTAAAACACTACCCCCAGGATGAAGAAACTGCTGGGTTCAGGTTCAGCTGAAGCTGATAGCATTTGGCAGTTGACTAACAGCCCTTGGGGTACATCCCCAGGGGCTGCGCTTCTCTTCCGTAATTTTTTTTTTTTTTTTTCCTTTCCCCCCCCCCCATAAGAACTGATTTACTTTATTGTCTGACCAGGGTTTGAAACACTCGACTAGAGCTGGCTTTTCTGCAGCTTGTGTCAAGAGCCAGGTCTGCCACCGTAAAAAATTTGCAGGATCTGTGCTAAGGCCAAATCTTTTACACTAGCAAAAGACAAGTCTACCTGCCTGGTGATGTGCAGTGGAGAATATTGAAATAATACAAATGAGAGTTCAAAGAATAAAGCTGCTGAGCCAGAAAGTTATTGAAAGCCTTGGCAGAAATCTGTTCTCTCCCAATGGGTCACAGAGCACTTGTGAGGCTTGCAGTATGCAGAGAGACAAACAGAGGCTGTTTTGTTCAAGGAACTGCTTAGATAATGTAGTTAATGCATATGCATGTGTATATATGTATATAAATACCTTTTTATATATATGTTTATAGATTTTTTTTTTATTTTTTTTTTTTAATTGCAAAGAAATGTGTCCCTTGAATATATTTCCTGGTAGCTTAAAAGGGCTGCTGTAATTCTACCAGCCTGGAGAATACTGAAATTAGTGGGGCAGGCTCTTTGAACTCCTCCTGTGCCAAAGGTGGAATTCGGTGTTCTGTCACATACAGGAGTTATTTTACCTTCTCGCTGAGCTGTTTATTTTGCTTTGGGTGGTGGTTGTCGTCTCGAGGCTGGGCAGGAGCCGGCGGAGAGCCGCTGCGCGGGACGTGTGAGGCTCATTCCTGGCCGCTCAAGTGCTCCAGTATCAGAAAACAAAAATCTTCCTATCTGCCTTCATTTTGCTTCTTTAGACAATTTCCTTAAAACCCACCTTCCCCTTCTCCCCGCCCCAACCCCACTACTTTATGGGTTTTCTCCTCAAGAAAACTTTGTACAACTCATGAGACAATTTGTAGGTATTTTCACCTAGTTAGCAGAGAGCCAATTTAATTATTTTCAGTAGATGGGGGTTTTCTGCATGCCTGTATGTAGAATAAAAGGATACCACCCTTGGCTCAGGTTGGTATGGTAACAGCAAAAAGGCACATATTTATTTATTCATTAAAACTGCTGGCAGGGATTTTAAGTCAAATGATTCTGTCCCTTGTGCCTTCATCTTTAAAAGAGCATTAAATCTTCTAGCTGTTTCTAAAAAATAAGTCATAACAGTTTCTGGACTAGTTTTTAGGTCTCTTAAGATCACAAGGATGCAAAGAGGTACCTAAAATGTTTGTTCTCCTATTACTTGGGAAACTGCAGCAAGGCCACCTTGGTGCTATTCACGTACATCAGATGTTCTTTGTGAACTCATGTTCATTGCTTTTTAGCTACATATTCAAATATATTAAAATTGTGACCCTGGACTGCCTTGCTGTATTTTACTGGCTTATCTCTGTACACAGTCTGAAACAAGATTTTTTTTTTTTCTTTTTTTTTCCCCCCTGTAAATTATTACAGGCGTTAGTATTGATGTTTTCCCTACATTTCAAAAAAACATACAGGATATAACCTTGCCTTTTATTTTGTGAGCAAAATATATGTGACTGTTGGAAGAAAGTAAAGTCTTGTGTTTCTTTAATCACATTGTATAAATGGATTTTAGAAAATCTGAATGAGTATCAGTGTAAGTAGCATAAGCTTTGTTATCAAAGTTTCATCCATCTCATGGGACTAACTTATCTATTCATCCAGGTTTTTGCCTGAGGAGGGAAGATTAGAAGAAAAGAAACTTTAGTAGGAGCTAGTCTCCTTTGATCACAATTTTATGATATATATGCTGCAGCATTTTAATGCCTAAAAGCTCAATAAATGGTCTCAGTTTATAAATGGGAAAGCAAAGCAGGCAACCTCTCTGTGGAAAAGACCAATAAACTGACAGTGCGATAGTGTTCTTAAACGTAACAGATGCACTAAAAATGAGTGCTTTATTATGCAGGCTTGCAAAGAATTTGAGATATTTCCCAAAGGCTGGCTTATTGTACTCACTTCAGAATCATTTGTCTGAGACTCCGGTGTTAAGAGTAGAGTTGCACTGACCTTCAGGAAAAAAACCCAACAGGTAGATGACTCTGGCAGTCACCTCCAGATCGTTAGATCAGCTTGTAAGAAATGGCCTTATGACCTAACTCCAACTCACGAAGTGACACAAGCTCCTCCTTTTAAAAGGGCTTTGATCCAAACCTTTGTAAATTGTACAACGAATGCTTGGAATGGAGCCAGTTATGATTTTTTTTTTGATGGTCAGCTGAAACCACTGAAATATAAAAGAGGAGGAGACAGGAATGCGCTAAGGCAAACCTCAGGTGAGAGGTAGAGTATTGGGTCTGTCAGGAAACAAGGAATTCCTTTAGGTAGGATGACCAGTGACACTTATACTGTACTGTTTTCTTTACCTGAAAAAGAGTTCTGTACTTCCATGTTCAGCTACTGTAACATAAAAGTATGCCTTCCATGCAGTGTTAAAATTACTTGTCATTGTAGCTTTTCTGAAGGCCAAACTCATCAGTGTACTGTGCTGTAATTGGTAAATATATCTGCAATAGATGCAAACCTTGTTTTGTACAAACAAACTCTGAACTGATAGAGCAATTTCTTCAGTGTCTTTATTTTTCCCTTTCACTTGGTCTAGTTCCACACGTTCTTCTTACAATCTAAAGCCCATTTTTCATTTTTATGCCCTAGAAATCTTTATAGTTAGTGTCTGTGCTCCCTTGACACTGTCACTGAACCAAGCTACACAGATTTAGCTCTTTTAATCTTCTCTAATAAGTCAGTCCCCCTCCATCTGCCTCAATTTTTTTGCTGCTCTCTGAACTACCTCCAGTTTGTCCATCTCCTGCTAATGAGGTGAACTACCACCAAGGCTCCTGGGAACGAGACTAATTCCTCCCTGACTGCTGACATGACCCTTCGTGATATGCGCTGAGCTGGGAATAGAAAGGGATTGGGAAGAGTATACAAGTGGTGGAGCTCATAGAGAGCAAAATATATATTAGTTGCAGTAAGCCTGAGATAGAACTGATTATTCATGGCAGACTTCCCTTGTTGGTCCTCTTCCTAATCTGATTTTGACGACACCCGCCAAGTTATACCGGATTTCCCTTCTTTCAGCGGCCAGCACCTCTGGCTCCCTCCCCTCTCCTGCCCTTCTTCCCGGTGTGCTCCATCCCAGCGCTGCCCCTTCCTGCGAGCGCCCAGCTGGAACGTGCTGGTACGGGTCACTCTCTTTCACAGTCTGGTCCCACGAGGAGGAGTTTGATATGCAGCGGAGTGCTACATACTCTTAAAATGACCAGTCTGCTCCGTGGGTTTTGCAGGCAGGTTGGTTCTGCCGCACTGGAGCGGGAGATGGTGGGAAGATGCACAGCAGCCCTTTATTCCTGTGGGATTTGCCCTGCTGCTGGTGGAGCATTCCTGCGAAAGCTCTGCTCTTCAGAGATGAGATCTGCTTTTATAGCTGAAATTGTGCTGTGACCGAGATGCAGGTCTCTCTTGGAGCATTAGGCAGTCTTTTTTTTATGTACTCTAGACCTAGGTCCTAGAGGCACCTGCAAGATAAGGCTTGAGATTAAATTCAACTTGATAATTTAATGGGAAGCCAGCCATGAAGGAAAGCCAAGTCGTTACAGCCCTTGGTGCCGAGGGGATCTCTGCACCTGCGCTGACAAAAATACTGTATTTCCTTTCCTTCTCTAGGAAAATTATGTAAGAGAAGAGAGGTGCTTTTCTATTTGCTGCTGGCAAAATTTTAGTTATACTGTTTAAAACTACTTCCCTGCTGGTCTGACATTTGGGGTTTGGTAGACTACTTACCAGTAATATCCAGTAGTTTATTAAAGTCTCCTCCTTTCTGTTATATGTATTAATCTCCATTGTATTTTCCACAGCATATTTTTTTCTCAAGTCACAAGTGACTTCACTCAAATAACAAAGAAACACTGCATGCAGAAATAATCTGTGATGTTAGAAACTGATAAGCTGTAGAAGAATACTAATTGAAATGGCTGGAGCGGATATAAAGGAACTATGTAAGAGAGAACCATCTCTGTTAGCCCTTTGTCTTCACAACCAAACACCAGTTATCAATTTTAACCTATTGTGAGAGAAAGACAATCTTGGCATTATTCAGCTTTCCCCATGCTTCCTCGTGAGTCCTGCAGTCACTAAAGCATTTGTTGATTTTTATCTTTCTCTGCCCCATCTCCTGTATCTTTGCTACCCGGTTACTGAAGACTAGGCATGCAATGAGCATTTGCATTTTCTGTATCAGTGCATGGGAATTTGTGCATTCAAACGCTTGTCTTGCTCTATTCTGAAGTTTGCTGTTGGAAAAAGATGCAAAGAAATATGAAACTTTGTGGTTCTGGGATCTAAATTAATGTTTTCATAGAAGTAAGCTACAGTAAAAGGCAATTCAAGCTTCCTCTCTTTTTCTTGGGGGATCCTAAGCTTACCTAGCCTATCTACTTATTTTAACATCTTGTCCAGTCAGACAGGAATCTCTGGATGTTGCTCAGTGGTGTAAACGTACACACTGACAGCAAAGCTCTGAGATCTAGGAAAAAGAGGGTGGCTCTTGTTGCGTTATTTTTTCAATTTTAGAAGTAAGTTACTACAAATCATATTGCAATTACATCAGCTTTTTCTGGAATATTAATACAAGTCTAGATTTTACAGACTTTTAAAACTGATCTCAAGACTTAATCCAAGATTAAGTGTTTTAATATTTCAGCTTGGGAATTCTCGACTTTGTTAAAAGTTAACATCTAACCTGCGAGAGTCATGAATATTGTGCCTTACAATGACAAGTTTAACTGGCCCAATATATACAGGACCATGACACATGCTCCATGTGCGGTCCTGAGTCAAACACCTGGAGTACGTTATCTCCTTGCTCCAAAAGATGGGCAGAACTTGTAGTGTGGGATATCCCCTGCCTTCTAGCAGACATCTTCCTAACGCCCTCAGTAAAGCTCTCCCCACCTCACACCAGGTGCTTAAATACCAGTGCCTATCGTGGAAAGTCTTTCTTTTCCACACAGTCCTTGCATGAAAGATGCTCCAAGGCAGGTGGGCAAGGAGCACAACTGTGGTTTCCAGGCCCAAAAGCCTGGAGGCTTTCACTCGGATCCTCTCGACTTGTAGATAATCCAGTCTGGGGAAGGAATTCCCTTCCTCCATGGAGACAAACCTCACAAACTTTCTCAAGTGGAGGAATCTGATGAAAACACCTCAGTCTCCCTTCCAGACTGAAGCAGGGGAGAGCAGAGACCTCGGCAAAAAGGGTTGCAGCCAAACCTTGAGGGTTTAGTCAAATAACTGGGAGGAAACTCCTGATGAGCAATTAGATTTGGCCCTTTCCTTGAAGGCACTTGAGTGAGCTTTGAAGAGTAGGACATGATTACATTTAAATGTCCAAGAATCCTTAGCCTGTTCTTGGTTGGTGGCATTTAACCGAACCACTTCTATTGGGCTCTGACCGTTCAGTCTCGGGGCGCGTGTTTGGCCGACGGCCGTAGAACTCGCTGCCTTGGCAGGGGCCGAGTCCGTCGTGGTGGGTCCATCACCCGCTGCTCTCTGGGTATCTCACCAGCATCTCGACACCACCCTGACAAGAGAGGGGGGACAACAGAGGGTTCCGCAATCCACGGGGGAGGGTGGAAAGCAAAGGAAAAAATGAAACTACTCAGATGCTGAAAAATCCAGACACCCCCCTCAACTCCCCAAGTTCACACCCAAGGTTTGGGAATTTGTCCATGTGTATTTTTATAAAGAGGAAGTGGCGGGGGGGGGGGGGGGAA
>JAVJGG010000030.1:16299756-16361331 GCA_035590195.1 Aviceda cuculoides | reverse complement strand
TGGTAATAAATTTGACCTCCCCCCCCCCCCCATCTCTGACTTGGACTGTATTTTGGAAAGAAAAAAAACCCAAAAGTTATTTTAGTGACCATCATTTTTTGTTGCAAAATAGTCAGGTTCTTTTTTTTTCTTTGCATTCCTCTGGTTATAGCAGTGAAGTAGATTAAAAACAAAAGCACCATATTTTGCACTTTGTCACGCGCTTTGCTGCCCTGTCCTTTTCTCCTTTCTGTGACTCTGGCAAGGAGACGTGCAAAGCACAGGCTTCTCCTCCTCCTTAGCAGGGGTTTTACACTGACCTCGTCACCTGCATAATGCAATGTTGTTACCTGGCAGCTATGATGCTCTTTAGCCTTAAACAAAGGTTTGTATGAAACACAGGCCCTTTGTGTGAATAGAGGGAAATAGGATGAAGAAATCGGGTAATGCCAGAATAGCCACGTGCCTGGAACAAAGGCTTGGAAGGGTAATGTGGGAAGGGGGAAGCACCAGCCTCCTCCTCAAACATTCTCTGAGCACTGGTACATGATCTGGAAAGTCCTCCTTGTCCTAGTGTCACACAGTTGTAAGGTCTCTTCATCCCATCACATGGCCTGCAGATACAGGTGACCGCTGACTCCTTTCACCTGCTTCCCCTTGGAAAAGGGTGTAAAACTGTATTTCTACTCTCCCTCCTCTCTTGCTGCTGTTTGGCCTTCCAAAGTGTGCCTAGTGCACCTATTTTCTCTGGCAATGTGTTGATAAAACTTTTATTTGTATCCCAGGGGACTTGTAAGAATTAGGGTCGGCTTGACATGTGTGGAGTACTGTACAGAGATATTTACAGCTGTTTGCAATGCTTGTATTGAGTATGAGACTAGCAGCAATCAGGATCCAGGCCAGTGCCTTCAGTGAATAATGGTCTTGGTTACTTGGAAATATCAGATGGCTTCAGCTTTATGCAGTTGCTATGAGGAAAAAAAGTTAAGTAAACAAAGAAAAAGAATAAGAGGAGGGAGTGGTGTTTTTTTATTGGCATAGTCAAGAAGGGCAGTCAAAAAGAGAGAAAGAAACTGGAAAACAATACCCTGGGTCTTCTCTTGGAGCCCACAGCACAGAACAGACATTTTCTTTGTGCGCTTTGATGTTCAGTTTCCTTCTCCATGAGCACTTTTGGTTCCTGTCCCTCAGAGACCTTCCTTGGAGGCGAGTTTTATTATTTGGGTGCCCCACTGTTAAGATTTTTTTCTAATGCCTAACATACGATCTTCATCACCAGGCAGTCCTGGGACGTCACCCCCGTGAAGCACCCTCACATCTCGTGGCCTCCATGGCAGTACGCAACAGCACGTCCCCGGGGCCAGCACTCAGCAGTTGTCCCTCTTTTGTGAGGTGTGTCCAAATAGTCCACCTGGCTTCCTCTGGGGTTTTGAAGATGGGAGATCCTGAGATGGGAGACTGAGAGGGGGATTATTTCTGGAGGTTGTTCAGAGCTGCTACGTTGCCTGTTGCATAGATGCCTTCCTCTCCTATAGATAAGCGAGAAATGTTTTCAGATTCCTTTTCAGATTTCAGATTGGAAATATTTTAATGTTGTCTTTCCTTGGATAAATAAGATAACCTGAGGGAATCGATCGCGCCATGTTTCTTGGTGTATAGCTGTGGAAACAGGCACTTGGCCACCTTTGCCAGACCGGCCTCAGAGTTTGTAGTCTTTCACACTTATTCTCCTGACTGGCAGTGTGGGTCTCGGCTGGACCCAGGAGCCGTGCAGGTCGCTCCTGCGAGTTGGGGGCCACCACCTGGATTTTTGGGGTCGTCTCTCTTTTCTGGTGCAGACTAGACCTGAGCACAGAGGTGGGCACAAGCCTTCCTCAGCACGCCACTGTTCAGAAATAAAGCGAGCCCATTTTGCCACCCTGCGAAAACCCCTCTGAGGACTCTGAGGTGAGGCAGGACTCCTCCTCCTCGCAGCTTGCTTTTCCTGCCCGCAGCAGGGGTTGCCTCCTCTCACGGCGTTCCCCACAGTGGCCCGCGTTTCCCTCTGGAGATGCAGCCTGTAATGAGATCAAGATGGAGGGGCAGCCTTTTAGCAACCCTTCAGCCCGCCCTAGCAATGGAGGAGGGCTGCCAGTGCACCCGTCCGCGGGACGAGGTCTGGGTAGTCCTGCCTTCTAGCAACGATGGAGCCGGTCCTTCCAGGGCAGTGTACTCTTGCTTGCGATGACACCAAAAAAGCCCTGGCTCCTTGCAGGCTGCTGGCACACACAGCTTGCTAGAACGCTGGCAAGTTTTTAAGGTTTTGTCAGATGGGAACAGTGGTGGAGAAAAGAAAAGTGAAACCAGATGTTTTTCCTTACGGTTGCTTCATATTCGTATGGGGGGAGAGAAGAGAGGCCATAAAAATGTCATAACCCCTGATCCCTGAGGCTCAGCATTATACTCTGCAAAAGCCAGTGCTGTAAATCCGCACCTCTGCCTCGGCAGCCGCGGGTCCTGACGGGGCGAGACTGTTGCGATAGCTGGCGGGGGGAGAGCCTTTGTATTTGTCAGTGTAAACTGGAGGAAAAAGCCTTTTGGAAGTTAACGCCGATAGGCTACTTTTATGGAATCAGTTATTTTTTCAGATTTCTCTGGGGACGCATCCGTGCCGAGTCCTGAGGCTGACCGGCAGGCTTAGAAATTTGGGATGTGTCTGCACGGCAATCAATCTACCCTGCAGGCTGCGCCGAGGGAGCAGAGTTAACTTTATCCTCCCCAGCCCGGGCTCGCCTGTCAGCACAGCCAAGGCAGCGCAGCGTTGGGGTGAGGACTCACCACCAAAGCATTCACCTAACTTGCCCGGCGGGGTTTTGCAGCCCTTGCTGCCCTGCGCTGCTGCAGCCACACGCATCCCTGTTACCTGAGGCACGCAGCCTGGGTACCGCCGCATCGCAGTGCAGTGCCGGCAGCCCTGTAGAAGCAGTTCTGGTCAGACGGTCCGGCTGGCACCAGAGGAGAGCTGCTAGGAAAAGTCTGACTCCAGTCATCACTTTTTTGGTACCAGAGAGGCTGCTTGTTGCAGACGGAAAGCAACTGTGAGGAGTGCCAGGCAGCCCCCTTCCAGGGAAAGGTGTGCTTGGGTGAACGCGGGGATGGAGGAGAGGAAATGGAAGTTGTGTGCACATATGCTTCGAGCCAAACAAGGATTTAAAGAGAATGCTGCTACGCCTTTTCTGCCCTGTACAACAAGGACTGTGATAACTGGATATTTTTTCTTGATAATTTGTGATATTTCCATGCTCAGTTTCTGCCTACATGTCAGCAGCGAGGAAAGGCTTTCCCTAATCTGATGCAGACTGCATGGGTGCACATCTGCCTTGCAGGGCCTGGGGCGGGACGTGAATTCAGCTGCCAGCCCAGACTCTGAACCTGAATTTCCCTGCAAGGTCAAAAGTGTCTAGGTTTAGCCGTATTCGGGGGTATAAGCTGTGTTACTTCCCATAAGATTCAGGTAGTTTGCTGTGCTGGGCAATGTATAGTTAAAGCACTAGCTAATGGGTGAACAGGAATGAGAACAGAATGAAAGGTGGGGAGTGCACAGAGAGGGCAGTGGGCTTGAACTCAGAAGATTTCATTCTGGATCTCAATTCAGCGAAAAACTCCTGTGGTTTCTGTGGTCAAATCACGTAAAACAGCTTTTGGAGCCTTCTGCCCTTTTGCAAAAGAAGCAAGCTGCCCTGAGATTGCATGCTGCTCAGGTATTACGACAGCGTGGCCCAATGGGTTAGAATAATTTTTTAAAGTATTTTCCTATGGTGGTTAGTTATCCTGTAAAATAATTTCATGGAATGACTGCAGTTTTCTTTGACTTTGCAACACGTTTTACTTACAAAGTGACTAAAAGTTTAGTCTCTTTGTGACAGGAATTGAAGACGTTTTACCTCGCTGCTTGATTTCTCCATCGCCACACCAAGGAAAATTGGAGACATTTGCAAACCGCCTGGCATTGTCATTGTACTACTTGTGTGAACGCTGGCATCCTGGTGCACTGCAGCTATCAAAAATAGGTTATTCTGTGGGCAACTATGCTTCCACCAACTTTGTATTGACTGAGATGTTCTCAGACAGATGCAGTTCTTCTGGTCCTTCATCACTGATCATGTTTTCTAGACCTCTGGTCTATGTCACGCCTCTCTTCTGGACTCTTTCCAGGTGGTTGGTGTTGAAGTGTTGTATCCAAAACTGGAGAGCAGTCCAGCTCCAGCCTGGCTAGTCCTGGGTGGGAGGATTACTTCACTTGTCCCGAGGGCTTCTCTCCTGTTTATACATCCAGCATGTTGTTTGCCTTTTTCCTAACGGTGTTGCACTGTGGACTGACATTCAGCGTATGACCCTGATCCTCCCCTGCAAAACGTGTACTGAGATGGTGGTGTCTCCATCCTGGATCTGGGAACTGACATATTTCTCCCAGTGTGTAGTTCCTTGTTCTTGGGCCACTTGAAATGCACTCTCTTTCGCTGTGACCATTTCTTCGGTTTTCCTGTGGTTAATGGAAAGAAGCTTTCATGATTGATTCAGACAGTTGATCAATGTTCATCTGGGGGAAGCTGGCTTGGGTGATGGAGTTGTGGCAGGCCAGAGCACCAGGAGACCGAGGCAGATGTTACGGGCAAGACTGAAATGTAATGGCTGATGTTACAACGCTCAGTTGTGAAAATACTAGTTAGCTCTGTCAAGGGATGGGTGTTGCTAACCAGCTTTAGAAGTAATTACAAAAGATTGCCTGGTTGTAGAAATGAACATAAGAATAGTTTTGCATCTCTCTTTGAGTTAGGGAGTTAGTAATAGCCAGAGGGTGAGTATTTTATGTGCGTACCTATTATCTCCTGGCATTTTGCAAAATGACTGAAAACTTCAGCCAGTTTGCGAAATGACTGGTTTCACAACATGAGAACGTAATGTATGTGCCTTAAAAAGCTACTGTAACTGAAGTGGAGCAGTAACTCAACAGCACCTTTGAGTGTTCAGTGAGAGATGGAATTTGTCTGAGATGAGAGAAGTCTGCTCCCTCCGTCACATATTCTTCCTGTCCCTGTTGCAGCTGAGCACTTTGCAGCCATTAGAAAGGAAAGAAGAGCCTTTAGACTCCTGTTAACCTGGGAACTCCCCTAATACTGCATTTTTTTTTTTTTTTGCTGTTGTCAAAAAACTCTTCCCCTTGCACCCAGCTGCTTCTCCCTTCTCCTTTTGCTTTAGTTCAGCACAGCAGAACTTCTCCAGGATTAAAAACCGCTCCTTCTGCCATGCAAGTGTTGGGAGAGGAGAGTGATTGCTGGGCAACTGATGAGCTGGGGTGAAACAGTGTTGGGAAAGAGAGCACAATGTTCTTTTCTTTTTATGGAAAGTGATATATTACTATAGACCACAGTAATCCAAGGTCTGCTCTTAGATACTTCACGATTAGCGGACAGGCCCCACTTGTGCTGTACCAACCATTTGTGCAGCTGTGGTAGGCACGAGGATGTCAATTAATCTTGATTTGTGCTATAGGATTACTTCATACGAGAGGAAATTTACCGGGTTTGGTTTCAGTGTATGTAGATGGACATCATGCTATCTTTGCAGGGAAAGCACAGGCTTCCGCTGTGCCAGGCGAGTCACTGGTCCTCGCTGGAACTTCCCTGGCAAATTCCCTCTCTTCTCGGCAGCCCTAACTCAGTCTAAAAGATGGAGCAATCAGCACACAGTACAAAATGTTTCGCAAACTTTGCCCAGCCTGTCCCTGTGTCACACCCATTTTAGGGAAAAGAAAAATAAGGCTTTTGCTCAGACATATAAACGATTGTAATTATTATTTGCACGGCAGCTCAAACTTTGTGAGATGCAGGGTAAACACTGAACAGGTGAAGCCCTGGTTCTGCATCAGAGAGCACAAAGTCTGCGTAGATAAAAAACCCCAAAAGATAAAAAAGATGCCAGCAAGCACACCCTCCGAGAACAGACATGTGTTGTCTTTTAATGTTCCTTCCACCACCATCCTCGATCAGAGAAAAATGAATTTACCTTCAAGACTGCAAGGCTCAGAGAAATAAATAAAGAGCAAACCACAAACATGGTATTCTTCTTACTGGCTTCTTTTGCAAGGTGATGTTTGTGCAGAAGAATGAAGCTCTTGTCTCAGAGGTGTGATGAAAAAATATGGAATAATGTGACTTGTGACAAAATCATGAGACCCGCCAAACTGTTTCTCAGTGCAGCGCCCAAGTGTACCTGTTCTCCTTCTTTATCCAACATACCGGCCCCTGCTGCACGAAGCCACGCTCCCCAGGGACCAGGCTGCTCTGAAATGGGTGCAAGGCAGCACATGCTGGCTGATCTAGTCAGTACAGGTCAAAGCAGGGAAGAGGGAGCAGCACGGCCTTCAGCAAAAACCAGTTCAGGGATCTGGAGATCTGTCTGCCTTTGTGAGCCAGGGCTGAAGTCCTTGCTGCTGTGCCTCTGCTGCGATTGCTCCCTGCCTGACACAGCTCGGCTGCAGCTAGCTCAAGTATGCCAGTCACGCTGATTGTAATGTGGAGATCACTCTGTGCAAGCCAGAGGAGAAAATAGCTGGGCAGATGGTGCTATATTAAGGAGAGCGTCTCAGAATTGTCTGCTGGGATTCTCTGGGGGCAAGGGCCCGTCTTGGCCTTACTTGCTCTCTGCCTTCCCCAGTGCCTCCTCCTCTTCTGCCCCTTTTCTCCCTTACAGAACCTCCCTCGCCGAGGAAGCTGTGGGGTGATGCGCGGCCGAAGGGGTGCTACCTCCAGCTGGAATTTGAGGGGAGATGAAACCTGGGTGTACGAAGCCCGTGCCCCATCTGTGTTCAAGCAAGCGAAGGCCCCTCCGTTCCCACGCCCCGGTCCAGCTCCCTGCTCCGCCACATGTCCCAGGGCAGGACCCAAGCGGCAGTTTTCTGCAGGGATGGGCTGGCACGGGCGAGGGAGGGCCTCCTAATCTTCCTTGTCAGCAATCAGCTTTCTTCTCTTCAGACTCCATGGGGGAAGGACTTGCACCAGCATGTTTTTCTTCTTCCTCTCCCAGCCCCAGCTCCTCTCCTTTCCCCCCTCCCACCGCTCCCAGCCAGTACCAGCCCTGCTCCTCATCCCTGCCAGTTGTCTCTGCCTCCCTCCCAGCTTTCCCCTCCGGTTCCCAGCTGAGCCCCAGCGAGCAGGGCAGCAGGCAGGGCGGGAGGGGAGGACGGTGACAGGACACAGCTGCTGGCCGCTCTCAGCAGCTCTGAGAGTGGCCCCTAGTGACCAGCAGCAGAGCGGGCTGGGCATGGGTGGCCGCACGGCAGGAGGGAGGGCGCCGGGGTCCCCGGGGCGGTGGGCGCACAGACCCCCGGGGTCACCCCGGGCGAACAAACGAGGCCCGTCCAGTGCAGGAAACAAATGGGAGAAGAGGGCGGCATGGGTCGGTGATGCCGTTGAAGGGCCTGAAGATTTGTGGCTTTGCACCATTACCCTTCAACTGTTTCGGTGGCACTAAGACCATCTCCTAGTGCGGGGGGGTCTCAAGGAGGCTGGGCAGAAGTTCCCCTGCGCCATCTCCTCCTCGGCTCCGCTGGAAAAATGAGTCCACGCGTCGCACGAAACATCCCGTTGGACAGTATAAAGACGGTAGCTGAAAGCACGTGGAACGGTCATCCTTTATCAGGGCAAGCATCTGGTGTTTGGGGGGCTCGGAAGGGAACGGAGCTGTCTGGTCAGACGTGATAGGAGCTCCAGTGCGGTATGTCTGGGCTGTGACTGGGATCCCTAGCTGGTCACCGCAGAAAACTGGAGTGCAGAGAAGCCCTGGAGTTGCTTTAAGTAATGGATGTTCTGAATCCTACATGTACAGAGAGAAAACCGGCTCCTTTCACCAGTCAGAGTGTGGAAGGATCAAAGATGGAAATACTGGGATTGATCGTGGTGCGTGTCAAAAGGGATGCTGGAAGATAAAGCAGCACAGAAGCCGCATGGGAACAGTAATGCAGTCAGTCAGAGACGCTGCAAAAGGCATGTGGGACAGTGGCCATCGTTTGCTCTTTATAGCACACATCTTAGTTGGTTAGCTCTTCTGTTGTAAGAATAATTTTATGGTCTGTAAACAGTTTTCATGACACTCCTTTTCCACACAGCCCTTTCACAATGTTTTTTTCCCTATTAAACTTGACAGGTTTTTAAGTGTAAGTTTGTCACAGAAAAAGAATTTTGATTTTTTCTGGCTCTTGAAGATTTAAAAAATCTTGTCGACAGCATTGCTCCCAAATACTTTTTTTTTCAGTTGCTAAAATATGATGCCTCTGAGTTTATATCGTGTGCTTCTTCATATCACTGTTACCGAGTATTATTTTGCCCCAGCATGTCGTGGTCCTCTCAGGACCTAGTTTTGATTCTGAATCCATGAGGAAAGAGGCAGGCGAGGCCTTTGGCAGTCTGATGTAAAGCGCCGGTGCTTGAGAGAGGGAAATACTAATTCTGTTGTAGAAAGCGATGTGACATGCCATCTGCACAATGCAGGGCAGTTATGGTCATTCACGTTCAAAAAAGATTGATTCACGCTGGAACAGGTGCAAAGAAAGGCAGCAGGAGGATTAGGGCATTGGAGAGCTGAGGTTATAAAAGTAGACCAAAAGAGCTTGGCTTATTTAGTCCAGCACCATGAAGGCTGAGAGAGGGATATGATCGCTCTCTATAAATACATCCTGGAGGTTAATGCTAAGGAGGAAGAGGAGCTATTTCAGTTAAAGGACAATGCTGACACAAAACCAACGGGGCATCATAAAGCTGGCGTGCAGAAACCGAGGTGGGAAGTTAGGTCGATGTCAGGCCTTGCAAAGCAGCTGGCTGCTGGCAGGGTGAAGGCAGGGTGAGGGCTGGGGGCTCGGGCAGCTCGCGGGGAGGCTGCATTGCTGTGGCTACCCATGCAGGCAGGCTGGGCGCAGCAGCCATGGGCTCGTGGGACCCTGCCGGGAGACATCTGCCCGAGCCTGTCGGGCGCAGTGCTCGGGAGGTGTCACAGCACATCTGTAGATCCCACCCTGCCTGGACCCTGAGGGCACCGGCAGCCCTGATGTCCCTGCCCTGTCCCCCACCACTGCCCCACGGCCCAGGACACCATGTCAGCCCCCGGGGCTGTCAACCCCTGCCCCAGTGACACCGCAGCAGGGCCGGTCTCCAGCTCCCCACAGCCCTGCTCTGCCCGGCCACGGGCCCACCCGTTGGCCTGGGCCTGGGCCTGTCCCCGTTCCCCAGGGAGATGCCCGATGCTCGGGGCTGGCGCTGCCCTCCCTGGGCCTGGGGGGCTGTGGGACAGGCCCCCGCCAGCCATGTTAGCCCCGCTGCCAGGGGTGAGCGGCGCGGGGCCGTGCCGATCTCCACGCAGGGCTTTTACCAGCCCACCGGTCACAACAGCCATAGGAGTCTCAGTTTACCTGCCTGGAGAGGAAAGAAGCGCCATTGAGATGGGACGCTCTGGCATCCACTTTCTTTTGTGGCTGGGGGAGGAGAGTTTTCCCTGTAATGGCTTCAACGGGGGACTTTGGGGTATGGAAGGCAGTGGCTGCCCCGGCCTGCTGCTGGCTGTGGGGCCAGGGCCCAGGAGCACAGCCGGCTCCCCGGGGCTTGATGCTGCAGCAGCTTGGGGCATCCCCAGGAGGCCGCGGACATTTTGTTCCTGGCGCAGAGAGTGGCCGGCCGCTGGAGTTAGCCCATGGCCGAGAAGCTCTCTCTGGGTGTGTCTGTCACTTGAAATCCCTCACATCATGTTGTGCTTCAAATCTCTGACTTGGGCCTCAGATCTTGCTGCCTAAAAATGTTGGCGAGTGGCCGAGTGAGTTGCTCTTGGTGATGGGAGCCGAGTGGCTACGCACTGGCCAGTCCAGTTTTATTTCCACCCCGCACCATACGCTCGCTGAGAGTCTTCACCGTTGGATCAGTGGCATGGAGCTGCCAGTGAAACCTCCTGCCGAAGGGCGCTCGGCTGGGGCAGGAGCCCTGCTCTCCCTCCCCAGGAAGGTGTTGCAGCTTGTTCCCGGGATGCTTTGCAAGCACGGTGCTCTTGAGAACACCCCACCTTCAAGTGGCCAGGCCACCTGCCTGAGGACCAGGTAGCATAAAGCAATGGAGACCATACCTAGCTGGCAGGGTCAGCTTTTATAGCTCCTTGCAAAAAAATAACGTCAGGGTCACAAGTATCCCAGCTCATGTGTTTTGGTCCCCCCCCTTTTTCTATTTTCATTGCTGGAGGGTGAGGGCAGCCCATGGGATGAATATGTCACTTCGGACTTCCATTCAGCTGTTAAGTCAGGATGTTTGCCAGAAGTGTAATTCTTTCTTGTATCTCCAGGATAATAGCTGAGCAGGATGGTGGATGGCTCATTCAGGACGAGACATTACAACACTTTTATTCCTGGCATAGGATGGTATGTGGCTGTACTGCCTGTGGGTAGGAGCTTGGCTAACAGTGCTTCTTCAAGGAGAATTTTTTTTTTTTTTAATTAACTACCTCTTCTCTTGCTTTGCCCGGTGAGTTCTGCTGGTTGGGACATCCTGTACCAGAAAGGGACCTGTCAGTGCATGTGTCAGATACCTGCTGCCCTCTAATGGCTGCCTGTCCCTGCGAGCCTTGGGACAGCACAGGTTCTGTGCATTCAGTGAAGGAAATCTGCTTAGCTCAGAGTTTTTTCCAGCAATTTCATAGCATGGGACAAATCTCTGGAGACAGAGTGTGGAGAGATCTCTTAATTACTCTTCATGGTGTAACGTGCCTTTTCCTCTTCCTCACACCAGTGCAAACCCCATCTTTTGCTTCTTGCTTCTGCCACATCCCACCCTGCTTTGATTCCTGTTAGGGAAGGACGTGCCTGTCCTAACAGCTTTAGGTGCGGCTTAGAGCGTGGACAAGGAAGAATAACAGCAGTGCAGCCCTTGAACTCCATCAGCTTTCTGCAGACCACAGGAGACCTGCAGAACATGGTCGGAGAGACACTGCTCTGGACTTGCCAAACGTTTGGAGGGAGTTCAGACAGCTCTGTTTGTGAAATGCTGTACTGTGGTAACGAAGACACATAGTGTCAAATTCTGCTAGTTCACTACCAGACATGTAATAATGTCTGCTCTGTTCTGAGAAAGCTATCGGTGCCCTGACTACCTTGTTGACTTAGAGGGATTACATTTCTTACCGATCAGGGACCATGCAGTTCCCTGCTGAATGGCTTGCTGCTGCTTATCTACGGGCAAGGTACAGCATGTTGCTCCCTCAGGAGCATTTCCTGAATCAGCACGGCCTCCCTGAAAAGCCTGGTTCTCATGGAGCGTTGTGGAGTTCTGGTTTTCTCCCCCAAATCAAAATCTTTAATACTGTCTGGAGGTACACTGCTGTATTGGAGCAGTACAAGGGAAGCAGTAAGATATCTGGAAGGAATTTTGCAGATGAGTTAATGATCAGTGGTGTATGAAGAATGGTACCGACACAGCCTGCATGTCTTTGCCAAGGAATCTAGCATCCTACTGAGGACTGGAGGCCATAAGCGACAGGGGAAAACGCAAGATGAATTGCAGTTAAGCAGACAAACAAGCACTCTGAGAGCTCTTGGAGGAAAGTTCCAGGGGCTGGAGCCTAACTTCATTCACAGCTTTCTCCCTCTTTTGACTTAACTACTTTTGCTAATTTTGATAACAATCTCAATGTGAACACAGGATCACGACTGTTGTTTCATCACAGTTAGCCAGACTCAGTGAAAGTTTAATGAAAACAGCAAGGCTCCAATCTTTGATGTTCCCTCTTCTATCCAGCCTGGAAAGAACAGTTTTAGTGCTCTATTTATAAAATGTATTTTAAATCTGGGTTTGTACATTTTGGAAGGTGGGGGGTGAAAGCCTGGCTTCATTCAAATCAGTGGGAGTTTTGCCATGACTTGCATGGGCCAGAATTTCATCCTTGTTTATGTAGTTTTGCAGCCAGGCTGAAGAACTATTAGAATGCCTGGGCCAGAAAAAGGAATCTTGAATCTCAACACTGCTGCAGACAGTTGGGGTAAAAATGCTGGGAAAGTCCCAAGGAAATTGAACTGGCATAGAAGTCATGTGTTTAGCTGGCCGTGTTTTAGCTGCTTTTTTTGTGCTCTCCTTCTCCTCTCTCGCTGCCTGCACTGAGAATGATGTGCTACAGACCAACCTGGTCTGCAGAGAGCTACAATTCTTACACGTAGCCATCTGCAGTGCCTTCACTGGCAGGGGAATGCCTGGTAGCTTTTTAAGATCAGATAATAGGCGGGTGCAAGACAACCAGAAGTCTGAACGTACTTAGTAAGCAATGTTCCTGACTAATGTAGGCAGCAGTCAGTTTAATAGCAATCCGCACTTGGTAGCCAAAGCGCTATGGGATGTGCTTGGATCAGGTTTGGGCATGCACCAGGTTAAAAAAGTGCTCTGTTAGGAGGGTTGCTTTTTCTAAGCTGCCATTATAGGTCAGTGCAACACACTGAACTGGGAGCCACAGGTGAAAAGGATTTCTAGGTCACATCTCTGTGGCTGTGACTTTGCACCCATGGGGTTTTCAGGTGGTCTTTCTATATCTAGTAGCACTCATCAGCTTCTAAATTCCCCGGTCTGTGTCTGCACAGCGAAGAGCATGTGCAGCTGTTCATTTCATTTGACAAATCCTACACCTCATATTCCAGAATAACAGTCAACATACTTAAAATTTCTATTTTGGGTAGAACAGTGAAACCAATAAGTTGCAGTGTAGTTTTTACCCCAGAAGCTGCACTGATTTTAAAAATGGCTACATCTCCACAGCTTCTACCGCTAAAACACTGGGATGCAATGTGGCGTACAAACTAACGTGAACATCCACACACATCTGCAACACTTTAAAGCGGTTATATGATTTTAAACTCATTTAGTTTAATATTGTACCACCCAAGCATAGCTCCTTGAGTAGGGAAGGTTTCACGGGTACCATCAAGGGCTGTGCTGGATTGTTAGAACAGGCAAGTCTTAAGGTAGAGCTTTGAGCTAAAAATAAGTCACTCAGTCCAAGTGTCCACATAAGGTTGTACTATGCTCCGTAGCTTATCTGGTAGCAGTGACTTCAGAGGAACTACATTGAAGAACACAAGAAGAAAATTTGGTCCCAAGCTCTGATCTCGGAACCTCCTGTAGGCCCCAGAAGTGCGTAAAGCAAACACCGATGCTTGTTAGGTGCAACACTGTCCCTTCTTTCCACAGAATTTGCCTCAGAAGAATAAGGATCTGGTCAAGTACAGACTAATCCCGGACCCAAACATGGTGTCTGAAGAGTTGCTGGACTGGATCCTACAGGCTTTGTTTAAAACAAAACAAAATAAAGAAAAACAAAACAAAAAAGACAAACCCAACAGTCCTGCTGACACAGGTTGGACTTTTGCCTGAGGGAGACCTACCAGGCTTGACACTTGGTGAACGAAAAGTGGAATTGTTGGGGTGACTTTCCCGTTTTCTTCAAATAAACACACCAATACTCCCATCAAAAGCAACGAATGTTCTGCACAGAACCAGTTTGGCTTCCTCTCCTAGGCAGGACCCACCAGAGAGAATTTTGTCAAATCTTGCCAAGATGCTGGTGGCTGTAATAGCTGGATATAAACAGGGCAAAGGAACAGCCCACAGGCCTTCCCTTGCCCCTACCAGTGGAAAAGGGATGGGTGAGATCTCCCTGCTGTTGTTCAGCTGTTGGTTAACAGAAGAAGCTGTTTTCTATTTGGGCTTGTGCTGGTTGAGCAGCCCCGTCTGCAGCTGTATCGTGTTACACACTCTTATGCAACCCCATCCTCTCTTGCAAACAATGACAGGAGCAACCTAAATCATGAAACATAAAGACTATAATTAAAGAGGGGAAAGTGCTTATTTTGCATTCGGATACCCACAGCCAATTCAGATTAGCTGAACTAGCAAATCGCTTGGCACAGGCTTAATGAGGATAACATTTGCACTGGACTAAATGAGGGTTGTTTTACCCCACTGTTGGCCAAGACAGTAGTGTAACCTGACTAATGCTGCCATGGCTTGGGCAGTTCTCTCTCTTCTTAACAGACAGCGAGATTACGCCACGAACAGGAGGAGCCCTGCAGTCAAAGGCTCTGCCTCAAGTTCTGAAACCATTAGCACCCGGGGGAGCTCTGGTCCAGGATGATGCTTCAGGTCTGTTTCTTATGATTGGAAGTTTGCAGGTCTACAGATCTGACAGTATCTGCTCAGAATATGCCCTACATTTCCCTGCCAGGCTTACCCTCTTCATGCTGGTTGGGGGCTTTACGCATCCATGCAGCTTGCTGCTGCAGTCGGCTGTGAAAAGTGGAAGCCCCTAGCCACAAACTCTGAATTTAAAGAGAGTGTGCGACTGTGCAAAGCCTCTGAAACTTTGGAAGAGAAGGTGTTTCTGAACACCGCACTCCCTCCCACCTCTTAAAGAAAAAAGAGCCACAGTTTTTAAGGGCTGATGTTTCTTTCAGATTTTTCTTGCTGGAGGTCTTCCTTGGGGAACCCAGATTAGTAGCTTGCACAGGCATTAATGGAACAGCAGCTGTTTAATGTTAAACAAAGAGAGATTTTCATCCAACTGATTGCTAGATATTTGAGTTAAATAAGAATTAATTAAGAATAAAGGTCCTGCTTCCCTTTTAGCTTGCAACTTTTACTCTGGTGAACATCTCCAAGGGGCTCAGTTGAGTTTTCTGATTTGTGCCACAGTCTAAAGTTCTAAGTAAGCTGAAAAAAGAAGGTGAATCTTTTTATGTTGCTGCCTTGGGGACTATGAAACTATACACCTGCTGGATCTTCAGCTGACCCTAGGGATATCTAGCAGGGGGAGGAAAAGAGCTTAAGCTTAAAATATAAAACATGGGGAAGATGAATCAGCACAATTTTGATGCTGGTGGTTCCGCCCACCTCTTTTAATCATGCATCTTCCCCTTTTTCCTGCTGTAGTCATTCTCTGCATGTAGTTAGAATTATTTCACAGATCACCGAATGCCAGAAATGATGCAAGTTACCCTGTCCCAATATCAGTGACACCCACATCTTGCTAATTTATATTGGATATGAAGATAATTACCCATGACTTTGGGCAAGTAGGTCAACAGTTTAGTTTATGGAGAGCTCTGCAAAATGCTGATGACAAAACACCGCAGCATCTGTACCGCTGGTTGCATAGCGAACACTTGCTTGTCCCACTGATGTCCAAAACCCTGCATTATCCTTTTCTACAGCCAACCCATCATAGCCAAAACCTTATCTATCTGAAGAGTCAGGCAGCTCTTCGAATGGGAAAACATTGCATGATACTGAATAACAGCTCTGTTTCTCCATGTGCATATGTTTTTCAGAGTTAATCTCTCATTCCTTTGCCTCAGTCTCTGAGAGGAAAGTTCAGGCATCTTAGCCTTGAAAATAGCTTTGTGCTGCCCAGATGGTTAGCTAAATTTGAGATGCAACAGGTTATTCCACAGAGGAATCATTAAGGCTGGGGACTATGTTTACCAGGAGGATGTAATATCACATTTTACTGACTGAAGTATCAGTCAGACACAAGACGCTGCCTCTGCTGACACAGCAAGCCGGTTCTCCAGCCCAGGTGTACCTATACCCCAGCTTCCTCTCAGAGCCCCCACATCCAGAGATGCTTCTTAACCTCCCCCAGGTTTTAGGCCCCTTATTTTTTTTGTACATTCTGGGATGAGAACCTCAGTGGCCCTGAGCCAGTCTAGCTCCATTTCTGGTTAGCTTTGCTGTAGGCTTTAGGTGGGTACCACAATGATTTTTCATGCTAACAAGCCCTTAATTGTACCTACATTTAGATGCCTCCTCTCCTTAGCTCAGCTGAGCTCATGGCATATGGTTCATCATATGCCTGAATGTATAGCAGGTGACCAGTCTCACATGCTGATAGAGAGGAGCTTATTTACAGCTGGGATCATTTCCAAGCTATAAGGCCCAACAGAGCCTAGGCAGGAGGTTTGTCTGCAGAGGCGGTGGGGTGGGGGGGGAGATGGACTTGCAAAGTGGAGCTAATGGGGTTAATTCAGCACTGCCTTGCCTTTAGGGCTGTCCCAAGTTGCTCACCTGCTTTTAGTCAAGTGATGAAGCAGCAGCTGGTGCAACCCGCCATTTTCATCACCTTTATATTTGGCCCTCCAGCAATCAGGAAAGAGGGTTTGGATTTGGTCTTGCTAGTAGCTCTTACTTTTTTTTTTTTTTTTAGAAAGGATGGAGGTGGGAGATGAGGTGGCAGGAAACATTGTTCCTAGTGCTGGTTCCTGCCTTCTCCTTTATGGAGTGACAAGCTGACCTGATGTTTCCTCCATCTACAGGAGCTTCTCTGTCTCTGAAGGTACTGTTGCCAGGCAGTTTTTGAAGAAGTGTATTCTTTGTCTTGAACTCTTTAAACTGGGGCTTAAGTTCATAAACTGTTGTCCTTTTTATTGCTTTCTTTTTAAAAAGAAAAAGCTATTTGGGGAATACTTAGACCTAGGCTGATTCTTGGTATCAGAACTTATGCTCCCTGCAGCATCAGAGAGCCAGGGAGAAACAGCTGCTTATGGACTGCAGAAGAAAGGCTCTTTAGCAGCCAGTGGTGTCACTGCTGTGAAGATCCTGGGAAAACTGTTTCTATGGATCACAGTGCCTTGTTGGATGGAGGAGCAGTTGGGTATTTGCTGCTTCTTCAGTAGTTATGTATTTATGAAGTCAGATGCTGACATCAAACACTTGGTAACTGAAGAAGGTGGAACTATATGTTATGTTGGTGTATTCTTCTTTTTCTTCCATGTTTTCCCTTCCTCTGGACTACTGGTCTGTTTTCTACTTTAACTCTGTAATGCCAAAAGCCGTTTGAAACTGGTTGTTCTCTTTTTCAGTTTTCAGTGACTCTAGTCAAATTCAAAGAGTTAATCTCTTCCACATATGTTAAATACAAAGGTTCTCTTCTGGCTCAAGTACTGCTTTGCTGAAGTCTGTCCTTTCTTTTCTCTCTCTATTTTTTTGGAATCAAATTTATAGTTGCCTCTCCACAGAGTATGAAAGTTTCTTTTTATTATTATTTTAAGTAAAAAATATAACTGCAGTGGTGTCCCACTTCCTGGATGACATTGGCAACTTTATGTGTGGCTACTGACATTTCAAGAGAACCGTCTTACACAGGCAGTCTGTGTTTGGCTAAATTTAGCAAGCCATGGATCAAGTGGCAAGTATGTTCCACCCTGAAACCTATTTTAGGGAGGAACTCGGCATAGGCACCAAGAGGTTAAAAAGCTGTGTGGGGGAGAAGAGGGGGAAAAAAAAAAAGAAAAGAAGCAAAATATTTTGCAAGAATCGTTGCTATGTTCTGAGCTTCAGCTCTTGAATGCTGTGGCTCTGAATCACGTTCACTGGGGAAACAGCTGCAGCTGTTTAAGATGCTACTGCTCCTCAGCTGTTTGTTACCTTCCCTTTGCAGGCTGGCGTCTGAGCACAAACCTCCCTCAGCAGCTTGGGCTTAATGTACTGCTTCTAACCTGAAGCAAATAAGACCCAGGTGTGTGTGTCCCATTGCTGGGGAGTGCAGCAGTCCCTGTGAGAGGGCTGGGGTAGGCATGGATATTGTAAGCAGCCCCGGCAAGCTTCTGTAATGGGTCTGGAAGGGCTGCATTTATGTGCACTGTGTGCCTGAGAGTCCTGAGTGTACTCTGCTGTCCCAGATCATGAAATATGTTTCTACATATTCAGTTGTGACTGGGTTAGTTAAAATTGTTTTGGAAAATTGACTTGGCGAAGTCACAGAGGAACCATGGTGTGGACATGCTGGTCTGTAATTAATTGATGAGCGCTAACCAGATAAAAACCGGTTGTCGGCTCGCATAAGTGCATTCATATGGGCTTGTGCGTGTTTAGCCAAACAGTTCCAACCCTGTGTTGATTCAACTGCTTCTAGACACTCTTTATTCCCTCCTATAAGAGCGTACATTAGCAAAAAGGAGGTGTAACGCCGTCCCAGAACAGAGGCGTACCACTGCGTTCCCATCCTCTCCCTGCTGCCAGGGCTGCCCCGCGATGGAAGATGCGAGGCAGACTGCCTCCCTGGGAGCCCTGCCAGCCGCTGGCTCAGGGCGAAGTATCTCGGGGACTGACTGTAATGGATAAGAGCCGCGCCCGGGCTGGTGAAGCAGCACACCTGGTGCTGTCTGCTCCGGCAGCGATTGGGAAAGACATCGGCGTTTGCTGGCATAGCCCCCTGACAGTGTGCCCGCGGCTCACCTGGGCTTCAGCCGCAAGCGGAGCTTCGAGGTCTCGCGTTGCCCCTGCCTGCGCAGGTGGGGAGCTGGCATGGCCCCTCTCCCGCCTGCTGGAGCAGGGAGATGGGTGAAACTAGGCTGGGGGCAGCTGAGTCACGGGCTGGCTCCTTGCTTACTCTTGGGGCAACTTCTTGCTTGAGGATCCAGAGGTTTGTTAGAAACAGGAAAGGGACAGCTAGTTTCTAGAGGGGATGCTGGGCTGGGAATCTGGAAGTGTAGGAGATTCCCAGCTGTGCTACTGGCCTCAGCTTCCCCTAGAAACGAAATAGAGCTAATAACTACTCTGTTATGAAGTTCAAGCCCTAGAATATTGAGCATTACTTAAGGGAGTATTCATGGGACTATCAGTTGTTTTGTGTGTTTGGGTTTTTTGTTGGTTTTTTTTTAGCAACAGTGGTACTTATTAAAATCGAAATAATATGTGGGTCTAACAGGCTCTTCATCATGTAGCTTGTCTATTCTTTTACTGAGCTCAAGCCAATTGACAAAATAGTTCAGGGTTGCCCCTGTCAGCTGTTAGTGCAGCATGAGAATAAGCATGATTAAGAATTTTTTTAAGTTTTTGTACCATAGTTGTAGGAAAAAGAGGGTGTTCCCCCCCTTTTTTTGCTAGGATGTACTAAATGGGTCCTTATTATTATTAAATCTTAACACAGATGTTTTGAACAGCCTGAAAGGCATCTTGACAATGAGAAAACTAATGTGGTAAGTGCTTTTGGTGCCCAAGTGTTTAGGAGAGATGCTTTCCAAAGCATTCAGTACTCTTCTTTTTCACAAAAGTCATGAGTGCACTCGGTATGCAGCCCTAAAAACCTCTTGATCTCTGCAAAACCAAGGAAGGCTGTGTTTAGCTTGCTTGGTATTCGTAAAGCTGGGGGAGAAGGGGGGGGGGACCCAAACCTCACCCCAGACCTGAAAGGAGGCACACTTAATTTCTTCCCCTTCATGCAAAAAGATCAAGTATTTCTCAAGCCCCAAGAAACTCCCCTGAAAAATAGAGGAAACCCAATTTAATAATGTTATCTTTGCAAGCAGCCTTAAAATATCAACAAAAGAAGACAGAATTAAACATCTTGAAAACATCACCTTATTTGGGGCAACACAGGTTGGAGTAGGAGTTTTCAGATCAGACTTGTCCTCCCCCATTTTCACTTCTGTGAAAGTGAGCAGAGGTAAAAGGGGTCATTTCCACCCCTGCTTGCAGGGTGCAGCAGTGTTGAAGAGCAGAAAGCAATACTTCAAGGCTGCTTGAAAAGAGAAGGAATCTAATTCCCACCTTTATCAGTGAAATGGGCTCTTTCCTATCAATTTCAGTGAGGGCTGCTGCAGACACCAATAGACTGAGGTGAAATTACAAATAGACCAAACCTTGCTGAAACTGGTGGTAGAGGGAGAATCTGTGCCTCCTGTTTGTGGTAGGAGTAGGAAACTGATAATGTCCCTAATGGAACTTGAAAGGTGGAAATACTGGAGCCCTTGCCCCAAATGCACACTTATGACAGGTGGCAGGGTCTTTAGCTGGCTATTGACTTGTCAAGTATGAAAGGATTGAGAAGAGCATGGAAAAGTGATGGTGTCCTTTTAATTACAGAGGAAGGATGTCCCAGTGCATAACTGCTGCTGAACACACTATTTACCTCTTCCCTTTCCTCTCTTGCTTCTCCCTGACTCTGAAGCAAGCTACTTGGGGAGACACAAACAAACCCAGCACCCTTCACCCTCCCAACAGTGATATTTTTTTTTTAATTTTTTTTCTTTTAGTAGGATCAGCTTGCTGTGGGATGGCAGGAATGGTTATGCTGGCCTGAGGGAGAAGCACAGCTGCAGATGGGGGTTGTGAGGAGGTAAAAGGCAGTGATCTGAGGGTGATTCTTGGGAAAAAATCTGCTGACTCTTGTGTTGGCAGCTGAAGCTGTTAATGAACTGGCTGTGGAGCTGCTGTAGGGGATGGGCAGCTGTATTAATGTCTGGTATTGACAGGTTTGCCAGTGCATTAGCCTGTTCCTGGAGGTGGTTGGGAGCAGGTAGATGCTGTGCTTGGCTCTCCTCTCCACAGGGCAGTGACGCCTGGCAGAGAAGGGCTTGGTGGCCCACAGCTGGCAGTGCCCTTGAGTCCTGCACCAGGAACAGACAGAGCTGCTGTCAAGGTTTGAAGGGGCTTTTAAACAGAGTATGAACTTCAAAAGACTACATGAGAATGTGAGCAAATACATTGCTTCGCATTGTTTGATCTCTGCTGCCTTCACGGGGGGAAGGAATTTGTGCGTTCTTTGCAAAAGATGGAGGCAACACCTTCAGCTACCAAATCTGCTTGTAACGGAAACTTGCCGCTCCCTACATTTTTGGCTGGCTGCTGAGGTCAGGAAGGATAACAGTAGTGCTGTGCTGGGGTTAGTGTTGCTCTAGTTGTGAGGAGGAAGCTCTGTCTTGTCAGCATAGGCTGAAATCATCTCTTACTATGGACACAGATGATATTTAAGCCATTAACAATTTGGTGATAAATATCTCCTCACATGGTAAAGTCCTAGGAAAGTGGCTTTGATAAAAATCAAGATGATTGCTTAACTGGAAACTTTCTATTTTCAAGGCACTTGCACAGTGGTGGCGTATGATGCTAGACTTGCTGCAACAAGTAAGGGACAATTCATAAGGCTTGTGGCCTGGTCCTTGTTGCTTGTTTGGAGGGCCCTTCAAAGCAGGCAGTAGGCCACTCTTACACTGCTGGTGTAGCTGAGGCACTGCAGCCCCATCTGTGTTTCATGATGGTCTTTCTGTATCGGGAAGCCAGGTGTGAGCTCTCTCTGGGAGAGGAGGGGCTGCCAAGTCCTCAGGAAAGCTGGTAATTGGGTTGGTTTCCAGAAAAATCAGTGCTTGTGGGTAGCTCCTCTAATGAATCCCAGGAGCTCTTGGAAAATAGTTTGCTCTGGTACCACCAGCCCAGGACCATCCTCATGATGGCCTTGGTGGGAAGCAGGGTGTGTACAGCCTGGTGTGAATGCCTGCAGCTAAGGCAGGGTTTCTGAGAGGTGTTGAGCTGACTGTATGTACACAGGTCAGCTCTTCTGCCTGTGTGATATGTGATGTTCAGGAAAGATCAGGTGTGCAGTACTCATCTGGTGAGAAGAACTTGTGGCCTGTCTCTAGCTAGAAGTTTGGGCACTGCTGTCCCAGAGCACGTAGCTTCAAAACCTCATTTGTTGGTAGTTTCTGCAATTGTGGTAGAGAAGGGCCAAGTTTCAGGGAGGAAAAAAGTGGCTATGAGAACTTTAAATCACTAAAAAAAGATACAGACACTGCAATCTTTGCTATGACTCATCTGGGCTGTTACTTGAGAAAGGCAGGCTGAGCAGTTGTGGACCTCCTTGCTCAAGGGAGCAGCGCTCATTTGTGAACTTGCTGGAGCCCTGAAAGCAGAATTGGTGTAGGTGAGCGGTTCCCATGCTGAGCCCCTGACCACTGATTTCCCTCCAACTGTGGCCAGATGCAGCTTGGGGAGAGCTAGCAGCAGGTCATGGCTGGCTAATTTCTTCCCACCTGTTGCTTCCACTACTGCTGAACAAGTTTCAGAAGTAAAAATCCAGCAAATACATTCTCATTTTCATCTTTCTCCTGCAAACAAAGAGTGAAATAGTTGCAGGAATATCAGTAATTCCTGGATGACGGGGCTTTGTACTGCAGTGAGTTGCAAATTGGAGGGTGGGTGAGGACTATGAAGAAGGCTGGTGTCCACATTACCAAAGTGTGAGCGGAGCTAATTCCAGGACGTTTCGGCAATGTTTTTCCCATTTTGAATTTTATTCCGTTTCACGGCATCAAGGCCCTGCTGTGAACTGCAGCAGCTTGTTCGGTCACCTCCCTTCAGCGAACCTCCCGTGGGTCCTTGCTGGGACATGACACGACAATGCTGGCAGATGAGTTCTGGCAAACTTGTCAGCATCGCTGCCTCCTCCCCGGGGATTAGGGACCCGTCGAGTCCCAGCAGGACAGAGTGTGTCCCCTGGGCTCAGCACCCCGGGTGGCGGGCAGAGGAGTGCTGCTGGCCCTGGCCGCTGCTGTTTGCTCAGCGAGTGGGACTGCAGGAGATAAGGTGTTCCTCGTGATAAAGTGCTTTTGTTGTTTGCCTGCTGGGTCAGCCCTAGGTAGGAGTTCTGCCTTGCCGTGCGTTAAGGGTGTAGGCTGTTTAAAAAAAGGGACTTTGAATGGGCTGGGTCCAGGTGTCAGAGGGTTAAAACCAGACCAGTTCCGGCAGTCGCTGGGAGGAGAAAGCTGTGTAACATCACCTTATGCCGAGTAAAAGTCCCCATCGTAGCTAGCCAGCCCTTTAAAAACCTGATGCGAGAGAGAAACACTCGTGCAATCATAAAGCCATCGTCTGTTTAAGGAGCTTCTATTTTATTTTTTTTTTATGCCAAGTTTTTGCAATGGTGTATCGCCATCCTCAAGGCAGGGAAAAAGATTACTGGGGGGAGGTGGGGAGGGAAAGATCAGTGGCAAGGCTCCGTAGCTTAAGAGTGCCACCTCCTGGCCGGCCGTGAGAGGCAGGGATGGCCCGGCTTTGCACTGACGTGTCCCACACTTACTAGCTCCCAGCAGCAGCCGCGAAATCCCGCACCCGCACTTCTGGCGAAGGGCCGGACCGTGCGGGGCTGCGAAGGGGAAAATCAGCTGCAGCTTGTACCTACCCAGTGCAGCAGCCAGGAACGGGCTTTGGCGTGCAAAGGCTGGCCCGGGCTGGAGTTTTCCGCTTTGTGCAAACGCCACAAGTCTCCAATATTTTTCATCTGCATGGGATGAAAAGAAGTCTTGATCTTTCTGCCTCTCCCAGGGATGGGGGGGCTTGGAACATGAAATGCTTTGATTCATAGCGGGCAGGACAGATCCTGTTTGGCAAGGTCAGATCAGTTGTCCAAATGCTGATATTTAAATTTCATAAAATGTTGATTAAAGGCAACAGTTAAAAAGGTATTTTGAAATGAAAAGACCCTTCCTATGGCACTGGTGTAAAGCTTTCTCCTTAGGAGCAGGCTGGGATTTCCCGGTGTGAGGGGGTATCCATTCCTCCATCCTCTAGGCCCCTGATCAATTAATACCAATTAGCACAGGACATGGGCTCCTGCACAAGGCAGCATGGGTGTAGCCAGGCAGCCCTGCGGGGGCTGCGCTGGGTGCTGCTGCAAATGGCTCCTGAGCCAGGATGGTGCGAGGGTGGCATGGCTGGGCTCCTCCTCAAGACGGGGTGTCAGCTGGAGACCAAGGACTTGCCTGGGACGGAGGAGCTGGAGCTTGGGGTGCTGTGGAAAAGGCTGTCCCTAGGGAGGCCAGCAGAATAGGCTTTCAGCACTGGGGGAAACCTTGGTTTCTCCAAAGGACTAGGTTTCCAGCCTTGTTTTTACTGCTGCACTTGAGTTTCCATGAAGCTGAGCAGGATCCTGGGTGGCCTTGCATGTGGGTGGCAGTTCCCCAGCAGTTCAGGCAGCTCTTAACCTCCCACCTTGTTTCCCCACTGCTGGCTATGGCACTCCTATGACCCCTGCAGAGCCAGTTCAAGAAGCTAAACCAGCAGAAGGCATAAAGGCGGAGGTGACCAGCTTTCTGTTGGTGTGGTTTCATCAACAGGCATGCAGAAGAGTGGGGTCAGCCTAGTGTGGGTGCGAGGAAGGGGATGGGAATGCACAGCTGAGGTGGTATGGGTGTGAGCACAGCTCCGGTGGCCTCGGTGCTTTGCTCTGCCTTGGATGCTGTGTTTGCGATGGCCCCCCGTGCGGCTGGGGCAGGCCTTCGGCAGCAGGGTGCGCTTCCTGGGGCGCATCAGCTGCTTCAACGTACTCTGAAGAGCACTTAGAGATGCTCAGGACCTTATAGGCAGCAGTTTCCCTGAGTAAACAATTTATCTTTGCAGAGGTTCCAGTAACAGCAGGTTGGGTTTTTTTTTTCTCTGGATGGTACAAAATATAATCACTTATGCAATACGGCAGACCAGCTTTCTAATCTTCCCTCTGTTGTACCACTCTGGCAGACTCTTTGGATTTATATCTGTATTTCAGTGTTCCCCATCCTCCTCACTTTCATCTCATCCTACGGTGTTTCCTGTGGGTGTAGTTACTACTGAGGAAGCAGGAGTGGCAGGAAAGTCTTGAAATGGCTGTGACGGAAAAACTTGGTAGTGTGGTAGTGCCTCCTGAGCAGCACTTCAGCCTGTGGTGGGGTGATGCAGAAACCTCAGCAACGCTTTTGATGTGAGGAATGTTGCAGCATCCTGGGACCTCAACCCTTCAGCTGGGCTGAAGGTATAAGCCAGTTTGTTGTATAAGCCAGGCCAGAGAACTGGCTGAGGCTAAAATAAGTAAATAAAGCTACAGTGCAAGTCCAATGTGTTGACCACAACCAGGAATTCCTTCAGACAGTTTTGCTGCTGAAGCCCCTGTATCGTCAAGGTACAACTTAATAGTTTTGAACTTTCCTTGAAATAGCTCATGATGAGTCTTCTTCCTACCAGTCCTTTCTGCTATGTGACCCCAGTCCATGTCTGGAAGGCTCCTCCCATTTAATCCATCCTTTAGTGACCACCCTTTCCAGACACAGTGCTTTGCTTGGTCTGGGTGCATCCCCTGACACTGAGCAGAAGTTCTTCAAACTTTGATACTTGTCTGTTAATTCTGTCTTGCTTGTGTTTGGGACTTCATCTGAAGCGGAAGGTAAAAACTGGAAAGTCTGCAGAGAAAATACCTCTCAATCCTGATGGCACTAAGTTGTGTGAAGGTCTGCACAGAGATTATTTCAGTCAAGCTAACATAGAAAAATTTCCCTGAATGATTGTCACAGCCGGACTAGGATTATTTTTTTGCAGCAGAATATTCTGTTGTGGTTAAACCCAGAGATACCCAAGAAGTCTACCTGAGTCTAAGTTGCTTACCTTGGCTGTACTTGGGGTTTGTGTCCGTATTGCTCTTTTTTACTGGCTACTGGGAGCAGTTTGCCATTGTAGACTCTACTATATGAGAGAACTATGTGAGTGAGCAGCAGTGACTTGGAGGTGAAAAAAACCCTGCAGTGTCGTTTGCTTGCCACCTTGTGCAATTGCAGTACCAAAGCTCATTGTAGTAGTGGCTCTAGGCCCGTTTGTATATTTGTACTCATCATCTACAAGGTACCGATATATTGTTGAACTCTTATGTCTCTTGTTGTGTGTTTACCCTTGGAGATGTTGATGAAAAAATTAGCAATGGAAAAGTGTTGTGTATTCTTGATCTGGATCTGTGGTTTCCCAACATCCAGGGAGACCTTGAATTTGATGCTACTTTCCTGTTTCTTAGGGAACAAACCAAGCTATGAATAATAAATACAAGCTCTGGGGCAAAACTGTTTTCCATTCATAAAATTTAACAGTAAAGACTGAGTAGTAATTTCTCAGCCTGCTGCAAAGCAATAGGAACTCCATGTGGGGACTAGAAAGCTACTGACAGCTTCTTTAGCCTCTGCTGTGCCACAGTTAGTAAATTAGTTCAGCTTTGACTTGTATCTAGATACAACAAAGGTGTCTCCAGCTAAGTGATGCAGATTAGTGTAGTTTCCAATCTGAGCAGCTTGAACTTGAAAAAATAGAGGCAAAACAAAGCCCCTTCATTCTGTTGGCTTCTGTCTTGGCTTTCAGAATGGGAAATGGCTGGGGTATAACTTGAATAAATCAAGTAGAACAGATGAAAGTCATGGCTTTGTGTTTTGGGCAGAATTAAAACCTACTAGACAGACATTGAAGTTTTGGCTTCAGTGATGATGGGGTGAGAAATCAAATAATAGGATGCCAATAATTTTCTGTGATCCTGATCCTGTAGTTATTTGTGTTTCAGCACTTGAGGGGTCCTGCGGGAGCCCAGGCAGAGCACTGCTGGGAGGGAGGCAGCGAGGAGGGATTAAATCGCTGTCAGCACAGTGGTGCAAAGGTTGAGGAGGACCTTTGATTTGGGTGCTCTAGTGAAGAGCATCTCCAGTGTTCAGTAGGGAAACTTGATGATGACTTGCTCTCCTCCTGCCCTGGAGCAGCCTGTTTTCCAAACAGATGTTTGTCAGGTGGTAGATGGAGGTGAAGTTTTGCAAGGGGCAAGAGAGCATCCTGGATCAAAGTATTTGGTTTTTGCAAGGTAAAGCTGCATTAAAATGGGGACAAGCAAATCAGCAACAGTGAAGGATAATCTGTGCATTTTTATCACTCTGCTAACCCCAGCTGTAAAATTTACCATAGGAAAGCTAATAAAATGGGAGCCACACAAGCAAACAGAGGGCACAGGCTTATCAGCAAACATTTATTTTGGTGCTGGTGGAGTCACTCTCCTGATCAAAGCAGTTGGAGTTTGAACCTCTTTTAAGTTGTTCCCTGCTTGGTCTGGGAGTGCCCTGCTCTTGCATTGATGGCATCAGTATCCTCTGTGCAGCAGAGTGGAAGAAGGAAAGCATCAGCAGGGAGAAAGAAAGTATGTGTGAGGGTGCTTCAGTGCAGTGTGAGACAACAGTAGCTTATTTTAGCTTTGCCAGCCACCGCCTGGTTTAGGAAAACAACCTAAGGCTTATTGTATAACTAGATAGTACAGGCATTATCACAGGGCCGACAGGGAATGCTTTACCATCTTGAAGGCTCATGCCTGGCAGACTGAGTAGCTCTGCAATCCTTATCAACAAAATACCCCATTGCCAGAAATCGCCTTGGGCCTCAGGCTGGGCCCTTTGGGAGCCTCTTCTCTGTCTGATCTCTTTGTTTAGCATTCCCCTCTTCTCCCCCAACTAGAGATGCTTGAATCCTTCTTGGCAATTAGTCTCCTGGCTGAAATGAATTGCTCCTCTCTGACCAACCATGGAGCCTGAAAGGATCTCTGGTGGGGGGCTCACTGGGTTAATGTGGTGGTCTTGCCCAGTCTCACTTGCTGGGGAAATACTTAAGAGCTACTGGGAGGAGGTAACATGGGTGAGGAATGCAGTAGTATTGTGGAGAGAGGCAGAGGGAGGAGAAAGTTTTAAGGCCTCATAAGCAGGATCTTTCTATGCAAACATCTTGCATCTCACTTTATATGTTAAGAGCAGAACAAAGGCAGCTTTATTTCTGACTTTCTGTGGTTTCTTTTCTCACCATTTTTGTCCCTTCTGTATTTTTTATTGTTTTGGGGGTTTTTTGTTTGGGTTTTTTTGTTTGTTTGGTTTGATTTTGGGCTTGGGTTTTTTTGTACTCTCTTGGGGAGATTGTTGCAGACACCAGTGTGCTTGAGTTCAGATTCAGCTCCTAATGTGTTTACACTAGGGACGCAAGTGGGAGCTGGGCTTGAATGTACCTGCTAATACCATGGCTCTCCTCGCTGGGTCAGGGCAGTGCTGGAGAACCACAAAGTGCCCCTGTCTGGAAGGAGAGGCCAGGCTGAGCAGCAAGGGAAGACAGCAGACAGTAGGAAGTTAACCCTGTGGGTGTAATCTACAGAGGATTGCTTCATAATACTTTTTTTTTTTACAATTCTTATTTTTAAATGGCTCCTCAGAGCTAGGCCAGAGTACTTTAATTTTGGGGCCCTCCCTGGAGGTGTGGGTATTGAGGGGAAACTGGAGCAATCTGGAAGGCTGGCAGAGCCATCCAAGCAAGAGTTTCCCCTCGCTGTCCCAGGGGACCATAGGTGGCTTTTTGTCTTCACGTCTGCCACAGCCAGCTCTCTTGTGCTGTGTGAGGAAGGTACTGCATCCACCACGTGAGGTCCAGGAAGGCTTTCCTGTTCTAGGCTGGTCGAACACCGTGGTGTGTGCCCCATTAGTCTGAGAGCTGCCCTCCAGAGGAGCCCCATTCTACTGCTGCACAGAAATGGGGGTCTCGGCAGTGTGCAGCCATGAAATGAGGCTGGGTGGGCAAGAGCTAGATTTGTGGGTGATTTAGGGATGTGCTGCTGTAAAGGAGTGGTGGGAGATCTGTTCATGTCTGGCAGTGTTGGACTTTGCCTGCTGAGATACAGAAGTCTCTGTGACTAGGCTGTGCATGACTTGGTAGGAACATTGTAGTAGCTGTTTTGTCTCAGCTTTAACTGATTATTGAGTGTATTTGTAGCACACTGATAATTGTGTTTGCTTGAGCCCTGTGGGAGCTCCTGGGGACCAGACTCCCATCCCATCTGTCTCACTGAAGCATTTGTCAGTCCTGGGAAGGTTAGTTCAGAGTAATCCACTGAGGAGACTGGGGTCTATATTCTAGGCAGATTCTTTACCACAGTCCATTGCACGAGAGCTGAGGGTAAAGATAGCTTCATGCTTTACCTTCCCAGCATGCTCTGGGACAAAAAACTTTATTTTTTTGACAGAATATCACTCTTTAGATGTCTTGTTGCCCTTGCTCATGCTGCAAAGCACTATCAAAAGAATAAAATGGAGCCAATCTGGGATTATTTTAGGGCTACGCTGGAGAGTGTAGAAGATGGTGTACGAGAAATTTAAACAATGGAAAGAGTAGCATCCTTCAACATAACAGAAGTAACAACATAAAGACACTTCCAATTCAGGCAATCTTGCCAGCAAGGGCTAAGAGCCAGACTCTGGCTGTGGGGTTCACTTGTGCCTCATCCCCCTGACTTCACGGGGAGCTGGCTGGAAATGTGCAGATCCTTGTTTTGGCAAAACCCAACTGCTTCCTTGCTCAGGCTGCAAATACCTGGAAGATATTGCTCTCATCCTTGCACAGCTGAGCTATGTTCAGAGCCTGGATGTTGCTACAGTCCCCTTACTAAGCTTTTTGAGGCTATTTCAGAAAGAAAACTGCAGTAGCTGCCAAATGTAGTTGAAATCTGGTGTGATAGTGTGAATATACCACAGACCACCTGGGACAGCATGGGATTCATTAGCTGTGCTGGGATCAATGAAGATGTTTGACCATACACAATGGTGTCTGATTAGAAATAGGAATTCAAGGAAGAAATTGAGGCATTTCTTAAGCTGAAGGGGCAGAGCCCTTTTTAATTTAGAGAGAAGCTGAGGCCTTGAGCTGCTAAGCCCTGAATGATTTTTTTAGACAGTGAATGAAGCTCTGTGGTATGGCAAACATACCTTTCTCCTGCTATGGAGAAAGCTCCAGTTTAAGCCTTGGAGTGTGGGTTTAAGATTTAGTCTTGGTTCTTCAGCTTAATTCCAAGAGAAAAAGGGCAAGCAATTTTTGTGCTAGGAAGCCAAATGTTGTTCAGCTGGTGCTGGGACTGAGGCTTTGCAATGTCTGAGCTGGGCAGCACAGGGTCAGGGAAGGAAGATCTCAAGGGCCAGAAATCTGCTTTAGGGATTAAATTCCCACTTTGGGCAGCTGGGACCTCCTGCAGCAGCTTCTGCTACAGATGCTCTAGGGGAGCCCCTGTGCTGTGTAGAGGCAAAGGCTGGCTTGTTTGCTGCCATGGGCCTGGGGACCCCTCCTGGGGTGCCCCAGGGTATGAGGAGCCTGGTGAATTTGGCTAAGAGCATCTTGGCTATTATGGGATTGATTTCAAGTAGAAGTGCTTAAACTAGCCCTGGTTTTGTTTTTCATCTGGTGAGTCTTTAATCAGATAACAGGCCAAGAAGCTTGGTGTCAGGAATTTGGGTTTTAGTCATGCTTTTGTTGTGTGGTTGCGGTGGAACATAGCTGAGCAAGTGGACTCTTGTGTGAGTACTGCTGCTGAATGCAGTTTTGTTAGCTTCTCCTCAAGGTATTGGTCTTCTGATATCTTATGGGAATTGTGGGGAGAGGTGAATCTAAAGAGCTACTGACATGAGAAGAAAAAAAACGAGTTTGTGTCTCTGTTGTGATACTCTTGTATTAGTTATGAAGTCCTAAAACACAGCAATGGTGGTGACTTGGATAAATGGCTTCCAAAATAGCATCAGCACTTCGAGTTGAACCCTGATTTGGGGAGGGAGGGCCAACGCTGTGCACCACTCCCCTGGCCTTTTTTCTTTTCTTTTCTTTTTTTTTTTTTTTTTACAAATCAGGGCGTAATGGAAATGGGCTGAAACCGCAGTGTGTTAAACATGCTCTGTCCCATTTTGTGGCACTTGCTGGTTCATGTTCAGCATAAGCCTCCCTAATGCGAGTCAGGCCTCAGACTTGCTCACCTTTGCTGGGATGGCAGGTGAGAATTTCGCTGCACGGCAGGGAGGCAGGGGACTATCCCTTGCCGCTAGCAGTTGGCTGCTCTGTGGCATTGTTCATCTGTGCAGCAGGGATGCTGTTGCTGCTCAGGAATTTGAGCTGCAGCGTGTGGGTGTGTAGGATGGAGGCCATGTGTCAGCTCCTGTGTGGCCAGCTGTGAGCCACAGCTGTCCTAGCTGTACATGATGAACCTCTGAGATGAAGCATGCAGCCCAATGCTTGCTGCCATCCTTTGTAAGCCTGCACTCAGCTCCAGGACCCTCCTGTGTCTCTGATTCCTTCCCATACCTTCCCAAATCAGAACTCAGCCCTACTCCTGGTCCTTCCCCTACCCTTTGAGTCTCCCAAACAGCTCTCTGCACTCTCCAACCCAAGATCCTAATCCCATGTGCTGCCCTATGCTTGGTTATCTACCCACCTATCAGCTATGCAGCTCCTGGAATGAGAGGGTTTGGGGATGTGCTGCACCTGGGAGTGTAGTTTGTGTTTACTTCTCCTGTGGCTTCATGCTCAAAGTAAGGAATAGTTTGTCCTCTGCTAACAAAAAAGTGGGTCAACATGACTGATATTTTACATATTAAAAAAATAGTGCTCATTTAACTTGTTTTCCTCAACTTCCCCCCCCCTCCCTTAAGCTTTGGATGGATCCTAGAATCATGAGAAAAAATGAGAAAAAAAATTATTTTTTCATTATGAATTTATTGAGAAGCAAGAAGAGCACATAGCTTAGGTACAGAATGATTCACATATCACTTAAAAGACATTAAAGAACAAAAATTCCAGGAAGACTCAAGTGATATGAATCCAGTGACAGGACATGGATAACTGGAAAAAAGGCACGTTCATCCTACTTGAGCTTTGTTCTGTGTTTATCACAAAATCTATATTAGTGGAGGCTCCAGACAGGCCCCAGGGAAGGTTGAAAATGTTGAGTGCTGTAACTGCATAATATGTGATACATGTGAAAGTCATCTTTAGTCTGTATTAGAAATGGATACCTCCATAACTTACTGCAGAAAAATGTTTAGGCTCTCACCTGTTCTGCCTTATGCTATTTTCATCCTAAGATGAGAATGTTGGTGTTGGACACTTTCTACTTGCAGCTGTATACATTAGAAGCAAAAAATGGGCTACAGTGTGCATTTAGAGATAAAATTACCACTAGAGGGTCTAGTGACTTCTTGAAAAGTGAATTATAAAGAGGAATAGCATCAGAACTACCATGTGGGCATTATTTCCTTCAGAATCATTATAGCACGCAAGCAGCTCACTTGGCTTGAATAGCTTTGGTAGTCTGTAGCTTTCATGAAACTGGTTTATTGATAATAATTATAATCTAAATAACTTTTCACAGTAAAATCGGCACAAGCGACAGTGACGTGATCTTCATTAGTCAGCTTTGCTGAAATAGTGTAATCTCCCTGTATGAGACAAACACGAAGAGATTAGCCCATCAGTAGTATATAACTGCTGCTGTTTCTATGAGGGAGTCCTCTTCCTAGAAACAGAGTAACACTTTTCCCATTAAGTTCCTCCAAAACCTTTCTTGTCCAAATGTCTCGGAAGTGGTCAAGGACTTGCCCATATTTTCTGCCATACTACTCTCATCAGGGATATCAATGCTGACAGCAAAAGTTCAAAATCTAAACTATGCAAGGGGAACAAAATGTTTTGATGCATAAAAATTCCTTTCAAATCTGTGTAACTTCTCATGTTTCTAATGAGCAAGCACAATATGGCCTGTGCTCTTTAGTATCTGGAAGAGGATGAGGTGCTTAGTTGTCTGGCACTTCTCTTCCTTGGATCTTCTTGTTGTACACTGTTATTGATAAGAATTTTTATAAGAGAACACCTTGGGGGATGTGTACAGATGACTCAATTTGTGATGAATTCCTATATAACAAAACAAGAGGTAGTTTAATTTCGGATTGTGTAGTTAAAACTACTAATAATTCTGGCTTTGGGGAGAACTTTTATCATTGCAGTGCAAAAAATCTCAACCTTAAAGAAGCTGTGGCTTTTTTGTATTGGTCAAAACTGCTCTCTCCAGACACTTGGAGGAGGAGAAGCACTGGGCAGGGGAGGTGACAAGACTCATTTAACAGATTTGGAGAAAGAGGTGAACTAGATTGCTGGCACTGCAGTATTTCTGTATTTTCTGGAGTGTGGAGGGGAGCAAAACTTGGGGTAGGAGAGCTTGGCAGCAGTGGCCTCCTGGCTTTGAACCATGGAAAGCTCTTGCCTTGCTCAGAACTCTCCTGGTTGTGGAGTAGAAGAAATAGCAGCTAGAATGAGTCAGGTTTCTTGGCATTTGCCTTTTGCCATAGGATTTCTAAAGCAATAACTGGCCTGTGTCCTCGCAGAGAGGTTCAAGTTAAGTGTAACATCCAAATTTAGACAGGCCCAATGGCAACGTGCTCATGAGACTACAGCCTTGTAATTGTTGCGCAGACTGTGCAAACATCCTTTGGGCAGCTCAAATGAGGCTGTTCTCTGTAAAGAGCAGAAGACAATTGCTGCATGGAATAATTCCTTATTGCTGGCATAGAAGGATGGTGTTATTTGCCTGATTGATTAAGAAAAAAAGCTTCCTACTCCCTTTCTCACAAGCATGTTAATTCTCCAAAAGCTTATTTCATTCATGGAAGGGAGTTTATAATTAATTTCCATTGCTCATTAGTGATTAGTTTTTTTTTTTCTTCCTCCAGAATAGTTTTTTTTCCTCCTGGGTAAAAATTGTTATTAAAAAAGGATTGTGAACAGTCTTAGAATTTCTGGCTCCAAATTCAGCTAATTTGTCCTGAACTAGAGTTTTACTGGTCTGTGTGAATGTTTCTAGGGCTTCCTCTTGGTCTAAAGACCTATTCCTCAGTTTGTCTAGAGTCTTTACTACTAAGTGTCCTCACTATGTTAGTAAAGCTGCTCCTGGAGCAGGATGCTGATGGGAGCTTGGGCACCCCAGTGTGAGAAATCAAAAGGTGTTGCTCAACAGAGCATCTCTAGGCGTAGCTTTTAGGGAAGCAGGCTGGTAAGGATGGGATAACAGCCTGCATAAGGGGGCCCAGTTCCCTGAGTGAAAGCCTTGGAAAATGAAGGTTGTGGTTGTTGCTATCACCAAGGGAAGACTGAGATGTATGAGATGGTAGCTGATATGGAAGCTCAATCCTCCCAGGAGCCAGCTATCCTCGTTATCACCTTTGCAGGTCTTGGCAAGCTTGGGTCTCTGGGACTCAGTTGGTTGTTCTGTACCCTGTTCTGGTTCTGTCGTCTTTTCCTGCACCTGGGCCAACCCAGTGCTGAGCAGGCTCCAGACTTCATCTTTGTGGCTCTGACACTGGTTTTATGTCTGCTGCCGAAGAACTGAGAGTTCATGCTGTGCTTCTCTGTGTAAGTAAATCTAAGGAGTGTTTGACTGACCACCTGAACTGTGTGCTTTTTGCAGTGGTGAATGTGATCTTTCTTCACCACCTTCTCAAACAGATGCCTTGATGATCCAGATCTTGCCTTCTCCTCTTCAATCCAGTCTCTTCATGTATGTGGCTAAAAATACTTTGTTATTTACTTGTCAAATATAGGTTCATGTTGTGCCCAGTTAAAAGACCCTGTGGTGTGTTCAGCATTTGAACATCTTGCTTTGCAATGTGATTTGGTTGACCTTCTGGAAGGAGTGTGGAGAACACTGCTTGTAAAAAGCATCTGTAGTGGATGACCAGGAAAGTCAGAGCAGTGCCTAGAGTACTGCCTGTTTTCTTATCTTTCTTAGAATTATTTTCAGTCTCCTAAGTCCAGAGAAAGTATTCTTGGCCCAATAACTTGTACTTTTGGTTGCAACCTAGAAGACCTCTGTCTCTGTATCTAATACCATATGCGTACAGTGGAACACATACAATTGCAATAGTTATCTAAATTGTCTTTATAGCCAGTGAGGATGAATGAGCTTCTCCAAATTGTTCAGCCCGCTAAGGAGTGAGTTGAATTGCAGCCTTGGTCTCTCAGGAGTCCCCTGGAGCTGTTTCTTTTCTTGCTATTTTAGGAGTAACAGAGGGGAAGCCTACTAAAGAACTGCCTGGCTGCATGACTTAGCAGATCCCATCTACCAGCACTATCCTAAGAAAACCTGTATGTCTCTGAATAATGGTGGCTTTCTAATGCTTTAAGCAAAGCCACTTAATTTCATATTGAGAAGGATTAGTCATGTAAACACTATCAGATCCAGTGTGCTGCTGGGGGAGCTTGGAATATGCTGATGTGATTGCTGGTAGTCCTCTGGTCATACCTCATCCAGAAAGCCCTTCTGCTTGGGAGCACAGCTGTGACCAACTTACCTGTGGGATTTCTTTGATTCCCAGTGTGACTGGTCCCTCATAGTAGAGGTGTTCTGAAAAGCAAAAATGGTGATGGGTGGTTAGGCAGCACATGAAGGAAACAGGCAGCTGACTGTAGATGTGGCGCTTTTTTTTTATAGCAGCACTTCTAAATGCTCCAGTGACAAGTGTTATGGAACTGCAAAGTGCTCTATACACAGTCTATACAGAGTCTTTCTCTCTCTTGAGAGAAATGTCAGGATGTGTACTGCCTTATGGGGAAAGCAGGGCTGAGCCTGTGCTCACGGAGGACCTGCAGCCCCTGTCTGAGTGGAGGAGGAGGGCATGGCATTGCACAGCTGGGTGGGTGTTCCTATGTCAGCATGCATCCTCCAAACTGGGAAATGAAATGGGAGGGGGATTGCCAGGCACAAGTCCTTTAGCATGATCTATTAAACACCTGCAGCTGTAATAGTTGAACTATACTGTCTTGGTAACTTTTAAGAAAAAACAGTCTGAGCTGAGTGTTTCTGTAGGTGTGGACTTCTGACTGCTTGCTGAACATGACCTTAAAGTAATAAGAATATGTCTGTTTCACTGCTGAGGGAGTGTTTGCTGAGAAGTTACATGATATACTAAAGCCATCACAAGTTATGTTGGTGACTGGAATAGAGCCTGGGAGTTCCACCTTCCAATCCTCATCTCCCTAATTGCAAGGCATGCTTGCTCTTTGCTGTTGAAGAAAGGGCAACTTTGGCATTAATGGACAGAATTAGCAAACTGTTCTGCAGTTCCTCCTACTTTTTCATAGCTTACTGGGCCAAACTGTGCAGACTCGACTGAAAATAAAATTTGTAGATGTTTCAGTATTTCAGAATTTCTTGCACAACTTGCCCTCCACAAGTTGTGGAAAAGTCTAAGAACTGTTTAAGGATTCTCTTTTGTAGGTGTTGTGAAGTAGTCTTCATTTTGACAGTGACAGAGGAGTGTTTCATCATATTTGTGTGAGTATGTGCTGGCATCTTGATGCTTGTCACTTCTAGAGAGTTGTTTTGGTCCAGTCTCACTGTGCTGGTTTAAACTTTCTTGTGAAAGGTTGGACAAAAGGTTTGTAACATTTATGTGGTATGGTCCATCCCACCATACAGTAGGTATCTGGCTTGGAAAAGAGTCCATAGAAGGTCTTCCCCTACATATTCTATAAAATGTTAATCAATGCCTCGTAACAAACTTGGATGAAAGAATCATGACTATAAGAAACTAGGGAAAGAATAGGAGAAACTTGAGACATCACCAATGTTCTACACTTTGCGTTAATGAGGCATTTGTTAAAAGTAATGCCCTGATGATCCTGGGAGGTGGAGAAGATGCAGAACTTGTCAGTGTTGCCCTGAAAAACCTAATACCAAAAAAACCCCTAGTACAAAAAAAGAAAATGGAATAAGTATGTTTTGGCATGTCACTCAAACTGATCAGCTGTGCTGCAGCACTCATGCTGTACTCCTTCCCCTCTGCATCCCTGTCTACTTCACCTGGACACCAAGAAGTCTTTTCCTTTTCAAAGAGCAGTCACCATTGCTGCTTGCTTCTGTGCACAAAGCAAGAGCTCTGGAGTCTGACACATCTCCGCTGCAGAGAGCGGTGACTCAAGAATTTTAAAAATACAGTACAGCCCACTTCTCAGTTCACAACTTTACTAGAGTCTAAATGGGAGTTAAAGGCACCGCAGACTGCATGACTAGGGTGGTGAGCGACTCCCTTGACTTGAGCGGTGTATGTGTTGATGTGTGCTAAGCCATCTTGTGAGCTGCCCCCTCAGGGCGGTGTGGACCGTGCAATGGCATGGCTTATGGTTTGTATCCTTTCGTTCAGTAGAGAGCCTCGTTTGTCTCTCCCTCAACCAACTCTGAGCCTAGCAAACCTTGCATGGCAGCAGAAGAGAGTGGAGAGGAAATTGGGTTGTGAACAATCAAGCTTCCCCAAAGTTCTTCTCCACAGGGACGTGGAAGCTCCTCTTGGATCATGTGACTTGTTAGGGTCTTGCATAGGCTGTCAGAAAGCCATCCAGAATCTAAATGCACAGATACAGCATTCAAGCTCTGCAAAAACTATATTTTAAAATGAAGTAGGAGTCATCAGGCCATAAATTTGCTTCTGAAATGATGGCAATGCTAATTTCTCCTTCAGTGTAGGTAGAAGCTATCCCCCCCCTTTGCTGTGACAAAGTAATGATTATATCAGAGCTTGATGAATGCAGTCTCGGGGCTCTGCCTCAGCCCTCTCTGAGAAGTTTTCCGTGATTGCTGTGATGTGGGGTAGCTATGCCTTTGCTTGGTAATTAATGGAGTCACTCTCATGGGCTGTACTGTCTTTTAGGAGCCTCCAACTGTGGAGCTAAGTGCTGTGTGTCAGGTTTGAGGTCCACATTTACTGCTTTATGCTTCAGCATTGCCCTTATTTAGCTCTTTCTAACCAGGGGTCTTGCAGTGTTTCACAGTTATTAATCATATGGAGCTACTGGAGAGAGTCCAGTGAAGGGCCACTGACATGATTGACTGGAACATGTCTCCAATGAGGAGAAGCTGAGGGAGCTGGGACTGTTCAGCCTAGAGAACAGAAAGATGAGGGAAGAATGCATCAATATGTACAGATATCTGAAGGAAAGGGTGTAAAGAGGATGGAGCCAGACTCTTTCCAGTGGTGCCCAGTGACAGAACCAGAGGTGAAGGGCACAAACTGAAACACGGGAGGTTGTGTCTGAACTTTACTGTGAAGGTGACTGAGCACTGGCAGATGTTGCCCAGGGAGGTTGTGGAGTCTCCATCCTTGGATATATTAAAAAACCCTGCCTGGACATGGTCCTGGGCAACTGGCTCTAGGTGGTCCTGCTTGAGTAGGTAGGAGTGGGACTAAATGACCTTCAGAGGTTCTTTCCAACCTCAACTATTCTGTGGTTTTGTAACCAGGTCTCTAGAAAACTCTCATGACCTTCCTTGCTTCAGTGATGTTGTGGGGAAAGGACTATGCTTTGAAGTGTGTCCTGATAGGAAAGCAAGGGCAGCTTTCATTTTCAGCTAGTTGAGACCTGCCAGGAAGTAGTATGGATCCATAGATCTGCTGAATTTTATCATTCATATTCACTTTGGACCACTCAGTGCCTATGCTGGCTGGATCAGGCTTTTCAAAGCCCATTCAATGTTCCTCTCACATGAGGATTTCTGTTATAATTCCAGAAGCGTAAACATTCTCACAGGCTTTAAGGACTGTAGTTTATCACAGCATCCTTCATATAAATTTTTTTCTCCATATATTCATACATTTTTACATTCCTCCATTGAAAGAGGATGAACACATCTGCTGCAGTAAGTGTAACTGTCACAAACACTGAGCCTAGCTCATTGAAAGAATTCTGTGGTCTCTTTAGAGCAAGCCCAGATGTAGTTGCAAGAAAATGTATAAACACTGGGAACAGCATAAATCACGAGTGCATTTTTCCAGTTAAAAATTTCTCTGTCTTTATTGGTCTGTCAGTAAGTTATGGTATCTGTGAAGCATGCTGTCGTCAGTGATGTGTTTTCAGTCCACCTTTTGTTTTCAGCCCTTTTTCTTGAAGGCTTAGCTGAAGGTGATTTCTGTTAGAGCATCCTGGAAGACATTTCTAATGTACCACTGATTCAAGGTGATATTATTGTATTTTTTTGCAGCAGCTTCTCACTGTTGTTTCTACCAAAAGTAACTTAGTCCTTTTCCTTGCCAGTGAGTAGGCCTCTAGTAGCTTCCAGTCTGAATCAGAGCTTTCAAATGTGTAAGAACTTCCTGAAGATTACTTCAAGTTACCAGTTATCATTTATCATGAAGATGCCTCATTTCTGACAAAACACCTATAATGAAATTCTCACTCCTCTTTCTCAAATCTTCCTTGCACTGAAAATCTTTATACATTCTCACACTCTTGTACTATATAAAGGCCCTGTACATCTGCACCCACCTCTTCCTTTTTCTATGTTTTAAATCTTTTTAGAACTTAAATACTCCATGTTGGAGTTCTTCTAGGACATGATCTTGCACCCATGCAACTGACACACCACTTCTGTCAGTTTTAGGGATGCAGGAGTGATCTGAATAACTGCCAGCTATAGATGTATAGTTGAGAGAAAAACCTATATAAATACATAGCTGGGTGAGAAACATCCACTCTCTTTACTGGGGAGGAAAAAGTGAGATGAAGGTGCTAAGCAAGGTGGCATTGTATATCAGCCTAAAGACCTAGCTTTGTGGTGTAGCTGCTCTCTCAAAAACATGTACATAAATGTCAATGTGATACCCAGTTCTGTAATTCATGTTATGTTCTCTACTTTTATTCGCAAATATTATTTTAGAAACTTCCTCACTGTAACACCTACCTAAAGAGGCAATAATGTAAAGAATGGCGGTCTGAAGCAAGGGGGGTTTTCTCTATGGTTTGGCAGTGTGCACAAGGAATTGTGCAAGTGCTCTGATGCTTCCTTTATCAGTTGGGCCTGAAAGAAAACTTGGAGACTTGCAGACGATGTAACTATCTTATGTCAGGAAGCTTTGTTTAAACCTGCAAGTTGTGGTTGGCACACTGCTAAATATTACCCTGGTAGGTCTTTTTCTCTGATTTTAGTGATTGCATTGGGAAATCATTAAATCTTATGTAACTTTGCTTTGGAGGAAATGGGGAATAACCAGCACTTTCTACTAAAAAAGAGGGAGAGCTGAGTTCACGTTATGCCACAAAGAATTTAGCAGTTTTATTGTTATTGTTGCAAGGAAATGAGCCATTGTCCATTTAAGAACATTTGAGCTAACAACTTCACAATGGGTGTATAGCTCAAAGAAAAAGATCTTGGAATCCTATTTAGGAATCCCAGTGAGCAGTGTCAGATGTGACCTTTGCTTAACATAAATAGTAAATACTATATGATTATAATGAACACGAAACCTCCAGCTATATTGAGTCTCCTAAACTATTTCCAGTCATGGCAAAACTGTAACTTTATAGGATAGCAGAGAAGAATTAAAACAACCAGAACATTGGCACATGCAGCTCTTGTAAGTCTCTTTTCTTTGTAACTTCTGCTTTGCTAGTCCACACAAGTGAGTGGACCAACAAAGCCTGTAGCAGAACTACACTCTCTCATTTTGGGAGAGGGAATAACACGCAATTTTTGGCCTCCTGTGGAAGGCAAGCAAATTCTGTGTGGAACTGTATTTAAACTCAGGTCAGGTCTGGCCAGATGTTGGAAATGTTGCCTGTACAACAGGGAAAGAGGGGCTCTGCACGAGAAGCTTCAGTTGAAAGGGCTGTCTGCTCCTCTGTATCTTTGCTAGGCTGCATACTTAGCCATTTGCAATGTTGTCCTTTCTGCATAAGTATTAGGTCAGATTTACAGCTGTGCTAATATGGTAAATTATGGCTGTGCTGAATTGTCTCAAATTGGTTTTCAGCTCAATTCTGTGTCCTAAAACACAGGTTAGAATCAAATGTCAACTAATTAAGAAATACAACATTTTCAGTTTGAACCTTAGTGTGAGAAAGTTCACTTATTTCCCACTGTGACTTAATTACTAAAAAACAGCTACTGAACAAGAGAGTGTGTATTAAAAAAGCATGTGGCAGAGGTCCTTGCAGTAACTTAGGGATGCTTCTAAATGAAGATATACAGTATTATTTAAACAATCAACTATGGTTTTATATCATAATGTACTTCAATTAGTAGAAACAATCACCTGTCAGTTTAAGATTAAGGGACTTGGAAACCCCAGGAGGTTTTGGCTTTGTGGCTTAATGTGTGAATAGCAGTTTTTGCTCAGCTCAGGACTGACTCTACTTCTCCTTAGTGTATTCTTTAAAGGATGTTATTTAGTATTTTATTAAAATAAGACAGTTTTTCAGTAGGTCTGTGGGTGTGCCCCCCCCCCCTTGTAATTCAATACACAATTGAAGAAACCTCTGAATTTAATTTTTTTGGTCTATCTGTCTCACAGGATTTACACAATTGGCTGCTCATGCAGCACTTCTCTATTATTCTTTGTGGTATTTCTATGCTGTGTGAAATGTCTTCGTAATTTTCCAGGGGCTGTCTTAGCAGTAGTACTGTGCATGGTCTTTAGACTTATAGCCCTTGCACATTAATTACTGCAGCATTGTCAGGATGGAGGTGCATGTGAATGGAAGGAAAGCAGAGTTTCTGAAACTAACTGGTGCTCTAACAACTCTGAAACTTCCCTGCAGCTCTACCTGTTCATTTTAAAATCAGCCTAAAGAGGTGATCATGATATAAGAGGGACTTACAAATAACTGTTTAAGATATGTGGATATTACTGTCCAGAGGCATGACTGTAGCTCTTCCAGAAATGCCATGGTTAGCTTTGCACTACCTGGCCTGGCTTGTGGCAGAAGGGACCTTGAGGTGCCCAGGCTCACCTGGGACCAAAGCTGCCTGCTTTTGGGGGGCAGCTAATGCCACTGTAAACCAACTAGTTGGCGGTTTGACTGGCATGAACCGAAATCATCTGACTGCTGCATAGGCATGTGTTGAGCAGAAAAAGATGTAAACCATAGATAGTATTTTGTTCCAAATATCCTTATTCAAGCATAATTCCTCTTAAAGTGAGTTAAGAACTGCCTTTAAGGACAGGAAATTTTACTTGTTTAGTAGTGAAGAGCATGTTCAGAATGGCTTGTTTGTTTGCTCAGCCGTTTCTTTTGCAGAACTGGCCTTTATTTTTGTCATACTTGCTCATGTGACAACCATGTGGCTATAAATAGAGCTTATGAACCTCTCTGCTGTTGGATGGGGTCACATTACCACAATTATTTTTTTTATGGGCTTGAAATCCCATGTGTGTACAATATTCTGTGATTAAAAGAAAGGCAAGTAAACAGGTTAGGGGAAAAAACAGGCTCTGAAATTAAAATGTCTCTGTCCTACTGCGTTTCTGCCATCCGTTAACATGCTGTTGAAGTAAACAGAACGTTACGATGTATTGGTGCGTTCAACAGCACAGTGGGTGCATTCTGCTTGAAGTATTCAGTAGCCATCAAACACTTGGAATGCTACCTAAATTACCTCCTTTCTTCTTTCCACAGAAAATAAGCTTAGAAAGACCCGGCTCACAAAGCGTCTCTGAGTAGGTAAGGATGGTCTTCCCATTTATGATCAGGTCAACCTTGACGTACAGCTCCTTGATGCTGTGTCCTGCACACAAAGCAGAAGGAGAGCTCAGAGAAAGTGCAAGGGTAAACACATTTATTACTTTATTTTTAAAAAGATTCCATTCCCCCCCTGCTGCTTAAGCCACTGAATGTTTTCTCTTCACTGAACTCCTGATACATAAGAATCCATGCTTCAGGAACAGGTGTCTAAGTCCCTTAAGGGTATATAATGGGGGACATAATAGCATGTATCTTTATTGTTAAATAAACTATGCCCATGACTACTCTTTGACTCTGAGGCCAACTGGCATGGTAAATCTTGTGTCCATACAGCTAAATGTTCCTTTCTACTGTCCCTAGCAGAGGGACCGTATCCAACAGGCCCTTGGGAGCAGCCTATGGCCTATACCTGCTGCCTGAGAAAACAGTAGCTGCCCTGAGGCAAACCTGTACCAGGACCAGCATAGCAGCTTGGCAGTGCTGGGAGGTTGCCTGCTTGTGCCTCGATTGCTAACATAGATACATCCAGTGAGGCTACTGGATTTAGAGGGAGGTACCATACTCTGAGCTGTTGGAAAACTATTTGCAAATGCCTGTAATGTGATTTTTGTGGGCTTGTTTAACTTTGCAGCCATCTGAAAACTGATGCTCCCCAGGCAAAAGAGCAGCATGTCTCACAGGAGGGAGACCTTTTGCATACAAGGAAGCATTCCCAAGTGCTAAAAGACGCTCGGTGCACAAACATTTTCAGCACCAGGAGTATACAGCAGGGCTCTTGTATTTATGCTCTGGTGGTAGAGGTTCTAGCCGAGCTTGGGGCCCACAGGTTTGTAAGAAGGTGGTTTTCCTGTGCAAGGATCACAAAGCAAGCTATGGCCAATGTTAAATGGTGCACCCAGCCCATTAGCTCAAATGCGGTTCTGCTTTTGACCTTTTATTGCTGATCAGTCAAGTGCTGAAGAGGTATAATTTCAGCTAGTGCAGCTGATGGCATGACTATGTTGCCTCAGGCTACCACTTCCCCAGATGCTTCTCTACATGCCCAGGATGGGCAGAGAGATGCCCTCACCTTGGTCTGTGGGAGTCCCTTCAGTCTCCTGCCTGCAAGGGTCAGCCTTGGCGATTTGGCAAGTGCTGCTGGTGCCGACACAGGAGTGTGGGTGCCGTAGCTGTCTCACTCGACAAGAGTCTCTCCCTAGAAGACTTAGTTGTGAAGACAAGCTCTAGAGCAGCCCCCACCTTTACTATCCATATGTACAAATGAAGGTAGCTGAGGGCTGATATGACCTGTTTAGGATGACATATGTAGTCTGAGGCTGAGCTGATAACAGAACTGACATTTCTGTAGCCCCACACAGGTTTTGAAATTTCTCAGAAATGAAGCCCATTCATATTTTATAGGAGGTTGTCACCCTTGCTTATTTCTTATTACCAGCACTCACATGTGAATTACCTGTTTATGGCATGAGAAAATAGCAATGCACTTACTTAGGACAATTGCAGCTCTAATGTTAAAGGTGTGGGTTGTGATAGCAGAACAATGATCAATGCTGAGAGCAAAATCTTGCTGGGGATCTGTTTGGAGACAGAAAGCAGTGGGTAACAAGTAGTATTTTTAACAAGATACTGACTGTATGGAAGAAAACAATAAAATACAGAAGTGTTATGAAAAACAGGTTACATATTCCTTAAATATTGTCCAAGATGTGCTTAAAGCTCCCATACCCTGTGTTTAATAGCTACTTCTGTCCTTCCTGCCACTTCAGTCTGAAGCACATTTGGATGATAGTCTATGTGTGGGTAAAACCTACTGTGTGGGAGAATGAGCCAGGTTCAGGGAAACAAGTTCCCCACAGTGGTAGGTAGTCAATACTCATTCAACAGTGAAGTCTTGGTGCAGCTGCTCTTTCCAGGTTCTCTGCATCGCCCTTCCTTCCTCAGCACTGCTGAGTGATTGGTTATGATGACGGTTTTTAGTTCATTTGTATCACAAGACAACTTGGCAAGGCTGATGGGGAAACTGAATCCTGAAGTGGGATGAAAAGTCCAGAAATGAAAATAAAATTGTGTAACTGATCCTGCAGTATTTTATGCTGGGTCCACCATCATATGATATTTCTAACCCAGGAAATAGTCTACATTTTTGCCTTTCTGGGAGACTTTAGCAGAGTTGGGGTCAAAGGGAGCCCTACAGCTGATGACCGACGTGAACGTGGCTCTTACCAGTTCCTACAGTACCCCTTTCTCTGCATCAAGCTCCAAAACTCTTGTACAAACATAATTGCTTTCCTGCCACTTCTACCTTCTTCCTTGCTACCCTCCATGAGATTCCATGCTACGCCTGGAGGCTTGCCAATATGTCAGTCTGGTGACAGCCAGCAAGCAACAACTGACAGCTCAGCTGCCACAACCACAGCATGTGCAAGAGTTTTCCAGAGCTGTGGCTGGAGGTGAAAGATTTGGCCAGTTTGGAAGCATATCATCTTGAACCTCAAGGCTTGCTTTAGGCACAGGTTTGTCCCTCATGACGGTGGCTTTCTAGCCAGCCTGTGCATCCAACTTTCTTCTCTGTGGAAACCAGAGAAGGAACTGCAGCATGTGCAGGAGCAGCCATAGGCTCCCTGGTTTACATAGAGCTGCTGGTAATAAAATATAGACCTGGGAATTGAATTCTATTTCTAAGTTATTGTTGCTTGAGGTAATCTTTTCTCTGAATTGAAGATAATGCATTAGGAGAAGTTTCCTTTGCTGTGGTGAAACCTGAGTTGCAAGTGTCCTCTGTGAGGCTCAGCTAGCATCTCTGTGGTCTGACCTTATTTTTGCAGCAGTGTCCCACAGCTGTAGCAGCTGGCAGGGAGCAAGCCTGGGTGACCAAAGCTTGATTACTTATTGGGGAACAGGAAAAAATGAAAGTGCTGGGAGGAGCTGGGGGCTCTAAGCCAGGCTCTGAAAGCACACAGATTGTCAGTGTGATCCAAAAGGAGCTCCCAAGTCCTAAATTCTGATACATTAAAATAACTGTTTAAGGGAGGGAGATAAAAGGCTCCCACAGCTCTGTATCCCTGTGCTGGATTTTGTCCTCCACGCCACTAAAGTGCAGGATCTGCAGTTGCATGATCTGCTTGGGACAAAAAGGTTAGTGCCTGGAGTTGTTTGTCAGCTCAAGTGTGACAAGAGTCAGAGGGCTGTCTGTCTTCCCTTTCCATATTCCTGTCAGTTCTTGCTTTTGTTGTGGCTTCAGAAGCTGTTGCAATCAGGTGGGAGAGCAGTTTCCTGCTCCAGCTGGAAAGCATGTCAAACTTCTCTTTTCTTCAGGACCGTTATGCCTGCTTCCCCTCTGCTCTTTGCCACCTCACGGGGCTCGGTTTCCGCTTTCCTCTGGACTTCTGCAAGAGCCCCTCTGCTTTCTGTTCTGTGTGTGGTGCGATGATAAGGTTCAGGAAGCAGCTGCTCACATTCAGAGCAGCTTGGGCATTGATGCCTACAAACAGTGCTGGTTGTCAAAAGACTAAAACTGTCAGCTCTGCAATTTCCAGAGGGAGCTATCGTCAAAAATGGCACTGCAACGTGCTCCTCCCCACCCAAGAGACTCGGCTGTGCTTTAGTCAACAAATAAAATAATGGTATTGGGGCTAGAAACTGACTTTTTTCACTTAAAATTTCTCATCAGTAACAGTTTGGATGAAAAGGGGATGTTCATGAAACCAAGCTTCTCTGGAAAGCATAGGCTTCTTACAATGAACCTGACCTCAGGGTAGTTTTAGTTTGGATGTCTTGTGTCTGTTTTTTGTTTTTTGGGTTTTTTTTCCCCCTATGGGTCGAGTTCTTTTGCCAGATGATATATTTCATGGTGCATTGTAGCCATGGGTGTCTTCTACTGCACCACTAGTGATGCAGCATAGGACTCTGTATCCAGAGAAGTGTTGGTCCTCAGAGAGGAAGAGAGCACGGAAGCACTCGCATGAGAAATTCCAGCAAAATTTGTGAATTAGAGCACTTGGAGTTAGTGTTGTTACTCTGTTGCTGAGAAGTGTAAACTTTTCCACTGGCAAAAGAAACCCCAATTAATTTTCTGGCCACCTCCCTGTGGAAATGCAGGCTATGACTTTGCAGTCCAGCATCTTAGATATTGTGGTGTACAGGGGGACCTCCTGCTGAAACCAATTGAAAGAATGGCTGTGTTGCTAAAGCTGTGGTGCCAGGGAGTCTGGATTCCAAAACACGTAGGCGGAAAGGTTGCTGCTAAAAGGATATTAAAGAAAATAGTGTGTTTTAACCATTTGATAAGTGAAGATGTCTGTAAATTCAGCTGTGCACCATGAACTAAGGTGGTGTGCCATACCCCTCTTTCTTTAAATGTTGAGTCCCTCGTGTGGCAAAGGCAACTCTAGGCAATTGCCATTTTTGTTTCATCTCAGATGCACAACTGTGAGTCACTGTGTGTCTCTTACGGAGGTTTAATACTTATTCTTCCTTGTTTGCCTCAATCTGAAGTGAGCTGGTTAGACTGAAAAAAATACATGTTATGTCTTTCACATGTGCAGAGCAATAACATTTACCGTTAAATCTCTAAAATATGTGGGGCTGCCCTTCAGCCTTCCACTTCCCTGCAACATTTCATAGTGCACAGTACTGTATGTTCCCAGACTTCCCTCCACCCACTCCCTTCAATCTGCTCTCTTTTCCATAATTAAAGCTAGAAACTCTTCAACTGGTTGCAGAGTTTTGCTTTTCCAGTTCAGCTTTGATATATTACCAACACTTAAAACGTTGCTGGAAATCTTGCAAACGTGTTGAGGTTTATCAGTGAAAATCTGCTTATTGGGGTGGGAACGGGGCACTTTTTGTGTGTATCTATCTAGCGAGAAGGGCTTGGGCCGCAACGTTTACAGCTAGCATGAAGGAGCCTGGGAGCAGGATTTCGACTGAAGTTTCTCTCTAGAGAGTTCTACATCTTTTTGGGCAACTACTCTGAGAAAGAGGCAAGTCTTTGGCTTTTGTAAACAATCAATGTGCTTTAAGACCTTAGACTCGTTATTTGAACTTGATGCTGTGGCTAACGCTGAGCTCTCAACTGTATCTAGCATCCAATGTGCAGCTTTTGCTGGAGACTGGCTTCTGTAGTACAGTCCTGCTTCGAGAGGTAAATTTGGGCTGTACCTGGCATCTTGCCACTGATCATGCCTTACATGGCATAGTGCCAGCTGACCCCATGCATCCCACCTCCCATCTCACTCTTACCTGAGTACACTAGTGGAGATTTATTGCTATGTTGGTTTGGTACGTGGTTTTCCTTGCGTATGACTTGTAGCGGCACCATAGTGCAAGATTTCAGCCTGGCTTACTGTTGTGAGGAGCTCACAGCGATGAACTTGGCTGTGTTTTTCTAGAAGACTGAGCAGACATGTGTAGTACAGCCTAGAAGCTCAGATGAGTTCCCGATCTTTTCTTCCTAGAGCTTCTCTTCGTGCTCTTGTTCTTGGCAGAAGGTTCATAGGTAAACTAGCTCAGATATATTTACAGTGGTGTATCTATGTGACCCTCCTGGCTGCAAGTCTTGTACCTGTGATGGAGATTACCCCAGTAACAGGGACAACTGATGGGAACACACTTTCATGCCCCAGTTACTGCAGTTGTGGGGCTAGCATGCAGTTGTGGGGCTAGCAGCTCCTGCTGAAGGTGGGTGTGCACCAAGCCAAAGGGCTATGAGCTGGGGCTGCCCTTGTGCCCTGCAGCCTCCTGTGCTCCGGGAGATGATCTCCAGTGGGAAGATGCAGCAGACAGCTGGGAATGATGATGTGCTAACCTACTATGGCTATGTCCCTCAGAGCCTGAGCTGCTAGAATGACTAACTGGGCATTACAGAAACTGCATGGCCAGATGGGAAGCACCTGTTACAGGAATTTTGCTGGGCTGGTGTACAAGAGCCTCTGTTTTTTTATTCTTCTCTATTCCTCCCCCCCATCTTGTTAACTATTCTCTACTGGCTTTACTCTCATCTGAATCTGCTCTAAAATCACATTGTTTCCACATGAGCATGGAAATCAGTGGTATGAGTGAATAGGAGCAGCAAGCAGGCAAGCTTTGCTTCTAAGAGTCCACATCTGTAAGTCTTGCACTGGTGAGAAGAATCTCCAAATTGGAAAGCTTTGGGTGTTTTGAAAATAACACTTTTAGGAGCAGAGAAGCCACAGAATTGAATGGAATGACATAGCTGCACTAGGCTAGGGTCGTACAAGGACAGACTGGTGCTAGAGGAGCTGGAAATTAGTGCAAGGAAGAAACATATTTAGTAATTACCCAACAGTCCTCACCTTCAAAGCTCTTAATAAAATTAAATCATTAGTCCTTAGAACACTCAAGGTGATGAAAGGAGAGGGAAAGAATGAGGAACTGTTTGGGATCTCTGACTTTATGTATTCACTCAACATTTTCCCTTTAATGTCTATTTAAATAAATTAACCTGAATACTCAAGGTTATATTTGACACTGGAATCTACTTATAAGGTACTGAGGAAGAAGCATCAGGTGAATTAGCAGCTTCCAGTTGTGCATCTAGGTTTCCCTGAGCACCTTCAGTTTAATGAGCTTCCCTGTGGGCCTGCCTTCACTGCATGCCACTGCTATGTCCAGACAGGGCTGGGAGGAGCAGAGTGATCCTCTGTTCAGAGGGAAGCCGAATAAATTGTGAGACTCATGTTGGCTGTGCCTAGTTTGTCATGAGGATGCTTCATCCTAGACGCTCACCTCAGACATGACCAGCTCTGGGCTTTTGCCTAGTTTGGACAGGCACTCTGGCCTCCTTTGCGGAGGTCGTGATATGTTTTATCTCCTGTACCTTTCTGGCTTGCTTAAGCAATGTGGAGGTGAAGGAATAGGGAAGACTACAGTTCATGTATCCTTAATGTCCTGGGGGTACAGACTATTGGATTTCCCCTTTGCAAACAGCGCTATCAACTTGTGGTGTCTGAGGTCTGCTTAAACCTGAAGCTCTTGGAGATGTCTAATGGAGTGAATAACCCTGCTTCCTGCCTGATAAAATTTGCATGGCTGTAGAGGAAAGCCTGAAGATTTGGTCTTGGTATAATCTGTAAGCTAAAAAACCCCAGAACATTGGCATGAGAAACTTAAAATATGTCTTAAATTGCATAAACACCTTTAAAAAAAAAAAATTTCCACTCCTCTCAAGAATATTGAACACTAACTAGTAATGCAAAGAGCAATTATGTACTTCTTGGTTAGATCAAGGCACAGGCATTACTGGCCAGTGTGTTTGGTGCTGGTTTTGGAGCAAGGCGCTTCCAGTGTCTTAAGAAATTAGTTTAAATAAAGAATGAAGGCTTCATCTCTTTCTGTTTCAAACGAAACTCATTGCTGAGTATAACTGATGTCCAAATTTGCAAATATTCAGAAACAGTAACTCGGAAGGCTGGCAGCTTCTCCAAATGTGTTGCTGGGGCACCGACTGCAATAGTAGCAGCATTTGGGGCGTGAGGAACCGATGCGGGATGGAGGGCTCAGACCAGGAGCAAAGGGCTGGAAGTGTGGCAGGTGGAGAGGAGGGGAAGAGACTTGCCTGGTACCAAGCGAAGGTCACCCAGCTGCCACCCGTGGCCATGGCAGTGCTGGTGGCCTGGGCAAGGAGCTGTGTGGTGTGGAGAGCTGGAGGGAAGCCCCTGTAAAGATGGCAAGTGTGCGGGGCTCTCTGCAGCTGGGGGGCTGTGTTTGGGGATGGGGGTGTCACCAGCATGTCTAAAGCAGCCTTGCCAGAGACTTGACCTGAGTCTCCCTGCCTCTTCCTGCCCCAACAACCTTTCTTGACAGCAGGCTTGTTAGAGCTGTTTGCCAGGGCTCGAGGGGAGGCCCAGCGTCTGAAGGTTCATGGAGACTTTCCTTCCTTTTGCCAGCAGTGGTATTTGGAAGAGGGAGTTTCTATGCTTTGTGTGGGGTGACAAAGCTTTGTCTAAGCCTGTTTGAGAAGACAAAACTGAAAGATGCCAGCTTTGAGAGGCAGCACGTACAGATCTTTATTTGTATTTGATAATCCTGATTTGTCCTAGTTAGCTTGAGAGAGAAAGGGAGGCAGGGCAGGCTTCAGCTACAGCAGTGTAACAAGAAAATGCTGCATTAATTTGGGCCCAGCAGGGAATGTATTAGAGAGAGAAAGTCTTTGTTCTTCTGTTCTCTTGGTAAGAAAACACCATGCGCTGCATGACTAAGATGCATACAGTAACTGCCTGTATTCCTAATCAGATCTGTCTTCTCTCTTCTTGTGTTTTATCTTTTTTTTTTTTTTTTTTTTATGCTGCTCTACTTGAGACGGAGATTCTGGACATCAGTGCTTGCCAGTATGACTGGGGATTCACAGCAGACTTGCAGACTGGTGTCAGAAATAGAACCAAACATTACTAGAAACTGCCCTGCTGTTAGACACATGCCATGCTCTGGGATAGCAGGCTTTACCGCTGATTATACAGAACAGTAATCAGCAGCATATGAATGGGCTAAATGTTCTCATTTTCTCAGGATGGGTTGAAATCCACTGCAGGAGCGTGGCAGTAAGCTATAATTGGAATAGCATGCTCCCTCTGCTGAGGAAACTAACTGGGTTCCCGCCTGCCTGATCACTGCTGGATCATTTGACAGGAGCCATCCATCTTCAGGTGAAGAAGAAACTGGTGCATTGAATTAATTTGTGGTAGATTCCTAGCTTTTGGCAACTGGAAGCTCTCTTGAGTCTAGAAGCAGCATCTGGGACAGATCAGAGGTTTTAGATTTGTTACATGGTGATTCTGTATAGGGCATTTAGGCATCTTGTCCCTGATGGCCACTGTTCCTCCCTAGTTTTAGGTTGCCATAAGCTTCCTTGAAGTTGGTGCAGTGACACCAACACATAATAGTGCTGAAGTCCTTTTTGGATTTTTCTGAGGTGTGTTAATTTTTCTTAGCTCATTCTAGATATTTTTGCTGATGGATGTTAAATTGCTGCAAGAACCTGATCCCCTGCCTCTATTTTCTTTGATAAACTGTAAGCATCGTAGGATCCAGAGCTCTTTGGAGGCCTTGACGACAGCTCTAGACGAGATGGTGTGGCAGTGTCAAGAAAGCCTAGCAATGCTTCGTATGCGTACACAAAGTTTTACAATGGAGCACTTACAGGCAACTGTGGTATGTTCTTGCACCTGACTTGATGCAATGAATGTGCCTTTTGATAATTTCTACTTTGTGTAATACAGGAAGCTAATCTCGAATTTTCACCAAACTGTAAACATAGCTGTGACTTACCTGTTTAGTTTATTAGACCGCACCCTCCATAGAGACTCAAATTTAGCACGCAGTAGCAAATGACAATTCTGCCTTGCCCACAGTACTCCTTGACTGTAAGGTAATACACAGTTTTCTAGCTATATGTCTCCTATTTGTTTCCAAAGGGGAGAATGCATTTTCCTATGGCTTGCCTTGTGGGCTGTTACCCCTCCTGCTTGTGATTCCTTAGTGACTTGGTGGCTATAACAACCGAAGACATGGCAAAAGTCAGTAGGTGGAAAATGTGTCTACTAGTTTAGATTTAGTGGCTGGAGATAAGCAGGAGGGACTGCCAAACAAACAACCCTCTTCTGCAGTCCGTGATGCAGGACCTTCATTGTTCTGGTGAAGAAATGGACACTGTGAGGAGACCTCTGAGAACTAATTTAGATGGGAAAATTTAAAGCATGGTGGGAAATGTTCAGCTGAGGTTAATTCTCCCCACTACTAGTCTCAGTGAAAGCATTAAAATTGATTTTGCTGGATGGTTCAAAGTCTAGATGCTGAACCTAATGCTTTTGACAGAGTACCTTGGAGGTATGAAATTGTCTCCTGCTCTTCCTTATAATTTACACTTTAAAACTTACTAAATACTTTCTTCTCTCTGAAAGAAGAGGTAAAATTAAATCAGAACCACCTCAAGAGGTCACATAAGAAAGTTTTAATCCTCTCTAATGGAGTGGAGAACAAAACAGATAAGGTAGTTTTAATTCATGGAGGGAACAAAACTTTAAAAAAAGATTTGTATGTGCACTCATATCCATGCTACCTTGATTCTGGTGATAGCTTCCATTTGTTAGGATCTGGTGCCAGAAATAAGCATGTCAACATCTGGCCTTCCTCCTGGAGTAAGCAAGCTGTACCAGATGAGTATAGCAGCAAGGCTATGACACCAAGATGGCTTGGACAGAGCAAGCAAACAAAAAATGTTTTCAAGTGAAATTCTTAAATTCTTTGATTGTTTGCCCATTAGCAATCTATGCAACAAAAGATCAGAGGGGAGTTGGTGTCGTGTGGCTTTAAATAATTTAGAAGCAGAAGCAGTTGCTGGAGACTGCTTGAGGGAAATAAATAAATAAATAAGTCCAAGAGAAGCATCTGGCTCAATCTGTCTGCCAAAGAAACAAAGAATAATGGAAAAAGAACCTTCTTTTACCAAGTGTCTAGAAGAACATTTGTCCTGAAGATACATGAGGTGAGAATTTTTTGCAGACTTTTCTTTGCCAGCTGAAGCTATCAGATTACTTATATCCTTTATATAAAGCATGTAAGTGTGTGGCCAGAGAGGAAAAAAGACTAGTAATATTGGTTGACATAGAAAACAAAGTGATGTGTAAAATTAGTGCTACAACGATGACAATTTAGCAGGTTTGTTTACAAGCTGGGATTGCTGATTGAGCAGGGAAGGGTGTTACAGGTCTTTCCTTTTAAAAAAGGAAAAAGAAGATTTTAAGAAAAATCATATTTGATCTCTCAGTATATAGAAGAAAGGATATGGTGGGCTGAGTGTGTGAGGGGGACCCTAGTAAAACTGAAACTATTCAGTACGGACAGATAAATCATCAGAAAATTGTAATCTAACCAGTCTATCAGTCTCCACTCTTTCTTTTTTTTTCTTTTTTTTTTTATGCACTGAAAAGTTCCTTCAAAGCAGGGTTTAACAGGAGGGTGTTTATATTGTGCTATTTGAATAGAGCAGGTTCTACACCAGAGTAACCCTGTTGACTTCTAGGGGCCATTTTAATGGAGATCCAAATCTGAGCTCACAAATTTTAAGAAGAGCCATAGAAATGAGAGTTTCTCTATCTGTAAACACAATCCAGTGCAAGCTTGTACTGAAGTGGGCAGTGCTGCTCTCTCCTACTGTATCAATGTAGAGCAGGAAAAAGCTTTATAGAAATGATGCTGCTTGAAGTGTGACAGAGCTACACAAGCAGTCATGGAGCCCAGTGTAAGTAAGTTCAGTCTGACTTTGCTCTGTTTAGGAATAGGCATCAGCGTGTAAAAATAATTCTGTTGTTGACCATAGGGCCCTGCTTCTTTGTCTAGCAAAAGATATTAATTAAAGCAAATAGTTATCTGTATCCCTAAATATGTTTTATTATTTTTAAATCTGTAGATATGCAGATATAAAACTTGTAAAGAAGCATGTAAGAAGTTTCGTATTTAGTTTCTGGAGGCTGAAATGAATACTGATTTGATTGCTCCTTCTCCTGGAACTTCAGCTGATGGCTATTAACCTTGCTTCAGATGGAAAAAGAAGAAAAAGCAAAGTCAAATATGAATTGGGAAATGTTTGTCTGTGATAGTGTATATATATATAAAAAAAAAATCCCGTGGGGTCTGAACAATGTTTTAAAAGCCTAGAGAATATCTCTCAAGTTGTCATCTTCAAATACTACTGCTTTGACTCTTCCAAAGATCTCCCTGAAATTCCCTGTTACTTACTCCTGTGCACAGAAAACAAAGTCCTTAATGGTTGATGTTCTCCAGACCCTTTCCGAGAACCTTCTGCCTTACCAGTAACCTTTTCTGCACTGTCAAGAAATCTACAGTTTCAGGCAGCTCTGAAATCCCCCTGGTCCTAATCTAAATGTAGAGCTTTATTAATCACCAAGCATACTGGTGTGGGTTTGCTGGTTGAAACAAAACCAGGTTTTCTGAAATACTGACTTGTTGATGTAGGCCAACTAACATTTCGAGAGAGAGCTGTAAAAATAGTTGGAAAATGTTTTTCATGTGTCTGCAGCAGCAATTGCCTGCTTTACCCTATGAAGAGGGCCCCATTTGAACACTACATTGTAAGAATGTTTTCATGGCTAATTAAGACAATTAGGCTTACATGAATGGTCTGGAAGCAGGTGCTGGTAGACGTGTTGAAGAATTACATTTTGTAGTCTCTCACTGCATGGCATATTGCACTTTGAGATGGGTGACTGACACTCAAATAGCACTGGAATCTGCTTGGGGCACTTTGCTACCACTGCCTTCCCACCTTTCCCTTCCCAGACAATTGCCTTTTAAAATGTAGCTGAAAAGATCAAAAGCATTATTACTGTAAAAATCACTGTGAAATTAAAGGGGATAGGAATCAGCCATTTGTGTAGCAGGTTCTTTTCATGTCTCTGCATAGACTTGCCAATTACGGTTCTCTGTTCTCAGTCAGAGATGTTAACCTGTGCTGCTTTTATCTCGGGATCCCTGCCCAGATTTCTAAAGTGATTTGTGGTCATTTGAGTTCTTCCTTCATTTTTGTCACCTCTTCCTGGGAGGAAGAGTGGCACTGATGGGAAATGTCTTGCTGTATTTATAGACCGTCTCGGTGTTATGTCTCCTGCGGTTATATAGAGGAGTCAGCATACTGTCTATTTACTTTACTTGTAGACCACCTGTCTCTCAGCTTGAGGTTCTCACTATGGACTTGCTGCTGAGATTTTTTTTTTGTCCAATTTCTTTTAAATGACTTGTAAAAAAAGCACACGATACTGATCAGCGGGGTTTTGTCCAGCTCTTTCTTTTGATGCATCCTTCGGGGTCGTGGTTACTGAATGTTTAGTCTGACGTAGCTGGGAGGGAATGGGAATCCTTTTGAAGGATCCTGAGTGTGGACTGAGGCTGGGGGCTTGATGCATGCCTGTATCTTATGCATTATAGGGGCAGGATGCAGCTAGAGCAAGTGCTTGTGACAGGGGCTTGGGACTTGCTCCTGGGTATGGGAGATTGCTACTCTTTCTCTGTCTTCAGTTATGCACCTAGGCTTCTCTGCTACATTTAGCAGTTATATTAACTCATATTTTTGGCTTTAATCAGATTTTTACTGCGTTATAGGAGAGGACCTGATTAAACTGCAAAGTAAAAATGAACACTTAGCTCCTTTTAAAATGCTCAGACTGAACTCTATTAATCTGTTGATAGAGGACATTCAGTTCCAGCAATAAAGTTGTGAAGTACTTTGCTAAAATTCTCTCAACTTAAATTTTGCTTGATTCAACCCTGATTCACTGATAACATCCTAGAGTTTATAGTAACAACAATAGATGTGAAATCCTGACCTTCTTGAAGGCAACAGGGAATCCTTTACCCAAGATTTCATACTAGATACCTCACTGTGGCCACTGTATCCCAAAGAAATGTCATCCTCTGGCATCTTCAGTGGAGCAGGAAATACCATGGGGATTTCTCAGCCTGGAGACATGCAGGGCAGTCTTCCCCTGAAATAGCTAAAGAGTACGGGCAGTTGCCTAGCATTGACTCTGTGCTTGCTGACATTACAAAGTTGTCCTGAGAAGGTTTGTTGGGAAAGGGTCTTGCCAAACCTAGGCACTAGCGTTGTCCCTTCCCTCCTGGGTGAGAACAATTGGAGGGATGCAGCTAAAGAACGAAGCTATGTTCTGCTCATTTAGTGGTTTACAGTGAAATCAAGTGGGGACAAAGCTGCTCCTCTCCTGAAAGGGTGATCGGCACCTCTGGCACTGTTGTGAGCTTGCCAGTGAGCTCAGGAAGAGCAGTGTCTTCTCTGAAGGGAATGTAGGCTGGTGTATTTGGATTTATCCTCCCCATCCATAGATTTTTTTTTTTTTTTTTTTTTCAGGGGCTCAGCCCAAACACCTTATATTTTTCTGCTTTATGCAAGCTACCAGACTATGGACTGGGTCAGCAGAGATGCAGATGGTGCATCCTGGTCTGATGCTACAGGTGTGGTAGCCTCTGGAAAAAGGTAGGGCAGAACATTGTGACAACAGCTGTGAGTGTTGCCACAACTGAATCTGCCAGAGCTGTAAGGGAGTGAGGAATTGGGCTTCAAACAGGGAATCTGATTTAATTCTTGCATTTTTTCCATGTCTGTGTAATCTCATCTCCCGTAGCTATGCCCAGGAGAACAGAAAACCACTCTGTGTTGGCACCTGACCTGTATGATCTCTGGCTTGTGCTTCTCAAGCTGTGAATTCCTCCTGAATGAATGCACCTCTTAATTTGGTTTGCCACACACAGAAAGGTAAGTGACACACAAGCTCTAAACAAATGCATTTTGTTAGCTAGGCTATTGGTGTGCATAGTAAGAAGCAATGCCTGACTGACATGTGCCCAGCAGACAAATTTCATCATCATTTGAACTGACTCAAACTGTAGCCTGTGCCTCTGTGTCAAGGCATCTCATGCTAACTGAGACCTGTTGAGGGAACAGAATTAACTTATACAATGAATTCTTGCTAAAATAAAGGTAATACCAAAGTTTGTATTCAATATCTAATTAAATATTTTCCTAATGCTGTATACCCATTTATAATATGAGAAGCCTGACTTTAGTCTCCTGGGAGCAGGCCAGTAAAGAATAGCATTACAAATATTTATTTACTTCTCTTGTCGCTCACTGGCTTTATTTTAATGGGTGTGCAAAACTGCATGAAAGCTACAGGGGAGAAAAAGCCCCCTGGGAAACCCTTTGTATCAGGATGAATTGGAAAAACAAACTCTAGGGGGCTCATTTGCCATGAATCGCTTTTCACATCACGTGCGGAAAATGAATGAGGCGTCTGTGAATCTAATTCCCTTTGTCCCAGCTGTAAAGCAGATCAGCACAACAGGAGAGGCACAAGGCCAGCAAAGCAAGAGGTGGAAAGCAGGCACCATTCAGTGAATTCATTTTCAGTCATTGCAGTGCCACTTGCTCCTTTTCTTCTCTACAGATTTAGAGAACAAACAAAACCCTGTGGTCCCTGGGAAATGCCTGTGTTAAGTGCTGCTCCTGAAGTCTTGCTATGCACGGTGGCAATGGCAGAGAACACGAATCCTTCCCACTGTCATACCGGGTCCCTTGTTGCTCCCAAGTGGGAGGACAGAAAGCACACCACCACAGTCTCGCTGCACATTAGGAAAACAGCATGTCAGTGCATTGAAGAGTGTGTGTCATCCCAGGAGTAAAAAAGATAAAGACTTAGGGTCTTCTTCTTTTATTAACTTAATTTCAAGATAAAAATCCTAGTCATCTCTTTCATGCTGAACTGGATTTTTGACAGCAGTTTATTGTTCTGAATTAGGTTATATTATTTCCTCTTTATTGTCTTCTATCTAAATACAGTTAGATTTGTGTGTGTGTGTCAGCCAAACCAGCTACATTTGAAAGACTAAAAATATTCTAGCTGTGAAACCCAGTGCTGGCTTGGGAATGTAACCCTTCCATTCATTGCCTGGCTTATAAACCTCTCTCACTGCATAAGTACAACTTTGTCGCCCAGCTAAAAAGAAAATGGAAATTTTAAGAATCTCACCACAGCTTTTGTAATGTATTTCCAAGTTGTCCTCTTTGCAGACTGTGTGCGTAGGCCATTCTGTGCTGGCATTGATGTAAAGCAGGACTATGATGAGAACAAGAACGTTTGATGTCTTCATGGTGGTGGTGGTAGTTTGCAGGATTACTTCTCTGTCTCTTGCTAACTTTCTGGAGGGAGGTGTTCCTTCCTTTCTCCAAGGGGAGAGGAGTTACTACATTCGTGCCTGCAGAAGGCTTAAGCGAGCCAATGCAGCCCTAGCTTACCACAATGTGGTATAAACAAGAGGCTAATCAGAATTGGAGGGTGCTATTTCTGTGTGCTTAGACTTCTGCTTTCTGCTTCATGTTAGTTTAAACTAATGACAAATGAGCTAATCACTCTTACTCACTGCACAGCATAGCCCTGCCTCAGTGCCTGCTGGAACGATGCAGTAAACTGTTCAGTTCTTCTCTTGCTGCCGGTTTCTCCTCTTGAAGTCAAAGCATTTGGGTCAAGACTTCAGACAGGCTTATTTAGCCCTTCTGGCTGCAAAACACTGATTCAAATCACCCATCTTAATCACATAAAGTCAGACCAGATTTTGCAAGATGGTCAGTTTGGCTTATGTGTTCTTCTTGGTAACTAATCTGTCTGCCACAGGGAAGGGAGGTGTGTCTGATAAAGCTGACACCAAATAAGCAAGTCTTGAAACTCTGAGGAATGAATCTTTTCTGCTTGACTATGCCAAATACTGCATTTATGTTCATTTTGTTCAATGGTTCTTAGGACTATACTATTTACCAGTACACCCAGTCAGGAAAACCTAGACTTAATTTTTTTCTTTCTGTTCTCCTGGTTATTTAACTGCCCACTAGTGACACTGTGCATTTGTTATTTGCTCTAGCTTTTTTTAAAGCTGTGCTTTATGTAGAAATCAGTGGCCGTTGCAGATGGCAGGGAATGATCAGTAAGGAAAGGAGGGAGGGTTGCTTCATCTCCAGTAAACTTCTCCAATTGAGTTTAAGATCTAGAGTTGGAATAGAATTTCAAACTGCGGTTGCCAAAAAGGTCTTTCCTGGACACAGCACCAACTGGAAAAAAAGCCACAAGCTAAATTCAACCCTAAAGCGAATGTCTGCAATAGTCTTCTCTGAGCTGGAGACAAAGAGAAATTGGCTCTGTACTATGACAGAGTAGGATAAAAGATCACTTTGACCATCTCAGCCTTTTTTGCTCTGAAGGCTGTGACTGTCATTTGCTCTGCTGCTGAGTAAAGTTGAAGAGGGGAAAGCCTACATACTTTAGTAAACAGGAGAGCACCTAACAAGATAATTATGAAATAATGCTAAACAGTAGAGCTGCTCCTCAGGCAAAATCCTGGCCTGAATGAAAGTAATAAAAGTAATCCCATAGATTAAAGAGGGAGCCAAGATTTCAGCAATGATGTGTTAAATTTAAAAGCCAATTCAATGCAGTCCAAGAGACCTTGCTTTGAATAATGAGGCTCAGGCCTGCTTTGTGTTTTTGCAAACTATCATAAGGGTAAATTTATACATCCAGGGCCAGGGTGAGAATCCAGGCAACTGTCCTTAGGCATGGAACATGTATGAGTCATGTAAAGAGATTTGGGTTACAGATCTGTCTGGTTTGACTGGACTTTGGTTGTACCCAGCTGACAGTTGATGAAAACAAGCACAATTGTGAAGGGAATAGTAAGGAGAGACAATGTCTAGGATTACTGCAATACATTTAAACTAGAATCACGTAAGTAAATGTCCCTTCCCAATAAGGTCTACAAAGACAGTGAAAATTGGATATAGCAATATGAAAAGCAACGTACTTCAGGACTGTGAGAACATAACCTCCAGATTTTTTTTAGGAATGATGTCATCATGGTCCTTCATTTAAAATGTCAGCTTTACTCAATAACAATAAACAAACCAAATCAAATGATAGGGCAAATGCTTCAAAGAGACACCTGCTGGGGGTCACTAAACAAACCAACCCACTAAACGAACAAACCAAATCAGGCTGAGGACCTCTCCTGAGATGAAAATCATGGAAGCTGGAAAATGTGGGAGAAATGCCATATGTGACTTGCCCTCCTCTTACTCTTCTCTGCATGCCTGCTTGCCCACAGTGCTGGGGACAGGTTACTGGATTAAATGGAGCCTTGGTCTGGACTAAAATGGTTTACCTGGACACTGGGCTGCTCCTTCACCTCCCCGTCCCTCTGCCCACCCCATCCTGTTGGAACAGTGTTGACAGTGCTGATGGCTTTTGAAGTGCTGACTCAAAGCAGTCTTCTGTCCTTGCTGAAGCCCTGTGGTAGCCAGTCTGCAGACACCCAGGAGTCTGGGCCTTGCCTTGCAGAGATTTCAGTCTAAGCACAGGCAGACAGCCCAGGAAAGTGGAACAATGCTGGACTTTTGGGGTACAAGTCTTCCTGCTTCACTGAAAGCGGGATGGCTGGGGTAGATCTCCTAGTGGAAACCAAATACGACTCTGTAGATGAGCTCTGCTATATGAGGCGAGTGCCTGCACCATTTCCCTGTCTGGTGCATAGACTCTCTTGCTCTTTTGAGACAGATACTTCATCTTTTTTTTTTTTTTTTGGCAGTGCTCCTGACACTGACTCAAAATGACAAGTCACAAGATTTTTTTTTATTAATTTTTTTGTGGGTGTGAGGTTGGAATGTGTCTCCAGCAGTTTTTTGGGTAGCCAATGTTCTGAGGGGAAATGGCCATGATGGCTAATGTTTTGGAAAGCCGTGCTGTCACTTCCAGTTTGCCCCACCATGTTGTTCTCAGTGGGAAGGGAATTTTACTTTGCGTGGTTCAAGTTTTACAATGTGTACTCCAGACACTGTTTCACTATTTCATTCCCTGTGTAATCCGTGTATCTCCTAGAAAGAGCTTTATTACCAACTCCATCTGTTCTGAGAACTGCTTTCCTTTCAAACAGCCGAAGCCTGTGGGATGAGAAACTACATCTAAACGAAGTGGTATCAGTATTGGCAGTGGGAATTCTGTTTTGGCAGGCTCCTTAGCTGGCCAACAAGTGTGTTTCTTTATCTACCTGATTGAAGGCTTTGACCATGGAGATAAGCAGCTTAAAAATGCCTTTAAAGAAAGCTATTTACTTAAAGAGGGACAGTGGCTTTGTATATCTAGAGCACTTTTTCACCTTGTTTGGATGCTTCTGCAGTGTTAAAGAGTGACAAAGCCTCTTGTTCCTTATCAAGAAGATTATTATATCTGTAATATAATTGGTAAGAGTAAAAGATGCAAAGATAGCAGACTAGTAAGCAGGTAAATCTTGCGTCAATGTCTAACTTCTTGGGTTGTCTGATACAAGACTGCTGATATAACTGTATCAGCAAATCACACACCCCTCCCACCCCCAAGCAGCTTATACTACTACCCTCTTATGCCCTATAGCCAATAGGTATAGCTGGTACCAGCTTCTTGGAGACAGTATAGCAATAAAGAGGTGGGGGGTTTTTTTATTTGTTTGGGGTTTTTTGTTGTTGTTCCTTGTTACTTCAGGGTCCAACTCTCCCCTCTTAGATTGCAGCCAATATTGAGTCATAACTGATTTAATCGACAACAACATCTATTGATTAAACAACATACTATAAAGTAGCCTAATTATAGATATACTATTAATAGATACACTGTTACCATTAATTTACAATTTTATCATTTTGCGCAGTTACAGCTAAATATAACACTCACTTTTGTTCTCAGATCTTATAAAATAGTTGGGTGTGGTTTATTATAATTCTTGCCACCCTTCCCACCCACAACACTTGGTGCCAGAGTGCAAGCCTGTCGCTCTCTGCTTGCCCCTGCTGATTCTTTGAGGCAGGGACCTGACGGAGAGTTGTGTGGGTTGCCCGCAGGGGTTCCCTTCGGTGACCTGGTAGGCTTGGGTGCACAGGTGGCTTCAGTGCTGTTTGTAGGTGCCTGCACTCCTGCTTTCAGAAGATACCAACCTCTTTTTTCTTTACCTGATATTATGACTTATTCCCCCTTTTTTTCCGACATTTACCATCTCTCTTTCTTTACCTCAACTCTTTGCAAACAATTTGCTGCTCCCT
>JAVJGG010000030.1:16237537-16290107 GCA_035590195.1 Aviceda cuculoides | reverse complement strand
GGCCCCCCACACCCGCCCGCGGGCCCCCCGCCCCCCCCCCCCCCCCCCCGCAGCCTGGCTTCCTCTCTGCGGGGGCTCTCATCAAAACACGCAGGCAAGGCAAGGAATGCAAATTGTGGGGATGCTCCTGCCCAGCACCAGGTGTCTGTTGTGGAAGGGCCAGGCTCCTCGTTTGCTCTGGAGGGTGTAGGCTTGTGTTTGGCATCTGAGGGACCAAGCCCCTCGTTTAAGGACTAGCAGTGTGGTGCTTTGCAGTGTAGGCGCAGGGAATGGGGGTGACTGGTGTGAACAACTAGGGCCAATGTGTGGGAAGAACAAACCAGCTTACCCTCCTGCCTCGCCTGCTTTGTTTTCTGCTTGTGACAGAGGACGGGGAGTAAAAATTAGCCCAGGCTGCCCTGCTTGCTCTTGCCACAAGCAGCACTGCCAGTGGGTCCTTCCTGCAGTGAACAGGCTGGCTCCTCATTTGTTTCTCACTGTCAGGATGATGAGTCCAACTAGATTTCTTTCTGTTTGTATTTGCTGCTTGGCTGTGCTGACAAAACATGCGTAGTTTGTAGCTCCCTCGCTTCAGCTGGCTGCTGTTCCATTTTAATGCAAGACGCTTTATCGGAGGTCATTTACTCAGTATGTTGCTGGGCCATTTACAAATATGAGCTGATGAATATTTCATCCTTGTTCACCAGGAATTCTGTTGAAGTGTAGACCTTCATGGCAGTGAGTACGTGATGCACTCAATCTGAAATTGTTTCCTTGCCACATCTCTTGCCTGACGTGCTAATTGCTGATGTTGAGGAGGTAAAGTTGGTGGAAGGGGGAAGAATACTTATAGGTATTAATATAATGCTCTTTATCTCACCTCGATTCTACTTAAATATCCCTGGAATCAGTGCTGCTCAGGAAGGGGCTCTTTCAATGAAATAGCAAGAGCAGCTGTCTCTTCCCGTTTGCTGGAAGAGCAATACCCAGGCTGGCTTTCCTTCCTGCAGTGGCACACCTCCGGGAGGAAGGCTCTGCTGGATGCGGAGGCTCCTTCTGAAGTGCCAGGAAGAGTGAGTACTTGCAGCAGAGTAGGTGGTGAGACCAATTTATCTTGCTGCAAAACATGCTAGTGGAAGCAGGGCACAGCGTGCAGGGGACGCATGCTGGTGTTAATGCCTGCCTGAGACTGCAAAGAGCCTGGAGCGATAGTTCTGCAGAGGGAGACCCAAGACGTTTGTCTCAGAGTCCAGTGATGATTCAGGCACCAGCATCATCAGGTATTTTATTGCTGAGCCAACTAAAGAAAATGGGGTCTGGGACAGAGTACCAAAGTTGACAGCAGGGTTCTATGAAATAGTTTACCTAGCAGCTGCCAGCTGAGAGGGAGGATGTTGCTGTAGCACAGCAGTGGAGTGGCAGCAGAAAGTCCCAGCTGGATGGTGCAGATGTGCTGGTGGCAGTGCTTCCTGCCTCACCAGTTGACTGGGGAAAAGCTAGTGGGAAGGTGTTCTCCGGTTGCGGTGTTGTTTATGTCACTGTAAAACAGTTTGCATCGCACTCCTGGATGTTCTGGACTGCGCGGCTTTCATGGTGAACACTGTCTCACTGATAACTAGTGCTACAGAGAGCGTTGGCGCACACTGTTTCACCAGTGAGAAAATAATCCAAGCAAAGAGGTCCTGTCGTCATCCAAGCTGCTCGAGCCCTTTCCTTCGGTGGTGCTGAAGCCAAGCTCTGGTGGTCTGCTAGTAGCAAAGGTTATTGTGACTGTGTCAGACACAGCAGAGGGAAAGGAGGCCACATGTACCTGGAAGCAGTCTGTTTCCATGCATGCTCAGAAGCTTCTCTTTGCTGCCCAGACCACAGGGATGGGCTGCAAAATGTGCCTGCTCTTCATTTACTGCTGGCTGGTCATCTGGTGCTTCAGAGCGAGAGCAAAGGAGAGAAGCTGTGAATATATAAAACTTGGTAGGTTTGTGGGGTAGTAGGAGGTTATCTTGACAGATGCAGAGGAGAAACGTTGGTAGTTGGAACTAGGCTCCGCAACTCTTCTGAGGGTGGAAAAAGAGATAGGCTCCTCTTCTTATTATTTTTTTCCATCTCAGCTTGGTCTACTTTACACGGTTCACACAGCTTTCAATATAGCAATTTGTCTGGCACAGCATGCGCGACTCCCATGCTGCACTGTAGGTAAGGCCCTGCAAACCTGGTTGGGTGCCCTGCTTTGGGTGAAGCTCTTGCCATACGCTGGGCAGAACAGTGACAGCATCTGGAAACTGGGCAGATGTGGACTTGGCATTGCATCCCCCAGCCTGCTGGCTTTTTCGGGACTGAGCAGGAGTTTCATGCTGGTGACACTGTCTAGTCACTGCTGTTCAAAGGGGTCTGGCAGGAACTAATGGTACACGAACTGGCCCCCTGCACTAAACTGCTTGGAATGAGCTTTAATCTTAATGATCTGTGGGGCTTGTACTTCGGGGTATTTTTTGTTTTGTTTTGAAGATTCTCTGAATTCTCTACAGCATGGACAGTCTACCACTGTGCTATTCAAGTCTGCCAGTGACTGTGTGTGTATATATACATTTTTTTGTATGTGTATATATATATACACACACGTGGTATGTGTTCTCTTATTTCATGTTTTGACATAGTTTCTGGAAGCACACCCAGGAGAGGTCTGGTTATCCTAAGTACAATGTCATAGCCATCCTTTGGTTCCTGGGGTTGGCTCCCCTTAGAAAAGGCCCAAACCCAGTGAAGATAGTGGGAACACTTGCTGTAGAAGTAGGGTTAGGCTGGGATGGCCTTGTGACTGGAAACTTTAATCTCTGTCCTGCCAGAAGCTTCACTAATTTTTCTGGGAAAATCAGCCTTTTTGACTGCTTTAAACCCCTCTGTGCTTCATCTCTACTTTTTTTTTGAGTAGGTTTTGGAAGGTTTTTGTTTGTAGTTTGGTTTTGGGTTTTTGTTTTTTTTTTTTTTCTTTCTTTAAACTTGACTAATGTCTTCACGGTTTTTCAGGTTGGTACCCTAGGATACAAAGTGCTCACTGAAAACCAGTGAAGGGGAGGCAAGCTTGTAAAAGGAGGATATCTGGAAGTTATGTGTATGGAAACTTGATGCCAATATTCATGAAATGCAATAAAAGAAGGCAGTGTGGAAAAAGAAAGTGAGGGCATCCTAGACACCATCATAGTCTTTGTTGAGCTGCTTAAATTTTTTTTTTAAATGTAATTGGGTTTTTAATTTGACCAATTGTAATGACAGAATGAAACTGATTCTGTAGCTAGTTCTTCCAAAACAGCTCAATTAACCTGTAGATCTTTAATAATTTTTTGTAGCGTGAGCCTTCTTTTCTGTGGGGGTGCGAGCGTATGTGGGTGGTTACTGAGAATACGCTTCTCACTGTCTCTTCCACTCTCTCTTTCTGATGCACACAGATATTATGGGCCAAAATTTGCCACTTCTGTCATCTCAGAAATAAACAGGACTAGTCATAGGGCAAAACATGGCTTACTACAAATAAAAGTGGCAGAAACTGTACCTGAAGAAGGAACAAAAATGGTCATTTTAAATAATACTTGGTTAGTTTCCAAAATGGAGAGCAAACAAATAAACTTGTATTAAGCTCTAGGAAAAGAAAGAAAAATTATTACTGTTCTAGAGAAACTTGGTGAAGAGAGGGCAGTTAGAATGGAAATTGCTATTTGAGGCAGCGTGTCTAAATTTTGATTCAGGGGTGGGTTTTCTCAGCAGCATAGCTGACATTTCTTGTTTTTTCACACTATGATTTTACAGCATTTCAGCCATGAGTTAAGTAAGTTCAGATATTGCATGAAAGAGTAAATATAGCAGATTTTACTTTTTTTTACTCAAAAAGTAGATGCTGCACCTGTCCATGCTCTCTATTAGTCACTTTTCTCACCATACATGGATGCTGTATGCCCTGTCAGTCTATCTGCCAGCTTATATCTTTGTTTGTCCATCTCTCAAGCAAGCCTGCACTGTGAGAACCATCAAATGTGTTCCAGACCTCAGTGTAAACTAGTCCGAGCCCTCGCACTGTTCTTGGCTGTTTCCTGTGGTTGGACAGGCAGGGGTTCTGGTAAGAAGCCCAAAGAAACATGGAGGGGGAAAATCCCTCTGTTATCTTTTCTTGTTACCAGCCCATGCAGAACTATTTGGCTGCTTCCATCTCTGGTAGCCCTGCATTTGGTGATACTGAAGACCAGCTGCAGACTGAGCTGTGTTAGCAGGACCTTTTCCATCAGGTCAAGGGAGGTGGTTATCTTTCTTTTGTGTGGCACTTGTTAGGCCATGTCTGGTGTACTGTGCCCAGTTCTGAGTCCCTAGCACAGGAGGGATATTGGCAAGTTGGAGTGAGTCTACTAAGACACGTAGGGGACCGGAACATATAACATGCAAGGAGTGGCAGAGGAAGGATAAGAGGCAACAGACACAAGTCACAGCATGAAAAATTACAGCTAGATATAAGAAAAAAATCTTCTCAGGCAAGGTAGTCAAACACTTGAAGAAGTTGCCCAGAAATGCTGTGGGATCTCATCTTTGGAGGTATTCAACTTTGGAAGTTGGATCAGGCTACTCAGGACTTTACTCAGTTGGGTCCTTAAAACCTACAAGAACAGAAACTGCACAACCTCTTTGGGCTATGACTCTTCTAAAGAGGTCAGTTGTTCCAAATTTTCCGGAAAAACATTGGTAAGCTGAAGCCCTGGTTCAAAGGAATATGTCGCACTGTCAGCAGAGAACTATGAGCAACCTGAGTACAGCTTGAATAAGTAATTAAAATGTCCTCCAGCTTTCCCTTTGTAAAGTGGATCCAGTACCACTGGAGGTGCCAGAAAGACTGTATCCTAGTCTGAGTTGCAGCTGAACTTCAATGCGATCACAAGTGCTGGCACTCTCCTTGCCTTCAGCCTTGGAACTCATCCAGTTCTGGACAAAGTCACGCTGGCCTTAAAAACCCAGAGCTGAACTCTGGAGGCGACGTGGGGTTTTTTTGTTAATTTAGAGTGAATGAGCGAAACAGTCATTGAAGGGCACTCTCTTGTTAGCAGTCAGTAAAGTAAGAAAATTCAGGATTTCAGTTTGAGATCTCATGCAAAGATATGTTAATTTTGAAACTTCTTCACAGAAGCTACTGCAAGCTGGGAATGTTGCAGCATATGCCAGCTTAGCAGAAAGATGCCACAAGTTACTGAGTTTGACCCAGGAATTCTTGGTTGAAAGATTATGGCCTGTGCTCTGTGGGAAGCTAGACAACTGCCAGGTTTCGGATCAGCAAAGTTCCTGAGCACTGTGTAAGTCCCCTTTGCCAAACTTTTTGTGGTCTCAATATTAGGGCTGCTTTCATGAGTTTTCATGAGTGAATGGATCTGTGATGGGAGTGTAGAAGAACAGTGTGGTTAACTGTCTGAGCTAACACCAGTCGCAGAAGCTTTTTCAAAGCATCTGCTCTGAACACTGACAAAGACTAGCTAGTGTTTTGATAAGATGGAAAAGTTTCTTGCTCCTTTGTCCCTGTCTTCTTTTCTATGGACTTGAACTTGATGAAGCACCTTTTCTGGGTCAGCTTCAATAGGATAGATGAATTTCTGGCATTTATCTTGAATCCAATGCCAGGAAAAAAAAAATCAATATTTAATAATTCCTTCTTAATACAGCCCTCCTGTATCCCTGCTCAGAATATTCAAGGTCACTGAGTGCTGTTCAAAGGCATGGGAACAGTAAAAGCTGTGCTCTGAACACTATCATATACTATGTGTTGTTAAGCTCATAAATTGCTTTCAAGGACTCCCCGTGACAGCATATAATAGTAATCTCAATCTGATGTACTCAAATGGCTTCCTTGTTAACTGAGCAAGAACAAGAAACAGCTTGTTTGAAATGATGCACATGTTTCCTCTTGATAATGATGCTCTCCATCAGCCTATTAATAGTAGAAGCAATATTTAATTAACAGCTTTTCTCCAGTCCCTGTTCCCCTCTGGTCTGGCTCTGAGCTCAGTCATGGTGGCTTTTTCTCATTTGCCCATTGCCATAGAGGTCTCTCTTTTTGTTCTTCTAGAAATGGATGGTGAGCTATTGTTTGTATTTTGGGATCAGTTAAGGAGATGAACATGTAGGACAGTCTGCAGACTGCTGAGTTTGTTTTGCTCAAAGGGAGTGAAGCAGTAAAAATCATCAGAAGTGATACAGGCTCCAAATTTAAGGAGATTAGGGTACCTAGAAGCCTGAATTTTACTGGTAGTTAATGAGATCTACTCCCAGATATTTTTCAGGATGCTGTACCGAAATGTAGACATTTCCCCCATGCTCCAGTCACAGGACAATGCAGACAAGCTTAGACTTGTTTTCCGCAAGGCTCAAAGTGCTTTTCAGCAGTTGTTTAATTTAATAGCATAGACTAGACATTCTCTTTATTTTTTCCGATTTTTACCCTTTCAAACTGTGATGTTATATATCCTTTATGGTTTTTCATGTTGTTCCATGTAGGGGTTGAAAACCTATGGGAGGAACCTGTCTGCAGTCACTGATCCTCAGATAACTCCCTGTAAGATTCATGCAACTTAGTGCGTACGTGGTCATATTTTATCTCCTGCTTTGATCAACTCTCCCACTTTTTACTTTGTGCTCCAAGTTTCAGGGATATTTGCTATTTTTATCTGTGCTGGCCCTACTTTTAACTTAATTTTGTATTGCCTTTCTTGCTACCTTTTGCAGATAATCTGCTAGCAAAGTTGCACTTGATAATGAGCAGGTAAAACCTCTCATGCTACTGAGTAACCGTAGGCCTCTATTTATGGTTTCACATGGAGAGCTGTGTTTTAGGACCAGCAGTTTCCATGATGAGCAACTTTTTCCATGTTGACACTGCAAGTAACAATTGAAAAAGTTTGGAGACCTCGTATCTGCCTATAAATACACCAAATGAATCTTTCTTAGCCTCTTCTGAGGCCTTGTAACTTAAACTATGTGGTAAAATCCAACCACTGAGGATTTATGAAGGTTGGGTAATGGCAATTTATTGACTTCAGCGTTCTTGTTCATTTACAAAGACAGTCAGCTGAAGGAGAAGCATTCATACTTTATTACTCTTCCTTGAACAATGACATTTTTACTCCTCAAGAATTGTTTTTCTTTTTAATTTAAAGGCAAAACACAAGTTCCCTTAATTTGACACATAACACAAGATTGGCCTGAGATGCTTTGAACTCATTTTCTAATAATTACAAAATTCACTGTCCAATCTTACTTTTTAATAACTGCAGGATTAAAAGTTGAAAAACAGACTGCTCAAGAAGAATAAGCCATTGCTGAGATGTCACCATTACATTTTTTTCTAAAAAAAACCCCAAAACCCCAAAACCAGACAAACAAAAAAAACCAAAACAAAAAACCAACAAAACAAAACATTTTTGACTGCTCCTTCACAAATCATCCTAACTTCTGTGGATGCTCTGCTATTACCAATACCTCAACAAAATAATGGAAACTGTTATGAGAACAGCAGAACTAATTAGACAAGGTTGCGTATGAGTTTGTGTCCTAAACCATACACCAGTGCAAAACTACCAGCTCTGGCAAGAGCAAACACCAGTGATGCTAGTCTGCTGCCAAATGTGTACGGGTTTGTTGGCTGTCTCGGGCTTGCTGGAATATATAGTGGCTGAGTTTTGCCTGCTTTCCCTTAATGGAAAGCACTAATTTTGGTCTTTCTTGTCTCTCCAGCTGCCAGATCCCTGAAACTTATAAAAATATAATTATCTGTGAGACTCCAGCCCTTCTTTCAAATTTGGTTAAAATTAGCTAAGGAGAAAATTCACTAAAGGGAGCTGACAGACAGGAATTGGGCCAAAAATACATCAGCCATCATGTCAGTTGTGTGTGTCATGAGTAGCTGTTATTTTAATACTGCATTTCTCCCCGACCAGCCTGTGGGGATACCTACTCCGGTGTCCAGGAGGTGTGATTATTCTGTGCCTGTTTCAGCGAAGAGCTACTTGGAAATGTTCAGGCCCATCTCCTCCAAGCACTGCTCAGTGTTGAACGTCATTTCGCGCTATCAGAGGGGGCTCGGCAGCCCGAGGTTTTCTGTTCCTTGTGGATTTGGGGGCACACCAGACAGCTCTGCACAAGGCAGGTGGGACTGGCCCTACAGGTTGGTTTGTGGCTACACACTGTAGGTAAAATCGTCAACCAGGCTGTAACAGCGTGGGACTCCTCTCTGGAGGAAGATGTTGGCCCTTAGCAAGCACCAACCCTCCACGCACAAGGTGGTTTTGCTTTGTTGTTATGGGCAGAAATAACGAACCTTTCTCTCTAGATCAGAGCTAATGCAGTAAGTCCCCCTATTCCATCTGAATTTTTGACTGTGCAAGACTCGGTCCAGCTCTTAAGTTTTGAGTCTGTGTAGTGTAAGGTGCATTCAAGTGTGCAGTAAGGGCTGTATCCAAAGTACAACATCCATTTGTGTTTGGCACTGTCACCCCCATGGCATGATATCTTGCACAGGTTCTGTTGAAGAGCTAGTTTTCATTGCTTGGGGTGGTTACCAATTTTAGGCCCTACTGCTGCAGAAGGCCCATATGCCAGGATTTAACTTTGTGCCTGAGAGCACTTCTGTCAAAATTTGTTGTTATATTCATCTACGTGCATTTAAGCTACCTAGGTTGTCCTGGATGGGGTCTTTTTGCAATGTATATTTAACACCCTATGTCTGCAAGGGTAACACAGCCACTATTCTACGGGTATAAAGGAGATGGTGTGATACCTGCCTTTTCAAGGTGCCCTGCACTGCTGAAGACTAAAAAAAGTATTTCTCCATTGCACAATGCAATTTGGTGAAGAGATTTCAGAGAGACCTCTAAACTAGTTAGCTGTAAGTACTGTAAGCAATATAGCTGCATTAACACAGAGCTCAGCTGGGTAAATTAGCATTGTGCAGCACAGACATATCCTAAATTTCTGGTATGGCTTCCTCAGTGACACTTTTTCAAACCACAGCTTGAAAATAAAATACAATTTCTTTTTTTTTTTTTACCCTTCCGAAACACTGTGCTAGGAAAGCTGGCATACATTTTTCTTTTTTATTATCTCACTATCTCCTCTTTTAACATAAACTCTAACCTGACTGCCTCATTTTATTTCATTTTATTTTTTTTTGCCTTTATTGGTGGCATCCTCTCATTCATCTGAGCCTGGATCCCTTGTAACCAAAGCTGTTTCAGTGGGGCACAGGAGATACTACCTCTGCATTATAAAAAGCTATTGTTTCAGTTCCCTCATGACCTTGTGATGGAAGGCTAGACTTGATCAGAAAAGGAATGGAGATCTAACATCATTATGTCCCTATAGAAATCTATGCAGTTCTGATCATACTACCTCAAATGGGACCCATTAGGACTGGAAAATGCTCCAAAAAGGGCAAGAAGGATGATAGATGCTGTAGCTTCTATAGCATGAGAGTAAGTCACGTTCTCCAGTCTAGGAAAAAAGTGACTGTGGGGAGACTATTGAGGGGTTCCATGGAGGTCTGCTGTGAACAGCATGGAGAAAGTAAGGAACTGCTATGGGCTGCCACAATGCAAGAATACCTGGTGAAATTCACTGGGGGAACAGGTTTAAAGGTATTTAAGGAAGAAATCTCCTTACAGTGATTGATGAGGAGTGGAACTCATTGCCACAGCATGTGGGCAAGACCAAATGTTTAAAAGGAGTTAAAATTATGATATGGATGAAGATAACTACCTTGATGGTAGTTCAGCAATGATTAAGTAGGTGGAAATCGGGAAGGTAAGGATGGGTTATTCCTCTAAAAGGGAGAATAAGAGAATATTATCCTTTGTCCTGCTAGGAGTGGTTGCTGGCATCACTGGGTAACCCACTAGGTTATTCTAGGTACTAAGCTGTCTCTACCCGTGACAGCAAAACTACCATTTTACATAGTGTAAGTTCTTAAGATAAAGCTCTGAAGAGTAAGGGAGAAAGACACAAAACACTGCTGGCTGAGGTATATTTGCTCACTCAGTCTCCCGGAGGAAGAGTAACATCATAACTGTACCTGTTTGAAAAGACTGTAAGAAAATGAAAACTGCCATGGTGTCAGAGATTGATGCCTACCCTGACATACCTTCCCTGCATCCCACAGTCAGGAGCTTAGGGAATTCCTGAGATTAAAGTTACATCAGGATTGCTCTGCTTAATCAATTACAGTAGCTGTATTGGATCCCTGTAAATTGGAAATAAGGGCAGGGAAAAATGAGATACAGCCAAGACCATAGAAACGTACATGAGGCTTCAGTTCTGCAACTGTTTAAACATACTGTATAAGGTTCTCTTTCAAGCAACTTGCTAAGGAGAAGGTGTTTCTGCAAGGAGAGTCTTGGCTCAGTAGAGAATAGACTACATTCAATATTTGTTGAAGTCTTATATAGCTAACTTTTTGTAACAGGATGTAGTTTTCTGTGGCATTTGTTTAATGGTTATGTGGTGTTTTTCTTTTTCCTGGCTCCACCATCCCAAGAACTTGATGAATGAATGGAGTGAAAATCATGGACTGTTGGCTTTTTTCCATCCTCAAGTGGTACAAAAAAAAAATTTAAGCTTATGATTGATATATGGATTTTGGAGTTGGTTTCATATTTGGGGGAGTAAATACAAAGGTTGTGAGATCAGGTAATTGCTGTCCATCCAAGTGCTCGTTCTGAGGCAGAATGGTTACCAGCAACTGGACTGCAGACAGTAAAATACAAGTTTTGATACAGAGAGTTTGGAGCTGGCTAAAAAGATAGCATGACTGATACAAGAAATCTGATCCCTGATCTTGGTTATGTGCGAGCAGTCAAAAATAGTGTTATTTTTGCTAGAAGAGTTTGTTCTGTCTCTGCCTTTATACCTGGCAGAGAGGCAGTAACTCCAAGGCACAAATCAGGAACTCCCACGCACAGCCCTTGATTGCTTCTTTTTCAACTCACCATGCAGTTGCCATATGTGAATCTAGTAAGTGACACTTCCTAATGTAAAGCGGTATCACTTTCCTAAAAGTAAAGGCTTAAATAGACTGTACGATTGTGTAAATTAAATCAATACCAAGCCTAGCATGTGAAGAAGGATGGACTTCTAATAGGACAAGTGCTCTCTGCTAGTAACAAACAGTAGTTATTGATACTGGCAGCAAAAGGCCAAGAATTTGGACGTCACAGAAACCTGGATTCCTGTGTGCACATGAAATAAAACCTATTGAATTCAGGGTATATTGAAACTCTGCTATGGTGGTCAAGTTGTCTCCATCCCTTTCTGTTTTCATCCTCTGACTGTTCTGCTACTGAGCTAGTCAACATATAGATCAGGGCAGAGCAGTGCGTAATCACACCTGATCCTTCACTTAGTGCATATTTTCCAGTATTTTAAGACCTATCTTTCACAGATTCTCTGAGTATCCCAGCAATATGCATGCAACATAGAGAGGCTGTTTGTAGAGAAAAAAGTGAGGCAGCCTGGGAAATGTTTGTCTTGGTCTTCTCCGTGTTGAAACAACAGCACTTCTTCAGAAAAGATCCAGAGCCAGTACACGCAGGCACTGCAGGGGTGAGTAAGATGGGTTTGGGTCTGGATATCTAAAGCTCTGACAAGTAAATTACAAAGGGCAGAATCTTCATTACTGGTGATTTAGGAGGCATAAAGAGACACAACTTGATTTGTGGATCCCAAGTGGAGTTTTCAAGGCTGACAATTAATAATACGAAATCGACTTGTAAACTGGATGAATCTGACACAGGGTCATGGAGAGAAAATTAAATTTGGAAACACTAGTGCCATTTTTCTAGTTACTTGTGAGAAGGGTGGAACTGTGTGTGTAGATACCTTTCCACTTCTTTCCTTCTGTGCTTTTCTCCTGCCTTCCCACCCCAAAATTCAAGCCTTTCTTTGGGGGTTTAAGTATTTAACTTCTTAATCTTGAAATTTGAAGTCACAAGACAGTTGGGTGACATTTTACAAGATGAAAACCATTGAGTCAGCCTCTCATAACTACACAACTGTTAAAGTCCCCATATGACTATTTCTAATTCCCAGCAGGCTACTGCAAATAAAATCATATATTGAACTGTGCTACTTTAATATCCCAAATAAAGCTCCCACATGACTTCTAGTTCAGCTTAGAGCTTGGTTAGCCTAATACTATGATGATGTTTATACAGATCACAGACTGTATTAAATAAAATTCTCCCTGTAAATGTTTGTGGGAGATTATATTAAGATAAACAGTCTATGAAATCTCCTTAAAAATGTAAGGTGCTTGGCCTTATGTGAAAAGGTATTTAGGAAGATCAAGCCACAACAGTACTTCTGAACAGTACTATCTTTACTCCTCCACAACTGAAGGACTATTATGAAAAAAAGATTCCTTTGCCTACACTGATTTTCAGTCACATCCTTTCAAACTTGCACATGAAGGGCCCTTTGGGAAGTAGCACGCTTAGCGTGATCTCCAGACACAGGTTTCCAGGCCTAGGAGATCTCATTTGCTCGGATTCCTTTCCAACTATCTGCTCACAGGTGATATTAGGGGATGTATGATATTTGTACTCTTTCACAGTTTCTCCATTAGCTTTTGAAGTGATGAGATGATTTCTGAGTTGGAGGCAAATGAAAGGATATCAAGAATCAAACCTGTGCATTTGCAAAGAAAAGATGGGATATGGTCCATGCCTATTTTTAATGGTATCCAACCTAGAGGTAGGCAAGAAACTGCTTCTGGGCTTCCTGGGGATTGCAAATCATTGAAGTGCAGCTCTTCTGTGCAGCTCAGGAGCTTTCTTCTGTGAGAGCACAGTGTGGCTCCTCCGCCTGCTTTCTGAGGGACGGGCAGCGCCTGGGGAAGAGCTGTGGCAGGGCTGGGGTCCTCCAGGTCCTCAGGTGCAGAGGGGTTTGGGGATGGATCTGGGCTCTCGGACGTGGAGGTGTCTGAGGATGAGGTCCTGGCTGGGGGAGGCAGGGCGAGCTGTGAGAGACTGGCACGTGGTAAATGGAGATTTTTCTATGTGGCTGGCTTGCTGTATAAGGGAGTCTGACCCTTACCTTTACCCACTTTTTAAAGAAGGGTAGTGGTACAGTGGTGGTGTATTTTGGTACTGTAATATATACTGTATTTTCAAAAACATCTTATATCTTTGCTAGCAGATATGTTTCACTTAAACTGCAGTTTCAACACTTTGTAAAAAAACTTGAGTGTTACTAATTACTGTGCTGAGGAAGCTTCCAGCATGCAGTTAGAGCTGCCCTGGGTGATACAATATTAGGCCTTGCATGTTTCTCTTCACTTAGTAAACACTGTGACTTGGAGGCTGACCTTGTGCCGTTGTGGATTTTTGTAGTCTTTTTATTGCGAAACACACAAAAGGAGATTTCAGAAGCGCTGCGTGTTGTACGATCTGTGTGATCGCCATCAGTGATATGTTCCCGGTACCTGATGTGGGAAAGGGAAATGCAAATGAAATATTCGTTTCCTCGGAAAAAGGCTCTGAACTGCTTGAATCGGAGGGACAGGCTGCTCGGCGGATCAGAGCTCTCCTCTACCCGTGCAGGACAGAGCAGAATCCGCCTTTGCGCTTCTTGACCGTTGGTACAAACTCGTGGTGCCTGCTCACCGGCTGGTGACAGGAGGTGGTGGCTCCTACCCCTGCCCGGGGCAGGGGGTGGGGGGAGGCCCTGCATAAAATTAACTGATGACTGCAGACTTGGCCCTTTACAGCAGAAAAGCTAAAAAGGCACTGGCTCCGAGTCTGCCTCTCGCCCCGCTGCGGTCCCTTTGCATTGGGCTGGCAGGGGGACGTGCAGCCCTGCCCGCTGCGCCGCGGGCGCTCCGAGCTGCAGCAACGCGCCGCTTGTCAGTCCGGCAGCTGTCGTGGTCCTTGCGTGGATGCAGACTTTTAAAAGGAGCTGCAAAATGTCGGGGATTTTCTCTGTGTGGCCTGCCCCTGCTGTGCAGACCGGAGTTGATGCACAGCACAGAAAGGCAGGTGAGGTTGTGCAAATAAGCACCCAGACACACACGGGAACTTTTGCTGAGTTTAATTACGAGAGGGCGCTTTATTTTTAGGACATATGTTTATTTCCAATGGCTGTGTACGTGCCTGCGCACAGTGGGCTTTCACCTCCTTGTGACAGAGAAGACCCCCTGATCTATCCAGGGTAGTAGCAGGGTTTTCATTCACGACTCTACTTTGGGCTGCTGCTTTAGCATTTTTGTCTTAGCACCCCACCTGGTTACAGCGTCCAGCTGCAATCACGTTGTCTTTTCCGAGCTGTCCTGCCACCACTGTTCTGTAGATGAAAAAGGCAGGCAGTGGGACTACAGCCTGGTCCCCATTAGGCCTGGAGAATAACACCTCTTCTCACATCAGATGTAAAAGTCTTAGGAATCATCTTTGCTGTGACACCAGTCTCCCACAGAACAGATCCCAGCTTAATGGCAATTGTAGTGAAATGCTGAGAGAATCGAGATGTACCAGCAGAAAGAAAGGAAAAACTTTAAAGGCTGAAGTGACATAAATGTTTTGATTCTGGTCCTCTGTGTCTTTTCAGGTTTTTACTTTGTTTTTGTCACTCACAAGTTTTTCTGAGACCATTTATGCTGCCAGTGAAAATCAAACTTGATCTTTTTCTTGGAAGTAAATATAGTCTGGTTTGATCAACACTGGTCAGATGTTTCTAGTTAGAAAGGAGATGGAAAAGGAAAACTCTTTTTTGTTATATAAAATAAGCTTTAGTGTCCCCTACACCCTCTGGCTTTTTAGCAGCTAAAATGGTTTAGAGAAGAAATAAATTATCTGGTGTGAATATATTCTTGGAAGAATAGTACCCTGAGGTTTCCCAAGATCTGAAGTCAGTTTTTTATGTGGCAGTGTTTTCCTACCTGTGCATCTGGTGTGTTTTGTGGCACATCAAGACTTAGGTCTGTGTTCACATTTCTTAGACTCAAAGAAGACAATCAAAATTTTGTCCCTCATTTAGAGGCTTCTGGTTTCATTGCAATTGAAAGTTAGGGACAACTTATGGACCTCACGCCATAGCCACAAAAGATGCAGCTCCGTCCCCTGCACCTCCGTGGGGTGCTCATGTGAAGAGTTGCGGTTCTGCTCTTACCCACTGCTTCCCCTACCGCCGAGGGCAGGGTTCTCTCACCCTGCTGCTGCCTCTTGTCTCTCAAAAACCAAGGACTGCCTATGTCTGGTCCTGACACTTTGCTTTAGATTGTCTACAAAGCTTGTGAAGTTAAATAAACAAAGCTATCAAGCTTCAGGCATTTATTTTGACTATGTAGCATGGACTGCTGGAGCCATGTTATTTCATGTAACTTTCACATGTCTATTTTTAAAATATAAGATGCTGATGTTGGTGGCTACAAAGAAGAGTTTGAGAACCAAAACTCATCAAGGTCAAAAATCTGAAGACAAATCCCCTCAGAATTCATGATTGTTTAAAAAACTGTTCTATTTCTAAAGTAGTCTGGTGAGGAACTGAGTCACTAATTTTGAATGCTAATGGCCTGGTGAGAAGGCTGGGTATGCACTCCAGTGAATCAGACATGGCTGAGTTTAATACTGATCAGAAGATCTAGAAACGTTAAGGAAAGCAGGAGCACAGTTGGGTTTTATTGTAGGAAACCCTGCTATTATGCTGTTGAGAAGCTTTTCAGCTAATGAAGCGTGTGGGTCATTTTCATAGCATCTAGCCAAACATGTAAAGCCCTGTACGAAAGAGTAGGGTAAAGATATGTAAAGACCGAGAAGCTGTTGGTCTTTTATCTATGTTTCCTGAGGCACCTAAAAGGTAGGTGGGAGATTCCTTTTGCTCTTGCCTGTGACTGCGTCTAGGTGAAGGTATATGCCTAAACAGCTCTCAGTTTCTGGTATTTTTGAGCGTTGCTTTTTGAAATTCTTTTTACAGCTTGCACATGCTTTTACCTGATTCTTTGCAAGCACATGGGGCCTCAAAGATATGTAAGCTGAAGCACCTTCAAGTTCTTCATGTTTTTCATAATTTTTCTTCAAAATAATGATAGAAAATGCTACAAGGAAATCCCATCTTGTAAGCAGAGAGAGGTGTGCCTGATTTTCTGTGATAAGATTAACAGTGTGGAATAGCAGCCACTCCACAGTAAAAGATTCTTTTGCATTTTTTCCATGTTTTCCCACGTGTCTTTGAAATGTAGAAAGTCATACTTTTGAACATGTTTGAGAGCTAACAGATGTTGTAACTGAGATATTTGAGGTTGATGCTATTAGAGGCAATAATCTACCTGGGTGTGAATGTGGTACTTGCCATACCCAGGTTCCACAAAGTAGTTTACGCTAAATTTTAGGGTAAATTTTTTAGTATGGCTGTAATAGGGATGTAATATGGAGAATATATTCTGCAGATTGATGGACTTAATACTACCTTTATCCTACTACCTGGGCTAAGGTCTCAGGGGAGGGCCTCCAAAATCTTCCAGCATGCAAAGACCACAGAGGGAGATCCTCTGTGGTGAGTCTGGCAGAATAAAAGTGGAAAAAGAATGTTTTTTGAGATTGGGTGCTCATAAGGAGTAGTGTGGGTTATATAGACGTTACCCCCTACCTAGGTTCCTGGGCAGAAGGCTGAGCATGCATTACTTTTTGTAATCTGCTCTTGTGCTCAAGAATGATCTTGGCAGAGATGCATATGCACAGCATTGTATTAAAAGTAGGTTTGATTATTTCTCACGGCAAAAGTAGATTAGTGGATGTGGCAGTAGGAAGAGAAACAGTAAAATGAGTGCAAATGGAAGCTCATTTCAGTGAATGTTCCTATTCTGCTGCTGGAAGAAAGGCAGCTGAGAGACAACACAGACGGTGCAGCAGCCTGTCAGCTACCTTTCTTCATTAACTTAGACTGCAATAAAACACAGCTTTTTAAAACAAAATTCAAGTAGCCAAAGCCTCTCTGTGGGAATTAATTTCCTCTGGAAGTTAGTTTCACGTAACTCATCACCTACTTCACTGAACATTATTCAGCCCTGCCACTGGTGACAGAAGTTCTTGACAGAGCTGCTGGAAACTGGGTCATGTGGTGGATAAAACATAGCCCGCTTTCCTCAGACTGCTTTTAGTGTGGACCTCCCGAGATCGCAGTAAATAATAAATACCTGCACGCCACCGTGGGCACTTTGTGTGGTGTTGCAGAGCTCATCTTCGTTCCATGAGAGGAGGAGATCATATAACGATATAAACCCACAAAGCGTGGATGTAGAGAGAAACTTTTGGCTGCCCATCTTTGTTTCCGAGCTGCTACTGTGCTGATTTTTTCCTGAGTATGCATAGGTGCATACTGTTGGATGACGCAATTCTAGCCCCACAGGCCTGACTCCCAGACTGGGGGTGACTTTTGAGGACTTCGGTGGTAGCAGCTGTTGGTCATCGATGCCTCACCAGTTGCACTGGCAAGAGGAGCCCTGTGGTAAGCACCCAGCTATGCCTGGTTACAGGGGGAGATGTTTGGCTGTGGTGGCAGCGGGCGCTGCCAGAACAGCAATTTCATGTCTGCCCCATAGGAAAAGGCTGTGCACCACATGGAAGTTAATGTCTTTAAGAAGTCTGTGTTAAAAATGCAAAGTAGTGCTGTTACAGGCTTTTAAAAAGTCACATCTTTTACTTGAAAAGGAACCTGCAAAGAGCTAAAAAAAAAAAAAAAAAAAAAAATTTTTTGATCTATTTTTGTGGTATATAGCGATCTATTCCTTTCTTTTCCCTTTTGCTCTCCCCTTCCTTTTCCCTTTTCTATTTCTCCCTAGAAAGGTTAGGAGTTTTCCCAGTTATTGTTTAACAGCTTGTTATCCAGCCTGTAAATGCTGGATTTCAGTGCTTCCTCTCACTGGAAGAACCAAGGCACTGAATCATTAACAAGGCTATCCTTTGTGCCAAATGTTTGTTTGTGATTAATGTTAAGTAGATTTTAAAAAAAATAAAAAAGGATTAAAATATCCTCTCGACTAAAATACTCATCCTGCGATTTTCTTCCACAAAAATGTATGTTTAGACAACTCTATTCACATACATTTTTCTTTTTTTCTGTCAGAGTATACTAGAGAGAATTTTTAGCCTTCCTTCCTCACTACTCTGCTTGGATGCCTTCATAGCGACGGGAGACAACACGCGCGTGATCCCAAAGGTGAAGTTGCGTGTTATGGCTGAGTCTTACAAACAACTTAGATTTGGTGAGGGGGAGAGATCCTCTTCCTCCTCGTCCTCCCTACCCCTGCACTTGCTCTCAGCTGTGCAGTCTCGTGCTGACTCTGCAGCTTCTAAAACTTTTTACTGAACCAATTTCACCCCTATCCTGGCAGAAAACTCAATTGCTTTTTCTGAGGTAATTTGTTGCTGGATTACTGGGTTGTATCAATTCCCAGAGGCTCCCAGCAAGCACCAGAGCTGGTGGAAGGTAAGCAAGAGAGCATGTCTAAGAGTGATTTAGGGGGTGTAGGACTTCCCCCTTTCAACGGTGGCAGCAAAATATTGGATGGGCTCCGCTGTCCTGTGCTGCTTCTCCGCTGAGATGGAGTCACTCCTTACTTGAGCCATAGTAACTCACCGCTTGTGAACTCTCAGCCTGCCTCAGGAATAAAGGGTGGATGTGCTCAGGTAGAAATACAGTCCTGAGTGTTCAGGTGGGATGAGTGCTCCTGCTGTCTCCCAAGCCACATTTCACCAGGATGAGGGCTGCTCTTACAGCAGCTGATCTCTAGAAGCAGCGTATCCCCTTGGTGTGGATGGGAGTATTCCTTCAGGGGATTTCTCAGGGTAAAGAGAGATGTGGGTTTCATCCTTCCAGAGTAGTTTTTCTGGAGCGATGGTTCCATGGTTAGCTTTGAGGTGATGCCAGTCAGAGGAAAAAATGAAGAAGAGAGCTACCCACATTGGAAGTGGAAAATTAGCTTAGCAAATACAAATTGCAAAGGGCTGCAGAGATGTGAAAGACAATGCCAGTGGATCAGCTCTCGTTAATCTTGCCGCGCTGCCAGCATTTCATCCCCATTGTCTAGCAGTTACATCTGGGTGTCTCCCAGTTCCCTCAGTACATGCAAGCGAGGAAGCAGAGATCCCTCCTGGGAAACAACACCTTTGTTAGGCTTCCATCTCAGTTGGAAAAGAAAAAAGCAGGAAGGGCTTTAATAACAACATAGAGAGCCCCAGCAGTCTGAGCAGCATGAACATTGTGTTGGTAGATGAGCACTGCTGCCTTTAATAGGTTGTCTTTTTCCATTAAAAGACTGTTTAAATTTTTAAGTGGTGCACAAGCTCATAAGGGCTTTTACAGTGTGGGTTCTGATTTTCATGTGGGTTTTGAATGTGTGGGAGAAGCTGATGCATTAAGAACTGCTCATGAATCTCCTCTATTTCCAGTCCTCCCCCTGGGAACTATTGATGGTCATTTCATCTTTCTTATGTGACTTCTAAGATCCTCAAAAAAAAAAAAAAAAAAAGGAAATGGTTTTCTGGTTACTTCCCAGTGGGATATCTTACAAAGAAATACCAGGGCTGAAAATGAGAAGTAGAACATAAATTCCAAACAGCTTAGATACAACTAAACCCACAGTCAGGATTCTCAAAATGTATTTTGATGGAAGTTCCAAATAAAGTTAAAGACCTGGAAAAGTAAAGAAAAAAATAGCAGAAATAAATGACAATTTTTCTACTGTGATTTGGGTTAAGAGTTCTTAAATAGTTGTGCTGATGCACAATATATCCAGCAATATGACTGGCTTCCAGATGGGACGTGGGGAACTGTATTAATGAATTAAGGGTCTGATGAAAGGTCATTTTTTTTCTTATCACATAGACTTCAGATCAGTCAGTGTGTCTCACTTGCTCTTTCTTCTAATCAGAATGCTTGCATACTCCAAAATCTCTTTTCCCTGGTGTTTTGCAGCTAAAGTAATTTTTAATTTGCTTTTAAAGTTGTTATAGGTATGGAGAGAAGCTTAGTCATATAGAGAAAATGCTCCTTGCTTTGAAGATCTTGTTTGAAGGGCTGATGGAGAAATGCCCTAAAAATAAAGATATTTTCAGGTTCAGAGAACAAAAGAGGGAAGCACACAGACCTGAGAAAGAGAGGTAAGCAACTATCTATTGGAGAAATTGCCTTGAAGTAAGTGAAATTATTTCCCCAGAGATAATTTGGTGTTAGGAGTCAAATTGTCACTAAACAAAAAGCCAAATCAAGAGCAGAAAATTGATTTTGCTTCCAGTGTGTTTCCTCCATTTTTTCCCTAATTAAAAATTGAAGAAGGATGTGAAAAATCCAGCTATTTTTTTTTTCCTCACTGTTGTACTCTATTCTGAAGAACCTCTTCACTGTATCCATTATATTGCACGGGTGGAATGAAAGCCTCTAGGTTAAATTTTCAGAGGTGAGCACCTATATTCAGCTTAATTAGAAAAGCAATGGTTTTACAGATAGTGAACATCTGCATCCTCTGCCTATCGTTAGGGAAAGTTGTATGCCCAGCATCTATGAGAAAAGATATACAGATATGAAGTGTAATCATTCAGGTCTGTGGTTTTGGACTGAGTGATCTAGTCAAACACATACAGAAACTCATGGTGGGGAGGCGAAATGAAAAGTTATTAAAAAATTAAATAATTAAGGAGTTCAGGTCTCTCTCTTCTTGACAAAAGTTTGTGTGTGTGTCTTTTGCGATCATCTGTTTCCTCTTCCAATACATGCACACATAGAGACTACATATTTCTTCCTGCTTTTTGGTCTTGCACAACTTTCCTTCACTGCTCCTGGACACTCAAAGCACTTTGCACGACACTTCCCTTTTGGCTTCTCATTTTCCCATGTCTGACGCTAGCATTTCTCACCAGGTTCCTTCTCTCTGTTGTACATTTGTTAAATGAACACTTTCTCCTCTGAGGTTTGTTTTTTTGTGTTTTTTTGGGGTTGGTCGTGGTTTTGTTTGTTTGTTTTTTCCCCTGGAGAATGGATGACGGGGATGCACAAAACACATCCAAGCTTTGCTTGCATGTTTGGAGATAAGAAAAGCAAGGTGCCACCTCTCAGGGAAAGCTCAGGGTTTGTGCTGTGTAATTTATGTTTAATGCCACAGCAGAATCTGTTTTTTGTGTCTGGCTCTTCAAAGATGTAACTTCTGTGGCATGTTCTGCAGCTCCTCTTGTGTGTAAGAGAGTAAAGGGCACTTTGACTCACTTGAAATCCCTAGAAATGTTCAAAAAAGAAAGGGAAGAAAAAAGTACAAGAAAATACACTCACGGAACTGCTGAGGTGATGTAACCAGGGGTCTTTCATGTGTATCCTTTATTTTCCCTTCTATCTCATCAAATTGAAACTAGCTAATCCTATGAAGTGTTAAAGCTGTGATGTCTCCATGCCATGTTCCTGTGTTCTGGGCTTTTCTCATGGGTTAGCATTTAAACTGTAATGAGGTTTGGTCAAAGCAGAGGCAGCAACTGCTTACACATGAAATGGTAGAAGGTAGTGCCTTTTGGTGAAGGGGTGTTATTCTTATTTTCAGTCACAATGAAATCCCTTCAGTCTATCATATGGCCCCTTAAAGCACCTGGGAAATGGGTTCATTGAGACCTGATTTGCCCTTTGTGGGTGAGGGGGAGGAGAGCTGATGCTGGAGGAGAGATGGCCTGGGCACAGTTCTTGTTCTGGGTGCCAAAACCAATTCTGCTCTGCAGAGGCAACCTGTGTACCTCTGTGGGATGGCATGCAGAGCTCAATGGTTACTTCTTGGTGAATGCAGAGGGGCTGGCACAGCTAGTGCTTGGGCTGGGGCCTGTTGCTACCCTTGTTGTCAAAAAGGGTGGTGGCTGAGTTCAGTGGGAGCAAGGAACAGCCTGGAGAGAATAAGGGACTTATACAGAAAATTAGTGTACTATTAGAGATGTGGAGAACATCATGCAGTGACCTGCTCTGGGAGAGAGCAGAAGAAACTCATGCTGATGGAAGAACCAGGACCGCTGCCTCCCCAGGAGGAGAAAAGAGAGTAAGAACAGCATCGGACAGACAGGCACTTGTACCTGTGTTTTCTGGAGATGTAAAGCAGTTTGCTGCAGGACTGGTTGGCTTGATTTTATCCCAGTAAGGAAGCTGGTATCTTCTGGTATCAGGGTTGGGAAGCTTCATGTTGTAGCCTTCCTGTTACTACATGACGGGCTCCATGATGTTTGCTTAGGTCTGGCATATCTGGCAAAACAAGTGTGAAACCCGAGTATGGAAGATCTGGGGCTTTTTGGCAGCCCTGACATACAGTGCATCTGATCTCTGCCCCAGTGGTTGCCCAGTTGCTCCTTTGTTTGGCGGTGCTGGGTGCCAGGGCAGCATGCGTGGAGCAGTCCTGATTCCCCAGGCTTACAGCAGGGGGGGAGCAGGGCTGGCTGGCTGCCTGCTCCCAAAGTCAGTGCACCTGGCCAGCGGTTTTCCTCCGAGTTGCTTCCAGGCCCATCGTGCCGACAGGAGAGGAAGTCAGGAAATGTGTGTGTTTTGCCCATTGTTGGTTAATGTCTTTTATAAACACCTTGGGCTTGATCCAGATAGCACTGAAGTCAATAGGATTCTTTTGAGTCTGAGGAGCTGGACCCGGCTGGTTTGTACCAACATACTATGAAAAACTAAAGAGCCACATTTAGGGTGCATCTCCCTTGCACTCTAATACTCCTTCCCATTATCAATTTCGTTCAGTGTGTCTCTGCTTACAGCCATGATAATTTGGGCCATGGTCTCTGCCTGAAGCCCTTTGCAATCCAATATTGACTTAGTAATTTCCTACTGTGACTAATAGTTCAAAGAAAACACCCTGGGCCTTAATCTGTCCTCTGTCCCACACTCTGTTGGGTTTACCCTGGGTTGAGATTGTCCTGAGTGTAAATGGTAAATGGTCATGAGGAGTCTGAACAATTCTCCATAATGGGAGTGAGCTGGTTACCTCCTGCTCTGTATGGTTAGATGTTCATGTAGGGAAGTCCTGGAATTGAAATCCTGTCCTCCTGCAAGTGCATAGCGCAGACCTTGACATTACAGGCTGCTCAACTGCTCCAGGTGGGAAAAAGAGTTCACTCCCTGTTTGTGGCCCTTGCAGATGCAACTTGCAAAAAGTGGCAGCGAGTTCTAACTGCAATAACTTACAAGTCTGCCGTGGAAAGGACTGGCTCCTGAAACTAGCTTTTAAAGGTCTGCCTCACTCTGATCTGACCTTCCTAGATATTTGCAAGCACAGTTTGACATTTGGGTAATTAAGCACATAATTTATGGCTGAAAAGGGAGGGCAGTTTTTTTTTCCTGGGATCTGACCCAAGATGTGGATAGGTCACGCTAATAGGAGTCCTTATCTCTCTTTCCTGACTTCAGTAAACTCAACCTGAATAAGGTTATAAAACTTATATCAGTAAATCTTGGCTCTGAGAGATAGCAGGTATGGACAACCACTACTGAAGTGAGTTGGTACTGTTGTAGTTAGCGTGCTTCAGGATAGTCTCAAAGGGCTCCCCGCTATCCTTTCTTCTACATGAAGATAATGCTTGTATTAAATATTTATATGGGCAGAAATATTTTCTTAGTGGTTGGCATCGTGGTTATACTATAGCAAGATAACCGGTGGTCTATCTAACTGACACAATATCCGCTGGGGTGAATAATAAGGCTGGTCTGAATCCGAAATGGCTTGACAGGCTTTACTTTATCAGTCATGGCATGAGCACACAGCTTGGATGAAGGGGGGGAATCATTTCAGCATGCAATGGGAGCACAACAGCACAAGCCAAACAAGCACTTCTGTCGTCATGAGAAGCTGGTTTTCTGAAGAGAGCTTTCCATTTGCAGAAAGCCACCTTTTGCTGTATTTCATTAGTTTCCATGTTTTCTGTAAGTTCAACAAGTATACGCATGCAAAGACAAAATCAGCCCCTGCTGTAGATTTATGGGAGCAGAGAAAGCTTTCATGAATGACAAGCTGCCTCGTACACAATTCGCCAACAGCAGACGCGGCTGGGTGCGTGCTTACTGTTTTGTGCCGGCATAATGGTCAGTAATTGCTGCGTGGTGCTTGGCTGCGATAAGGACAGGACTTCTGTCTCTGAGCACCCTGAGTGGGTGCAAGGGGCTGGCAGCTGTTGTCCTGAGTTGGACATAGCATGTTTAAAAAGAAGATATAAACACTACACTTGTCCAGAGAAAGCTTTCTTGCCTACAGCCTTTTTTGTTGAGCCCTCTTCATATTAGTTTAGATTACAGTTGTACTGCTTGCCCATTGTAAAGGTGGAACGTACGTCTCTGTTGGTGAAGGAAGGGATGAGTGACTAGAGGCTGGTCCTAAACTGGACCTCTGGATCCAAACCCTGTGAAACTTTGAAAAAAGTCTGCTTCCCATGTTGAGCTCTAGGGCTCTGGGTCGTGGCTGATGGGCAGCTCTAAGGCTGGGCTGCAGGATTGATGCACAAAACCAGTTGTGCTGTCAAAGCTTGTTTCTAACTGTACGACACTAGCTAACGCCTAATGCAGAGGCCTCTCAGACCAGCTGTATGACATGCTGCAATCTGCTTACAAAAGGGAACTCGGAACTAGTTCTTGTGTTGGAAATGCTCTCCAGAGCTTGTAATGCCAGAGCTTGCTTGGGTATGACCTTGTGCTTTTTAGAGCCACATTTCCAAACCTCATGTCTGTTGCGTAAAAGGTGTAGACGTACTTGAGCACCCAGATAGTTCACTCTGTGCCCACCGCTCAGAAGCATGTTTCTGTCACCATTTCAAATACAGTAGCTGTGTTTTTCCCGAGACTCTGTAAATTTCCTGCAAGGACATCATGGAATATTTCTTGGTTTATTTTAGAGGGTATAAATAGCCCTATAATATCCAATGCTGTGTTTTGCGATACAGCTTTAGCTTGCTGTTATTTTGCATGTTTCCAGTGGTGCAACCGGTTCCCCTTTCTGGGTATTACAGTGAGGAACCGGTCTTGTAACATTTGTCAACACAGTTTCTGTTTTCTCATTGTTCACTTTTTCAAGTGAAGGAAAAATAGGCTTGTTTAGGAGAATGAGGTGTTCTCTGCCACTCTAGAAGTAGAAAAAGTTCCTGCCTTTCATAAGTGATTTTTTTGTAACTGGTTTGTAGTCTCCTCTTTCTTAACTTTTCAGTGCCTAAGGGTTAAAATGGAAAGAAAAAGTGATGAGAACAAACCTTCTTGGCAGTATCCATTAAAGCTACAGCCTGGCCTTCTGGCTACTCTGTGCTTTGCTTTATGGGACCCGAGCCTTTACTGACCTGTTGAACAAAGATGATCAGGGCAAATGAAGATCAGGCTATAGCTCTCCGAGAGCCATTTGTTTTGCAGGGATGCTGATTTAGGCCTCAGCTGAAGGGTATTTTGAAGCATGCTGGTCTGAAGAAAGCACAATAGTTTCTCTCTTTTTCTTTTTTTATATTTTTTCACTTCTTGGGTTTCTCATCACCCGAAAAACATGCAACCAGCTGAATGGTATTGAATGTTTTTAGCCTCTAGAACTGAAAACACTCTCTGTAATTGATGGTTTGTTTTAAGACCACAGGAAACTACTTGTCACTATCCATTAATGAGCACTTTGCTAGCTGTTTGCCATCTTAAGAAAAAGAGATGATGAAGCAGAAAACCCCACCATCCACAGTCTGCTATTTTATCCCTCCGTCAAACTACTACTGAACTAAATCTCTGCACAAAACACCATTTTCATTATCTGTGCTCGCTATTTTTTTCCAGCCTCATTAAAACCTGCCAGAATAAGAAAAAATGAGCTAAATCCACAGTAAGCTCATTCTATCTTGGGAGCAGGGAGGTTGTTGCTCCTTCCGATGGTGGCCGAGTCAAGGCTGGACCCTATTCAGTGCAGGAGGGGCAATAACTGTCTGGCACATCAGTAGGCATCTAGGGGGCAGGGTGGGCTATTTGTCCTAGCTTGTGTGGAGAAAAAGTGGTGGAGAAGACAGAGAGACTGAGACACCGACCCATGTTCACAACCGGAGTGCGTAGGCAGCATGGCAACAATCTCATCCCCACGAACAGGCACCTCTGGCTGCAACAGCGATGTAAATAATTTAACAGAGAGATTTATGGGCTTCTTTCTCACTGTGGTGCCTTAGATCGTATTTAGTCACATTCACCAAGATAATTGCCTTGAACTCTTATGCTAATGGCATGTTAATGTGTAAGAGCAGAGCTGACATCTTCAGGTCACTGATGAAAAGGGAAAACCTCTCTTCTCTCAAAAAAAAAAGTGTGAAAGACTATTTTTTTTTTTTTAAATTTTTGGGGGCAAGTTTTCAAAGGCACAATGGAATATCTCTCTACAGGTTGAATTGGCATCTGTTCGAATTCAAGGCTCTTTGGCTGTAAAAGCTCATTGTTTTGCTCATTCTCACAGTAATCAAACCAGTGTGTCAGACTTGATAGCTATACTTATACAGAGGAGGATATAGCAATTGCTTTGTGAGGGGGGAAAAATGGAGCCATTGCTTGCAGATAACCTATTTCTTTTTAAAAATTGGAAAAATTCCCTTATTGTTTATTTGCTGCTCTGAGTAATTGATGTTTTTCTGTTTTCCATAGCCATTTTCTGACATGCAAATAGCAATTTATTTTTATGTGGGATAAATCCTTCCTGTGTGCTTCCCACTCTGTGAAATGGGGTTGGGGGAAATATGCCTTTTTCCATGAAAATTCTAATGACTGAATTAAAGCATGACTCAAGTGGGCAGTGTTCTAAGCAATAATATCAACGTTGTCACAATTGTGTGTGGGCTTTAATGTTCCTGGACGGTACTTGCAATTAGTCTGCAGATCCATGAGTCAAGGCAACTGTTAAAATCTCTCTGAACCTTACGTGGGGCCCAAATGACTTATTTTGAGGTGCTCATAGAGTCATTTGAAGACATAACAGAGAACTGACGGCAAAGCGGGGCCGGCTGGGAGCACAGGGGATGCAGGCTTTTGCCTTGGGCAGCAGCAGCCTGCCAAGGGCACCGCAAAATGGTCATGTCTTCATCGCTTGCTCTGCCTCTGCCAGTGCCTGGGGAAATCAGGTTTGCTGCCGCTGCCAGGGCCGGGATCAGGGTGTGTGAGACTGGGGCCGGCTGCTTTCGGTGGCCACTGCTCCCGCCTGGCTATTTACCTCCTGACAGCAGGAGCCGCCTGAGGTGAGAGGTACGGGTCATGATTTAAGGGGATGCTTTTTCCTGGTGAACGTAGACATAATTCTTATCAGCTGTGGCGGCCTGTTCATACCCTGCAAGATTTGTAGCCTGGGTAGAGTCTCTGCTATGTCCCTGCTACCAGGCTGTGGTGCAGCCCGGCTGGAGGCCGTAACCCTCCTCCTCCGTCCTCTGAGCTGGATTTTTTACGAGTGCCTGGTGTTCCCATGGATGGGATGTGGTGATGCGGTTCGGAGCTCTGACAGCTCTGCAGTGCATGCAGGGTGGTTATGTTTTCCAACACGTGGAGGTATGGATGTTGTCGGGACCTTTTATAGTGAATTTCAATATAGAAGTAAAGTAAATTTTATTACAGTATCATAGAATTGATGTTATGTGAAGAAAACTTTATTTAAAGTTCAGGCCCCCAAAGACTGATGAATCTGATGTTCTGGAGTCAATGTTGCTTGTGGCTGACGGGCTCCTTATTGCTTTGACCCTCTCTGTCCACACCAATAAATCCTGATAATTGACTAAGTCAACTCCCCTTGACTCCCCTTTACAAAATAGTTGTGTCTGCCGTGATCTTCCACAATGCTGGGACTATGCAGCAAACTAGAGTTAGGGAAACTTCCTTGTAGTTTCTAGAGACAGAACCCTCTGCACAGCATAAGCATCAGTTCAGAGTAGCTTTCTAAAGGATGTGCCCAAATTTCAGCATCTCATTTCATGACTACTCTCTTCAGTAAGGACTCTTAGCGAAACAGAAGTACAGTCCCAGCAGTGTACTGAGAGGCTGAAGCAGAGAGCTAAACAGAACTGGGCAGAAAATGTTATGTTCCAGCTGGAAAAGTGTCATTTTCTGGTAATCCTCGCCCAGTGCCTACACATACTCTTCAGGCAGTTGTATTAGAAACAGTGGTGGATGCTGCAGTATTGATTGGTTTCAGGAACAGAATGTAAAGTATTTCTTTGAGAGTTTGAAAGCCAGAAATCATTTTGCAGTTGGCCGTAGGATGGATGTCATTATTTCTGAAAGCAACAGCACAGGGCAGTGGGACTGGCTTGGAACAAACATCCCAGGCAAGGCTTGCTCAGGTGGTGATCTTTCTAAGCACTTCCTCCCTTTTGTTCCTATAATTATAGAAGTATTTGTATAGGGGGAATATGTTGACCATTTTTAACCCGGGTTCCACTAGTTAATGTCACAACAGTCATTTGACACTGCCATAGTGGTTTCACTGGCAGAAAGTGGTGGCAGAGTACCAGAAACTGGCAAATACAGGGTCATAAGTGATTTTCTTCTAGTAGCTATAAAAGGTAAAGTTTTCTCCTTTGCTGTTTGAAGAGACAGCATTAAAGACAGCATTGTCTTTAACCATCTTATGTATCTGTTTTTAGAGATGCTTCTGTACAGTTGCAAATTACTAGTTTATTGTGTCTGACCAAGCAAGCTCTCATCAGTCAGCTGAGCTGTGGCTGCTGAACACATGCCTTCTTGTAGCCTATCCCAACTGCTAAGGAAAACACATTAGTGTAAACTGCTCCCTGACTGTCTCCAGTGTAATAACCCTCATGCGGCACTTCAGATATGAAGAGAAAAATCCAGGTCACTGGAGCTCTGTTGTTGATTGTGGTGAGATTTCAGATGTAACTGCTTCAAGTTGCCTGTATTTAAGCACCTGAAGTAAGACCTCATTCAATTTTGGTCCACAAAATTCAACTCTCTACTTTTGTGTATAACTGATCAAGCCCCACAGGAGAAAAGAAAAAAAAAAAAAAAAAAAGAGAGAAGCTTTGGAAAAAAAAAATCTCTGTAGAATAACTAAAACTTGGCAGAAATGTTTCCAGGCTTTCCAGCTACATGGTTAGCTCCAAGTCCAGCACAAAAGCAGTATCTTCTATTGAGACTATATGAAACGTGTATGCATTTACTGGTACTTCAGTAGTGAATGGGGCAGTATATGTTTTTAGCTACATACTTTTTTTTTAACATAAAAAGGAACATATTTGATCTCTTCAAAATTTGGGATTATGGTACACGAGGTGGGTTCATACTTACTTTTAAACGTGCAACTGTTTTATGGTAGGGAGTATCTGGCTCAAGGTGGCTCCTCAAGAAAGGGGATGCCTCCTCTGAAAAACTCTGCATACCTCTGCTGGACATACACCATGCCTGTAAACCCTCTGGCGTGCTGCAGATTGAAACTTGACCAATCCTAGCAGTGAACTAGATTACTGTAGCATCAAAGAGGCTTCAGTACCTGATAGCGAATTTTAGGTCACAGTGCTGCTTAAAATGAAAACCAAGTGATTTTCAAAATGTGTCTTCCTGGAAAATAAGTTTTAATTTATTGCCTTATTGCAAAATGGAGTACTCTCAGTAATTCTAAGGCAGTTGTCAGTGTTATCTAAGCACTGGTACTGCCACTGCACTGCCCTATGGCAGCAGGACCAAACCACTGAATGATGGATATTTAATGAAAAGATTGACGTATATCCACAGTGAATCATTTGCTACAGAATTGTAAATAAAACAGTATTTATAATTCAGTGCCTAGGGCTATTTAAGTATACCATGTGTGAGTTATGTCCACAGGGGAGAGAAGCTAAGGTTAGAGTAGCCTGGGCTGCAAATTTGATAGCGTACAAGTATATATTTTTATCTGGTGGCAGTAGGAGTTGTCTGGATTAACTTTTGACATGAGTGTGTGTTTTTTGTTTGTCTGTGTACCGAAAGCTAAATGTTTAGATGTGCCCGATTTAAATTCAGCTGTCCAAACTCCTCATTTGTCCTCCCATCCTTTTCCACTGCTCTGTGTGTGTTTTTGCATTAAGACAGTCTTCAAGTAGGTGGTCACAGTGTTTTTTCTTACTTTGGACTTCCCACCTCGGTCAAGATGGATGATGCTTTTTCATTTCCTTTTATTCTCCTTTACATTACTTCACACACATCCTCTGACCCCCTCACTGAATATAGACTCTCCTCAGGGACTGTGAATGATCTGATGATAGTTTCTAAGCTGTTCATGAGCACAGGTGGATTTCTGCCAGCAGCTAGCACTCTGGTGAGGTGAGGTGGTGGTAGCCCCATCTGGTATGTGAGACTGAGATGCAGATGTTATAGCCGTTACTGCCTGATGTGCCTACTCGTTTTGGATTCTATATCTGAGATATGGGGGACTAGGCTACTTAGCATTTTCTTCTCTTCTTGTGTTTGCATTTAAAGCACAGCTCCCGTTGACCTTCAGTGGGAGGTGGGAATTCTTATGCGTTATCCGTGTACCAAATATCCCAAAATGGACACCTGGAAAATGAAACACAGGTACATTCAGGATGCTGGCTTAGGAAGGGTCTTGGGGAACTCCATGATATAGGAAAGCTGTGCCCAAAGAAGGGTGAAAATCTTGTTTTCCAGCATGGCACAGAATTTCCAGTACTACAAACCCACCCTTTCAAGGCAATTTGGGACACAGCTCAATCTCTCTGTCGAACCTGCTGTTAGAATTACAGCTTGTCCCTGAGCCAGGCATTTTGGCTGTGCCCCTCTCTCCAACGTTGACCATGTAGGCACTTTTTACAGTCAGCCCCTCTGTCCACTGCTCAGTTTGCGGGTGAGCACCTCTGGGCCTGAACAAAAGAAGCTTCTCTGCAAAACCTAAAGCATTTCCGTATCTTCTCTGTGGACTCCTTTCACAGCCCCAGAGATTCCCATCCACGGCTTTCCTTTCTCCTCCACCACAGTCTCCTAATGACCTTGCAGGAGGGGATTTAGGGCAAGAAGAGGGGCTCTTGCTCCACACTATGAAGCTTCCAGCTCTTGTGCGGTATGCAGGAAGGCAGTCCCTAACACTTTTCATTTGTACAGCCACTTTATCTCCAGGTTTATCATCAAAGGGAAGCACCACACATCTCCCAACTCCTGTGACTGTGAGTCCTATCAACCAGAATTCACTTTAATATGCCCCCTTTTTGTCCAAAGCAGGATTCATCCTATACACTGAAGGAGGCTGGAAACCGCAGGAAAATAACATGTAACTAAACATTGGATCCTGGATCCATGGGAAAGAATTGGGGTTTGCACAGGCGTCTCCTGACTTTTGGGGGATAGAATTTGCAACACTTTATTTCTTTGAACTGAGGGATATGGACTATGTGCCTGGCCTTCCTGTAAGGGAGGGAACTAGCCTCTGCAGGCTGCCTGAAAATGGGTCTTTGATTCAGTTTTTTGCTCTCTGTGGTTATGTGATTTCTTAAGACTGACTTTATTCCTGAACTTGAGCACCTTCCTTGACAAGTAGCCTCACAAGTTCAAAGCAGTGTGCTACAAAACAGCACTAGTGTGGAGATCAGTATCTGGCAAGACTGGCTGTTTTAAGTGCTGTAGAAAATAAGCGTATGTGAGACCAGAAGGCCGTTTATCCTACTAGCAGTTCTCATATGTGCTCACTCAAGCTTGCTGTCACATACCCTGGGGACTCAGCCTAATGGCAGAAGCATTAAGCTTCGGCATTAAGGGAATGGACTGTGTAAGTTGGTTGGAAGGGTACCCAAGAGATTTTATTATTTTGTCTATGATATTTATGGTGAAGCAGCTTCAGTTTTCTAGGAATACGTCTTATTTAATTTCCTTCTGATACTTCTCTGTTATACGAAGTGTTGATTTAAAGAAACTATGCAGAAGTAAGCAAACAGTAAATTTCTCAGAAATGTTTCCATTCTGTTTTTCCAAATGCTGTAGGCATCTAAAAATCTCACATTGCTCTGTGAGACAGGATGAAAACAGAGCTGAAGATCAGTTTGGGGTTTTGGCAAACAATACATATTCATGGGGCCAAAGAGAGTGAGAATATCTTGGTATCGTACCAGCCAGGGCTCTTAGTGGGAACAGAGACACCCGGTTTAAGTATGTTAGGAGAAGAGGAACCAGGAAAAGCCAGAACTTCAAAATAGTCTAGCAGGTGGAAAATTCTCTTAAGAAGATCAAATCCTGCTCCTGTTTTCTTAGAAAGGAGAACCCTGGTCTTCAGTGTCCCAGCTGAATATCTTAATTGCTGGAACTAGTGGAAAACAGTCAGAGGCTTCCCCGCTGCCACCGCAGACTTGGTGTGAAGCACACGTGTGAAAAGTTTCCCTTCCTCATTTTCCTCCTGCTTGCATTCAAACATTAAGTCTGATCCCAGATTGATTCCATATTCCTTTCTCCTGAATTTCAAAGTCTTTTTGAGGGGGATCCATCCCACCGTAACCGACTATCACCTCCCCGAGCTGCTGACACGCGCTCGTGCAGCACGGTTCCTTGCAGAGCTGGCTGAGCCCCGAGGGGCTCGGCCAGAGCTGCCTCAGACCGCGCTGCCTTCGAGCTGTTACTGCTTCACTCTCAGCCCGACAGAGGAACAAAATGGAAATTAGTAAGGAGCGTGAACCAAAGCGGAGGTGCTCCTGGTACTGGTGGAAGAGGCAACCCAGAAGCCTTTGGCAGAGGATTATAGGTGTCAGCTTTTGTGTGTTGCCTTGGTGAATGAGGCGCTGTGGCTGTGCATCTTCCCTTTTTAAGCATTCACGACAGCATTTTTTTCCCCTGTTCATATGACTACTTCCAAATACTAACTTCAGATACATCCATGTGGGCTTTTGCAAAGCTGTATGAAGTCTCTCTGCTTTGCTGGATAGAAGCCAGCTTTGACCCAGCAGCTGTTTAGCCGTGTTTGCGTGGTCCAAAACTTGGCCTGATCTCTCTGGCAGGGTTTAAAAGCTCAAGCTCAGATTTTGCTAGCTGGTTTTCCATTGTAAGAGTGGGTTCTTGTGCAGATGGATCAAAATAGAGGCAGACTGAGCTTGCAGTTACTTGCAAGGCTGACTTTATCCTATGAATTTGCAGTATAAGAAACAACAAACCTAAATAGCATGTCAGCTCCTGACTCCATTTTTCAGTGCTTCTCCTGTTCTGGGGGAGCTGCTACCTTGTCAAAAAATGGCATGTTTGGGAGAAAATACCAAAGAGAAAATCGAGCAACATATAGGACATTCTCATAGTATTAAATTTTGTGGTGGAAGATGGGGAATGTTCCCTGCAACACCATGTACTAGAGATCATGCCCTGGTATATAACTTCGGTTTGAACTTTCTCACTGCCAGTTTTGTTGTGTCCATGTTCGAGTGCTCTGCTGAGTCAGCACTGCCGGATGCAGGTTGTTCCTTAACAAGTGCTGGCAGGAAACGTTGCACCAGAAGGGTGGACACAGAGACCCTGGCTGCTGAGCACTTGCAACGGGAGATAATTTTCTAAGTGGCATGAGACAGCGTGGTTTGTTCATCATGTAAAAAGCCCAGCTCGTGGCATTTTCCTCTGGTTGCTAAGTCCACTGCAGAAGAGTAAAAACATATGACACTTAAAAATAGGATATATCCTGAACCATTGCAAATGCCATCTGTTCTCAAAGAAACAACTGGTAGAAAAAAATAACCTTGGGTTGAAACCTTGCATGAAGTTGCCATTTAAAATAAGTGGGGTTGGCTTTGTTATTTTTATTTTTTGGAGGTGTGGAGAAAGGGCTGTTTGATGGCAACTGAAAGAAAACAGAAATCTGGAACCAGAGTGTACGTGTTACAGGCATGTACAGAAGTCGTGTTGTGAAGACCTGTTAAATAGCAAACTCCGGGATCTAAAATCATAGTGATACTGGAAGGGACCCATGTACTGTTTTAAATCATCTCATGCAGATAAATGCAGTAAGGTCTCTGCCTGCCACCAGAAGGTGGTTTCTAGGGAAAATGTCTTCCTTACTAGTCAGAAACAGATAAGACAATTTTCCAGTTGGGCCCAGTTCTCTGGTGAATGGTATGGCTTCCTCATCCATTCAAATTCCTTCTAGTCTGGCAGCGAGGGGTGGATCTGCAGCTTAAGGAATACTGACTCCGTCCCTGTATGCTGCTCCCAAGTCACAGCCGGAGTCATCACCTGTGGGGACATGACCGAAGTCTTTGGCTGTTCCCAGTAGTCAGCACTGCTCCTTCTGGCCCTGTTAGGGTGTGATTATGTGATTGAAAAGAATTGGGTTTTTATACAGTGGCGAGTTGCTGTCCCCCATGGAGCTGCAGTAACTAGCCATGCCACCTGGCCCAAGTCCGCTGAAGAATCCCGAAAGCCCATTAGCAAACTTGGTCCCTTGTGTGATTTTGGATACCCTGCTGAGGAGTCAAGTGGGATATCTTTACAATATTCCCATGATTCCCTTTGGTACTTGAACAATTTGAAGGCGAACAGCCAGTTACTGAGCTGAGGAGCAACTCGCTTGCCTCCTTTTATGTGAGCTGATGGCCTCAGAGCATGTGGACTTCGTGCAGGTGCAGTAGCATATGAAATCAGCCCGCCACAGGAGTGGTATAAAGCCTGTGTCTTGGGACTCTTATGCGGGTTAGAGATCTGAAAATGGGATGCCTGCATTTCAGTGAGTTTATCCCTGTTCTACACTCATGTGAAGAGCAGCAGACTTGTACCTAAGACATGTGCCAAGAAACTGTGTGTGAGGTGAAGGGAATGAACGCGGCGTGGTGTTTGCTCAAACAGGATAGTCATGTTCCCAGGGAGTGTCCTAATCCTGTCAACCTCGCTGTTTTTGCTAATCCCAAGTGGGACAGCGTGGTGAGGTAAGAAAAGGGCGTTTTATCGAATAGGTTTGATAGTGATATTTCTGACTGTCTTCTTTTTTTACATCTCACATGTACACATTTTACATCTCACAGCCCAGGAATAGCTGCAGTGATGTAATGTTGCTATTTAGAAATTTTTCAAAGGATGTTTTGAGTTTGATGTCTGTGAGACTGATAATTTTGCTTTGGAAATTAGTGCACCTAAGGTAAAAGGCTGTGTGCGTGCATTTTCAGGCTCTGTCAGTCTATCTGAACTGGTCTGCCATACTTCCGATCCTCTTATTTCCAGTCTGAACACCTAAGGAGTTGAACAGTACTAGCTTTTGCTCAGTGTTTGCGACAAGCAGCTGAGGGATGGGACAAATCTACGGAACACATTCTCTGCTGTGCGGGGGGGAAAAAGCAATAACCTGCTTGCCGGCGTTTGGTCCTAGTAGGCCTAACTCCTGAGATTAAGACCTTTTGGTACTTGCCCTAGGGAATGAGTAACTCTTTTGTGATGTGCTGCCACAGCACATTTCTGCATTCTGGAGACGTGCCTTAACTGTGCTGCAGCAAAACCTGGCTGCGGTGCCCCGCAGCAGAGTGACAAACCACTGTGACCTCGAGGGTAAAACTCCCTGGAAGCATGAGTGATGCGGCTGGCATAGTTCACAGCGGGTGGGAGAGTAAATTTCTGATTTCACAAGTGACAAGGAGACAAAAACCTTAGTTTTGCAGGAACTCTTTTTTTTTTTTTTTTTTTTATCTAAAGTAGTTTCATACTGGAACAGTGCTGCTAACTTACCAGCCCGCAGAGAGAGGTGACACCGAGCCCTGTTTAAAACAAAATATACTGTTCTTGCAACACAGCTCGTATTTCTAAATTTGAGTCTTGCATGTGGGTCAAATATAGTTAATGTTTTAATCATCTAGCAATATTTCAAAAACACTCTGCTTTTGTCTACCAGCTTTTCCACTTCTTGGCAATGACAGTCCTGATCTCCCATGGCAGAAGTTCAATATCTCTCTAAAGTTGAAGCAAAATCTTCTGTACTCTGAAATGTTAGAGCAGCCTTTTTTTTTTTTTCCAGCTGTCAAGCTTAATGCATTTTTAAAGCATCCTCCCACTTTAACGTACAGCTAAAGTTGTGAGCAGTGAATATGTAACAGTGCATATATATTTACTGTACATGGATCTGTTCGTGAGAGACCTGGACTGAAAACTAAATTCTGCCACCCGCTAAATTTGGTTGGAAGTTCAGCCCTGCTCACAGGTTTAGATCTAGCTGTGAAGTTTATAGCTTAGTGGATCTTTATAGTGGGTTAAATGAAAACAATTTTTAGGCAATACTAGATTTTGGCCCGAAATGTATGAGTTGGCTCGCAGTATATTCCCACCACGGGCTTCTATGTCTGTATCCTATCACGTTCTCTTCTGTGACTTCCACCTCATGTTTGCTGTGCTGCCTAATACTTAAATGAGTTCATTAGATAAGTCCGTGTTTTAAAAATATAAACTGTATTTTTCAGGCTATGGACCAACATGTTAAAAACCATCTGTGATATCAATTGCTCAACTTATGCTCTTGAAAGAGCCTGCTTTACTTAAGGCGAGTGCTCTGCACTTAACAGAAAATTAAGATGGTTATTAAGTACCTCAATTCACTTTTGAATTTTTCAGCTGAGACTCTATTGTTACAGCTTTTATTGTATCTAACCCTGTGGGCTTTTTTGAAAATGTAGTGGGGTTAAGTGCTTCTGTCATTTATCCCAGTTATTTGTAAGCCCCAATGTGGAGTTAGGTAACTGATTTCAAACACCTAACCTTGCAAACAGGTGATGAAAGTGGTGAGTAAAAACTAAATGAAATTCCACAGCCTGAGGCTTAGGCAAAGTGTTTGGCTGTTCAGGTTAATGTGATTACCAGGGGAGGCTTCTTTTTCCTGAAGCATTTATTCCAGATACATTTCTTTAGCCCTCTGTTCTGCTTGGCTGACTATTTGTGGCCCATCCTTGCTCTTCTATACATAAATAAATTGAATCGTTAGATATCAAATTAGGAATTCTCTTCTGCTATCAGAATGGTCTCTAAGGAGGGTAAGAATACTTCTGAAAAGAAAAAAAATATATATATTTCTAGGTTGGATTTTGTAAACCACACTGGTTTAGCCATGCTGGGGGTTATCTAAAATTGTAGCCCTGTAAAATGCAGCGAAGCTGCCATAAAAGTGAAGGGGTAAACGCATGTTGCACAAAAATTCTGTGTTTACAAAGTGACCTTCTGTACTGCAGGGACACTTTAAAGAGGAACGTTAAGGGTGATAAACCTGAGCTGTAGAGCTCTTCTGAATTTTAGTCCTTTTAAACATATTTGATAATCAGTACTTTATGCCATGTGGGAATAACAAAGGACTCCTCAAAACAGCAACACCAGATACTGCCAGCTTGAGGTAAAAGATCTCTAACGCTTTCTCAGTTCTTGCTCAGTATGTGCTGCTTCTGCCCTCAGCCACTACAAGTGGTGGGCATCTTGATTTAACCATTGAAGTAGACAGGCTTTCTGCAGGTCACTGGAGACTTCTACTCTGTCATTTAGTTCAGAGAGGAAAAAAAAACCCCACCTCCTTCCCCCTGCCCCAGCCTAGGCTGTGAGATTTTTAAACTAACGCTTGGATGTACTCCTTGGCTAGTGTAACCCTACATTCAGGTTCTTCAGCTGTGTCTCTTTTTTTTTTTTTTTTTTTTTTTTACTGCCCAGAATTTGAGGACTTCAAACTTCTTCCAGGATTCCTGGTGGTTTTGTAGGCTGGTTGGAGTAAAAGCAATTGCAGCAGCAAAAAGAGCTATAATAGTTCCAGCAAGACTGTGGACCATGTGGAAGCCTGGTGTGTGCCCACTGTGGACGTGCAGTCCCATTGCGTAGCACTGGTGCTGTTCCCCGCAGTTCTGCCTGGGTGCATCTCTGGTGTATCCTGGAGATGTTGGGCTCACCATGCATGCCCCATGTTGTGTATATCCATATACTTCTGCCTGGGGAAGCTTCACCCTCTGCCTAAGCTTCTGAGTACATGGCCATGAACAGCCACAATCACGTATTATAAATTTGTTTACACGTATTACAACTGCTACAGAAAAAATTAATAATTCACCACTGGTCAGGAACAAAGACTGACCTTAAAGAGCAGTAGACTCAGTTCTTATTTGTATATAGACCCTTTTTTATGCACTTGATGTGTCATCATCAACAGATAAGGCCCTTTGCCCTTGCAAGAATGCTACAATGGGTTTTGACATACATAAGAATCAGGAGCCAAGTTATCTGAGAGTGCTGAATGATTTATGTACATACTTTTAGTTAAGAGACAGATGTCCACAGCATTCTCTGTTTCTCTGTCATGGTTTAACCCCAGCCAGCAACTAAGCACTATGCAGCCGCTCACTCCCTCCCCTGCCCCCCTCCCCCCCCCAGTGGGATGGGGGAGAAAATCGGGAAAAGAAGTAAAACTCGTGGGTTGAGAAAAGAACAGTTTAACAGAACAGAAAAGAAGAAACGAATAATGATAATAACACTAATAAAATGACAACAGTAATAATAAAAGGATTGGAATTTACAAGTGATGCCCAGTACAATTGCTCACCACCCACTGATCGACACCCAGTTAGTCCTTGAGTGACGATCCCCCCACCCCCACTACCCCCAGTTTATATACTAGATGTGATGTCCCATGGTGTGGAATACCCCGTTGGCCAGTTTGGGTCAGCTGTCCTGGCTGTGTTCTGTGCCAACTTCTTGTGCCCCTCCAGCTTTCTCACGGGCTGGGCTTGAGAAGCTGAAAAATCCTTGACTTTAGACTAAACATTACTTAGCAACAACTGAAAACATCAGTGTTATCAACATTCCTCTCACACTGAACTCAAAACACAGCACCGTACCAGCTACTAGGAAGACAATGAACTCTATCCCGGCTGAAACCGGGACACTTGCACACCTGGGGTGGCTGCGAGGGACAGATGTCCGCTCTCCAGGAGGGACCGGCAGGGAAGATGAGGCGCCAAGGGCCTTGCTGTCTCTGTGAAGGGGCAGCCCGGGTGCAAGGAGCTCTTCAGTGAGATGCATAACGGGCTGGTGGAGAGCCTGTGGGTCAGGGGAGAGGCCTGCAGGGTGGATTTCATGATGGGAGGGTATTACGGATGTACCATGAGGGTGAACAAGTGGATGAAGCCTTCTTCAAAGCACTGGAGGAAACCTCTGAAGCACAGATGCTGGTTCTCGTGGGGGAGTTTAACCTCCCTGACATCTGCTGGAAGAACAGCATGGCAGGACACCAGCAGTCCAGGAGGTTTCTGGAGGGCATCAGGGATAACTTCTTGAAACAGGAACTGGGTGGCCCAACCAGGGTTGACCCACAAGCTGTATCTGCTATTGACTGACAAGGAAGAACAGGTTGGGGATGTGGGAATTGGCAACAGCCTTGGCTGTAGTCACCGTGAAATGCTGGGAGTGAGGTGGCGGGAGTGAGGAAGGAGAGTAGCAGAGAGCAGACCCTGGACTTCAGGACAGCAGATTTCAGCTCGTTTAGGAAATTGGTAGGTGGGAGCCCAGGGACACAGCTTTGAAAGGCAAAGGAGCTCAGGAAAGCTGGCAGGCCTTCGAGGACAGCATGCTCCAAGCACAAGAACAGTCCATTCCAGTACTCGTGAAGACAAGCAGACATATCAGGAGACTGCTTTGAGTAAGCAGAGAGCTCATAGTGGACCTCCGATGCAAAAAGGCATCAGAAAGCAGGTGGAAGCAAGGATGTGCTATGAACAAGGAATTTAGAAATATTGCCCAGGCATGTAGGGGTGGTGTCAGGGAAACCAAACCTTACCTAGAGGTAATGCTTCCAAGTGACATCAAGGGTAATAGGAAGGGTTTCTACAGCTTCGTTGGTAGTAAAAGGTTGAACAAGGGAAATGTGAGCCCATTGCTGAATGGGGGGAGTGGCTGAGTGACAGTGGATAGAGACAAGGCTGAGACAGATGTCTTTGCCTCTTTGCTGAATCTGACCCTTGTGCTACTATCTGTATGCTAATAAAATAGATTACTATGAAGTAATCTGTCACACTCATGAATTGTTTTATTGTAAAATTGTTCACATTTACTATTTTAAATAAATCTTGTGTACTCATGACTGCAACATCTGGAAGCAGGAGGGTAGGAAGAGGAAAAAATAAAGTTTCGTTAGTTCTATTTTTACTCCAGTTCTCATTCTCTCAACTTTATAGTAGGAGTGGACTTAAGTTGAAGTTGCATTTCTCTACCAGTAGAAAAAAAAAAAAGTACAAGCACACAGGGTCTTCCCAGTGGTCCCTGTGAACCTCTCCAGCTCATGGAGATGTTTTCCACTGAACTAGTTTATCAGGGGCAGAATTTTTTTACACAACAGCACCTCATTTTTTTTCTGCTGAGATGCAGCCCTCTAGCTATCAGTGACTGAAAGCCCTCTGAATTCCTTCCATGGAGTTCAGTGGGCTCCAGAACAGGACATGGAGCCCTCAGGAATTGAAGTTGGCTTTCCTGAAAAGTTGGATGCTGCTCTTCCCCTCTCCGAGCACCTGCCTTCTCCCACGCAAGCACTAGAGGATCCCGGTTCAAGTACTGTGGGCCAGTCCTGAAACAAGAGAGGCATGCTCTGGGATAATGTGAGACGCTCCTGTCCTGACAGCAGGGAGTCATCCGCCAAGTCACCGTACATCTGTGCACGTCTCCTGGGCTTCGCGGGCGACTGCAGAGCACGCGTGCCGGCCGTCTGGCTTCCTCCCCTAAGTGAGGGAGCTTCGACGTGGGAGAACGGGGGCCTCAGGTCCAAGAAGTCAGGAGGAAGTGAGTTAGTGAGTTAAGGAGGAATTTGAAATGGAGAAGGGAAAATATTTGGCAGATAGGAAGAGGCCAAAGTGTTCCAGGTGTAAGGGACAGTATGAGAGGCGATGCAGAAATGAGCGGGAGAGAAAGAAGTCTGAGATGCAGGGAGCCTTGTAAGCTGCTGGCTCTGAATTCCCAGGGATGTGCCTTACTTTTAAATCTCCAAACGCTTTTTGAGGAGTGAGTTATGAGGTCACTTTCTTAGAAAATTTCCTAGGACTATGGCCCAACACATGAAAACCCTGTTAAAATATACAGGCTTGCTGCACTAAGCCCATAATTTTAACAGGTTGGTTGTTTTAACAAGACCTATTTCAGAGTGCAGACCTATTTTCTGAAATATGTTTTGGATTAGTGAGATGGAAATGCGTTGGTTTTATAGGTCAATTCTCTACTGTAAATTGCTTCTCACTTGTAATGGATTTTTATCCCCTAGCAGGTTCAGTCTTTTAACAGGAATTCATTGGACAGACACACAAGTAGTTCAGTCTCAGTATAAAAGCTACTTCATGATGCTAACAATAATAGTGGACCTCGCTCTAGTGGCTGGATCCTCAGCATCAGTGGGTGGTTATTCATGTTGCGTTGCTACCCCGCCACCAGTCCCGAGCCAAGCCAGTGGCCACTAAAACCTTATGGCTGTTCTAAATTACAGTTAGCTGGAGAAGCCCTCGGGGGAGGTGCTCTGCATTGGCAGAAAGCAGGAACACCATTCTCCTATGCCCCTTTCTTCCCGATATAGCCGTAATCAGACCTCATATATCCCTGGGAGCTTTCCCTGTGCTGAGGGGTTCCCACCTCGCCGCTCACAGCAGCTCTGGGCTGCAGGAACTGGGTGAAGCAAGCTTGAGGGAGCTCCATCCCAAATATTTAGCTCTGGGCTAACACGATCATTGCGAACGTTTCCCAGGATGCAGGCGGATGGGATTCGCCTCACCTAACTCGAACCGCGTGCACGCGGGACATCTGGTCTGGACACGTTGCCTGGGCTCCTGCTTCACCGGGGGCAGCAGTGGGGACCCCAGGGACGAGCGACCCTTCCCTCCCGCCTCCGACTCCTGCCCCGCGGTGTCCAGGGGCTCAGTCCCAGGCAGAGGTTTAGCTTTCTCCAAGCATAGCTTGAGCTGGACATCCAACTTTAAGAAGCCTAATATCAGGACACGAACCCTACCCTCTGCGGATGGCCTCTCGCTCCCCTCTTCTGGTGGGGAGAGAGGCATCGGCCTTACAGGGGGTGGATTTTTGTGGCCGTGGCAGAGTTGCACCTGGGAATCAGCTGAGGGACAATATTGTATGGATAAGTGGTTCACAGACTCGTGCTTTACCTCTCAAAAGCTCTTGCAACATGTATGTTTTGATACGGGTATATTTTACGCAGACACTTTTCAGTTATGTCTTTAGCCCTTTACATTCTGCTTACTACATGTCAGTAATATTTTCCTGTAAATAGGGGTACTCAGTGGGAGTGGGATGTTTTCACGGGCTAGTGCAATTGTTTCCTGAGTCCAGAGGCAGGAGATTGAAACTATTTACTAAATTCAGACAAAGCAAACAACCTCCCCACCCCAAAAAAGATAAAATGCTAGTTTCTATTGCTTTGGAAGCAAAACATTTCAGCTTCTTGTTAGGAAATGACATTTTGAATGTTGGTTAATATTTTTTAAGACTGAAAGAAAAAAAAAAGCTTAAGAACCAGGAAAAAAAGTTTTAGTTAATGTTAAATGAAGTGTTCTGCACTGATACAAAATAAGCTTTCTGTTCTGGTTAGAAGATTTTTTTCCTCTCTCTTATGTTTTTTTTTTTTCATTTGGCCACTGAACCAAAAAAATTCAACTGTGCCCTGAGCTCAAGTTTATGTTTTGAATGTTAATGGCCACAAGAAGAATAACACAATGTAAATAAGTTACATTTTCAAAATTAATGAGGTCTGCTAATTGAGTTTATCCAGGTAATAAAATCCATCTAATTAAATGTATCCATCAAATATAGTTCTTCCAGTTCTATAAAAAATATATGTTTCTTTGCCTGTATATCATCTGTGTGGAGATAATGAATACCTTGTGACATTGGGGTCATAGGTCAAATCCCAGACCTTATTACAAATCTAGGGAAAATTACTTTTTCACTGACCTATAGTACGACCTAATAGTCTAGGAGGAGTTAAAGGCCAATTGTTCATTCAGCATTGCCAAATAATATATATAAAAGTGTATATATATATTTAATAACACTGATGCAATGAAAACTTACTGCTGTAGATATGGATTTACAGCACGTCCACAGGGATTTCTCATGCAGATCTCAAGATGTCAAAAAACAACATAACAGCAACACTCTGAAGTGCATGTTTGAAATGAATGATGACAGACCTTGGTGTGTGGGGTAGGGTTTTATTGTTCCTCCAGTGATTTGCCATAGCCCCGGCTAGTGCATCTTTAACAACTCTAGATGACAAGCCTTTCTCACACTTTTAAGGATGCGGGTTAATTGCAGCTACTTTTGCTGGCTGCAGGGAGACAAGGTGTTCGAGGGTGTCACTCCACGCGGCAGCACCGTGGGGCTGGGCTGTGAAACTGAGCCAGGGAAATGATCCAGGTCCTTAGAAAAGCCCTTGGAAAGGGGCACCTGGGGTTGTGGGGAGTTTTTCTTGCTCGGCTCTACAGCACAGCCCCTCACACGACTGCACCAGGAGGGAAGGGTGGATGAGCCGCGTGGTGTGCAGGACCAGGACCAGAGAGCAGGGCCGGGGGAGTGATGCGGCCACCGAGGACCTTGTAACATCCCGAAATTGCACCCCAAATGGTTACACCAGCCAAAGGTGCTGGCACTCCTAAGAGAGCAGTTTTGCTTTGAGGAGGAGGCTGCTGCTTTTTCTGTGGCTGAAGATATTGTCCAGCACCAGTTATTATCAGGCCTTTCGTAAGAGCCTCATGTGGTCAGAACGGGGGAGCCTTAAATAATCACACATGTTTTCCACATTCATTTGCTCCCTTCTTTCAAGGCTCAGCCACATTCTCAGCACGCAGGTCATTCACACGCGTCTTTCTTGGCAAACTTTTCTCCCGAATCCCTTCCAGCCTGCTGCACAATAACATCTCCCGTGTTTCCTTCAATGGCCGTGTTGAACAGGATCCTGTGCATTTGAGCCTGCCTTGATTTGCAGGTCTGCTGCCCTATAATGACTGACAAACAGGCCACAGATTACTTCCATTTTATGACTTGAGTTTAGGGAAATTGAGCATCCTAATTAAGCACAGATGTAAGGTTAAAGTGTAGAACAATCTCGACTGGTTTTCATTTAAGTCCCTTTCTGATTCATTTGGTTCCATAAGAGAGTCACAATTAGAAAAAAATATTTTGTCAATGTTGAAAGACATGTGATGTAGAACTGATTGGATTAAATCTGAGTTCATGTGAATTTTGGCAAATTCAATTAGGAGAGGCCCTTGCAAGTACTCTGTGGAAAACCTCCAATGGCTTTGCAAACTGTATTTGGATTTTCCAGTCCATAACGCTGCATGTGTTGACAGCGCGCCATCCCCATGTAATGTGCAAGCATTACAAACAAGTTTCTTCACTTTGTGGGAACCATAAGGTCAGGCGTAGAGCGAAACTGCAAACCCAGGCTCATTTGAGGATTCCCAGACTGTGCAAAAGACCAGGTGAGCGTGGGTTAAGGGGTGATGCGAGGAAAGACCTCCGTGAATGACTTCAAACTGCTTGTGGTGGTACAGAAGTTGGAGGCTAGGTGGGAGAACTTTCTGAAACAGGGGTGGCTTTCTGTGCAATTATTTGTCTCATGGCTGGGACGAGAGGACTTTAATTTCTAGCAGCAATGTCTACATGCCACTGCTGGGAAAAAGTTTTAATACCTGATATTAAAATGTCTTATGAAATGGGTTTCTGGGTCTGCAGATGGTGGGTCCGATCCTGCTACTTTTTGACAATCATCTGTTTGCTCACAGCTTTGTTTCATAACCTTTTTGTGGGGAAAATATTTGCAGAAGTACCTCTGTCAAGCCAGATCTAGGGTTTTCAGGTTTGGGTGGGTTTTTTTGGGGGGGGGGGGCAGACGGAGATGGAGGTTGACTGAGTTTTGTCCAAACCAAATCTTGCTCCCCCCAACCTCTCCTCTCCAAGCAGACAGAAAGAAGTACCTCCCTGTTAGAGGTAATAAGACTGAAAAGATTTGCTTTTATTTTCTGACTTTGTTAAAGATAAAATCCAGCTCCTGGCTTCCCCTATGCTACGCAGGAATGTGCATCAATTTTAATACTGGTAACATATGTCGTCAGTTTATATTATTTTTAATAATCCTTTGTTCTGCCTGTGCTGGCAAAACACGATCACCAGGATTCCTTTGGCTTGATAACCGTTCTGTGCGAACCAACAGACAAACAAGCACAGCCTCGTTTTTAAAAAGCAGTTGTTTTCCTTCCCTTAGAAATGTGATGTTTTGTTATTGATGCAAAATGGATTCGCCTTTCTCAAGTCTCTCTCTCTTCTCCAGTCAGGCACTGGATAGCACTAGAAATAAAAAACAAAACAAAACAATAAAACCAGCATGTTAAAATGGACCCCTGCAACACAGTCAAAATAGAAAGCAAGGAGAAGGCTTGGTGAGCGAACCATGAAACTCGTTGGCCGTTTCCCATCTCTCCCCATGGTGGGGGACTGTCACGTGTGCCTGATGGGGGTAAAGTCCCCTTTTGCTGTGGCTTTCTAAGAAGCCTCTAGCTGTGTTAGCTTTGCCTAGGCGCTTGAACTGATTTCAGAAGCTTTAGAAATAATTGCTTTTTTGTTGCGTTTACAGAGCTCCTTCTTCTCTTCATTTTCTTTCGGAAAATATAGAGGGGGGGAAGTCACTTTGTGCTTTTCCTGAAAACAAAGGCGGCAAAGGCCCCCTCCATGAAAACCCCCCCAAAACGAGCAGCCAAAGATATCTCTGTTGTGATGGAGCAGCTATTTAGGCTGGAGCAGCTGTGGCTGCAGACCTGACCCCTCCGCGTTGAACACAAGTTTCAGCCATGCCCGGGTCGATGGCCCAGGCTCCCGGGCAGGCTGGGTCCCTTCGCGACGGTACCTCGCGGCTCCTTCAGTCCTGCCAGCTTACAGCGGTGACAAGTTTACGCCTTGCCTGCACCCAGAGTCCCCCAAATCAAAGCTGTTTTCACCTTTTAACAAAATTTTTGTGTTTGGTGATTCTGCCAGCAGCAAGAGCTGTTTACATTGACCCTTTCCACTGCAGCTCCCTTCTTCTGTGCGTCTACCAGTATTGGCTCATGGCATTCAAGTTTGTACGAAAATGTGGCACTTCAGCTTGCTGATGTATCTCAGACTCCTGCTTTTTATTGACAGTTCTCCCTCTCAGCACAATTTTCCCTCCTGGAGTAAACTCTGGGCTCCACTGAGTCAGTGGGAATTTTGCCTTTTCCTTTCATCAGGCCAAGATTTCCTCTGTCATCTTCAGATACCACCATGAATTTGCTCCCTCTTTTATCATCTCTGCCTGCTCTGAAACTTGCTTCCTCTACTTTTTAAGCACTCTGTTTCTTTTTCTTCCAATGCCCTTCCCCTTAAACGCTGTACTGTGGTTGAAAGTCCTTGTAGGGAAGCCTGGGGAAATTTTCGCTGGAAAACCTTAAAATAATACATGCAATCTTCTGCAATCTGGTATACCACAAGGCAGAAGAGGAAATTACACTCAAATCTTTTGTACCATTAGAATTGACACAGAGATTAATCCTTCAGACTTAGGTGCAATCTGAGCTGCCTCTTCCCTCTCTAAGTTTTGAACGTGTAATTATGTCTCTGTGGGGAGAACATGGATAAATTTTGTATGACACAATTATCCTTCCCCTTGTCTGGCCATCATGAACAATGAGGCCAACTTTCTTGATACTTCTTTGGAAGGGTGCATGCAAATCCCATTAACAAATTAAATGCTATGAGGAAAATCTTCTTGAAGCCTTGCTCTAGTTGTTGGGAAGCCAAGATGGGTCATATTGCAAACTTGAAAAGAAAATGACTAAGCTAGTGATCTCTGTTTTGGAAAGAAACTTTTCCTTGGAGGTGCTTTGGAGGCATGTAGGAGTGTTTATTCGTCTGGTATATGTGAATTATTTGGTTACATCTTACTGAACTGTGGATTATTACGTTATTTTTTATTGAAGTACTTTTCCAAATCCTCTGTAGCCAAACCATTTCATACTGGTATGGTCTTAGTATGTTATTGTTAAAATAGTGTACAACATGTTACCCAAATTTATTTTTTTTCTTTTTCTATAGTGCTGTTCTGGGATTTTGTTGACTTAGCAAATGTGAAGCCACCACTTGCCTCTTCTTACCATTCAAAGAGATAGATTTTGAAGTTACTTGCCTAAAATGGTAGCAATGCTACAGGTTCCACTAAAATCAGTTTCCGCATCAGTTGCCTGAGGTTACGAACCTAATTTTTATTGAATTGGTGGATTGTAGGACATCCCTTCTGAAGCAGGGCTGACTTATTTGGGTGTGCTGACAACAGCTACTTTTTAGCACCAACTTAAGCACGTAACTTTAAAACTTAGCATCATACAGAGACCGCTGGCGGGCAGATGGAGCCCCTGAAGCACAGCTCTGTTAAGCAGTTCGTGGGATCACATCTAACTTGAGAACCTTTGCTCCCTCCCTGTAAGCTATTACATGTTTCTGTCTAAATATCTTTTATCTGGCTCTGTCTTCCTTCACTGTACAGAACGTGGTTTCTGGAAAATGTGCCTTTCAGAGACACTGAGACAGATGTCTGTCCAACTTGCATTGGTTTTGCATGGGTATGAAGTCCACAAGCAAAATTTGTCCAGGAGGATGTGATTTCAATCCTGTTTGGAAATGACAGAGTAAACAAAATAACCACTCTTATTATCATAAACACACAAAACCTGCGCCACAGCTGACATGGCAACAGATTTCAACACATTCAGTGTTGAATCCTTGTTTATTGCGCTTGTTCACTCACTCATGCACAAAATCCAGCTCCTAGTCAAAGTCATGCATCTCCCAGCCTCATAGTGTGACTTGGTGCAATTCTGCTGTACTAATTTCGAACTCATTAAGAAAAAAATCCAAGCATCATATTACTCTGTGCATTGCATATGTACATGGAAGCAGCTAATAAAGTCCGTGCTCGTGCGAGGCAGGAAGGGGAAATTTGCAGCCTTGTTAACACTTTTGAAATGAGAGGGAGAAAAATCTCAACTGGACGTGCGGATCTGTCTTCTTACCACCACAAGATGGATTCTGCCTTGTGCCTTTGCAGCCAAGCAAAGAAGCAGGACCAAAAGCTCTCCTAAAAATGGCTTGTATTAACTAGCTTGGAGATGCACCAACCTTGTCATTTCCAGGGAACTGGTTAGAAATTTTCCATCTAGATCGGAAATGACCTGAATGGAAAGAAGATGTTGCCAAACTGTTAGCAAATTATTCATGCCCACCCTCCTCCTGTTTTCCTGTAGTTGTCCTTCAGCCTGACTCATCTCCTCCTGGAATCACTGGACATCCCTCTCCTGGATTTGTTGGAATCTTATCTGGTCCTTTGCTTTTTATCTAGAATTTCTGAGAAATTTATGTGCAATTTTGTGAGTTAATGTAAAAGTAAGCATTTATTGTACAGAGAATGAATACGGAAAAGCAAGACTGTTTTATGTAAAAATCGTTCTACTGTGGACACTGTGCACATGATCTAATAAAACTCTAAGGAACATATGACAGAAACGTGGGGTCCTTCACTTTGGGGTGAATTTCACATGTAAGACCTTATCTACACTGAGATCACACTATGAAACAACCTACTTTATACATCTTGCCTTGAAAACAAAAGGTAGAACTTCATTGAAATAATCATAAAACTATTTTTCCTATACTAACTACAGCTGTGGGGCATGTTTCTATGGAAACAGTTTTCCTTATGTGCTTCTCTATAGCTAAAGGTCTCAAATGGACCTTCTGTCTACTCATTGCTTGTATAAACTGCAGATTCTGTACAATAATCTCTAACACAGATCAGCTGAATCTCCTGATATGTGTCAGAAAACATTATCAGGAGGCAAACACCAGTTATTGCAGGTTCCCATAAATTTATAGATAATCAGGTCCTTAGTGGCAAGTTGGCATCTTAAGTGTAAGGACTGTATTGAGGAGTTTTGATTAGAGGTCATTGTCCTATCCAAAGCTGTAACACACAGCGATGAATTCTGTAGCTTCACCTTTTCTGTACAAAGATTTACGTTGCTTTGATTTGAATAATTTATGCTGCATACTGCATTCTAGATACCAGACGCTAAAAACAATTTGTTCTTTGTTGACATAAGTAAAACACTTGCAAAATTGCTGATTAAATGAGCCATGCACCTTAATATTTTCCATATTGTAAACCATCTCTGTAGAAAAAGAAGGCATAAGTAAAGCCGAAATTCTTTCAGTGATACCTGACAGTACAAGCTAGTTAGTAGATAAAGCCACGTAGATAGCGAAACAGCTATTATTTAAAAACACAAGATAAATTACTCACATTTTTTTATATCCTCAAATTATAAGCTACTAGTCCATACTGTGCAAGCTGTCTTTATATTATTCACATTCAGAGACACTTAAATGTAAAGGTATACAAATGCAATCTTTTTTTTATATGTCTGTGTACGGATAGTAATCTGTGTATGAATAATGTAGAAGCAGTTAGGGTTATAGAGACCGATACATACATGAGTGGGTTTTATTCGGTTCACTAGGAGGCAATAGGTACATTTACATTTATTGTAAGAACTGAAAGGATTTGTTTTCAAACTATGGGATGTTATCGTCGGTAGAGCATGGGCCACAGTCATGCACATGGTTACCAGAATAAAATTGTGTTATAGCTGCTCCTAGTAAATTATGAAGATGGCAGGCAATAACTTTTGAGTCCATGGTATTGCACAGGAGGGTAAGGCTCATTGTATCTTACTTTAGAGTTAAGCATGACTCTGAGAGAGCTGCTTGGGATTCTTCTGGAGTCGGCAAAGAAGGACCTTCAGAAAGTGAAATTGAGCTATCCCTCTGGGGCGTGCAGCATGGGCTGAGATGGGTGAGATAAATGAAACGGCACAAATTCCCCCCTAGGGGTGACAGTCTCTTTATGTAGTATAGGAGAAGAAGCCCACACCACCACCTTCAACTGGACACCTAACTTTTAGATAAGTAAATTCAGGTGATGTGAAAGCAGTTCTACTTCTCATTACCCAATACCCTCAATGTTACATTTTAAAATGTGATTAATTTATGCATTTAATTTAAAATCAACTTCACTTTTCATCAGCTACATTCTCAGTTTACTCTTTGTGCTTCACTCAGTTCAGGCAAAATAAACAGGCAAGTCTGATATTTTATGTAATAAATTCCTCTTTCTGGTTCCATTCTGTGACACGGTGTTCCTTGGACTTTTTTTCATGGGAGACCTTTATGGTTTGTACTGTACATGTACATAGCTGACAAGCGTACATCCTACGTGAGTAAGTGTGCTTGGGTCAACCTGCCTGGGCCCGCACGCTGAGTTCTGGTAACGGGTGGCAGAGGGCAATGAGCCAGGAGAATGTGTGCTCAACCACAGCTCTGCGGCGTTCGGGGAACGTCTGGGGGTCGAGGACAGCGTCCTGGTTTAATATTGTGGGGAAACCGTGTGTGCAGTCCACGCACCCAGCCCCTGCTGCCGCCACGGGGTGTTATCAACCAGCCATGTGTTGGGAGGAAAAGTCCACACTATAAAAATGGCTACAGATTTCCTGAACTCACGATTATTGTGAGTGTTTATACCAGGGCGGCATGGGCCCAGGATAACCGAGGGTTACTCTAACCATTTTGGAACCAGGCTGTGGCCTCCTGAAGGAGTCTGTGTGCGGAGTAATTCCATTTATTCCTGTGGAATTTAATTACATCTTTTCCTGGGTACTCAAAAGAGGAGGTTTGTTTGTTTATTTGTCACACCTCTCTTACATAAATTTAACTTCATGGCTTTTGCTATTGTTCAAATAGCTAGGGGTTTTATTTCCCCCAAATGAGCAGTTGGAAATGTGTGGAACCCTGAAAGCTTTGTAAAAACACATTCAGCATGGGGAAATGGTGTGGAGTGAATAAAGGGCTGTGGATGACATTGGACAAAATAAGGGGAAACCTGTGGAAAAAAAGGACCCTGAAAAAGGTGAGTTTTGTCAGAAGGACAGAAGGGACCTAAATAAATAGACACACACACACAAAAGAATCCTAAAATCCTTCTTGCTTTGTTTATGCTTTTGAATCCCTACCAGACACTTTTGAACCGGTTTATTTATATCAGCCATCCAAGAATACCTCAGACCAATGAAACATCTCAGAACCACATTACAGGCAGCTTTATTGAAATTTTAAATACTTTTTGATTTTTTTAAATTAAGAATTGCTTACTGATGAGTTTCAAGTACAAGAGGATTACAGACAATCATTAAAAATATACGTACTTATTCCATTGTTTGGTCTCACTTGTTTCACTGTCAGGCTTAGTAGTTCAATACTCTTATCTCCAGACTGCTTCCAGTAACTTGTGCAAAAGATAATTATTAAGGACATATGGCCTAACCCTGAAACATTTGCTATCCTGCATTTTTTTGCAATTTCTTTCTTTTTTCCTTTTTGTTAACACACTCATATATAACCAAGCCTATCGAAGCCGTAGTTAAGCCCCGTGCACCTGCTTGAGCTTACTCCCCTTCTCCCAATAGTCAAACCAAATCTCTGTTAAGGTTAAATGTGAGGAAAATGAATAAGCGAGGAAAACTGCATTAAAAGGAAGGCTCTCTGGAGCTGAGCAGAGCAGTGGGAGCCAGAAACACCTCTGGTCCGTAGCCTTCTCTGTCCCTGACAGAGGCCAATTGTGCAGGAAAAGCTCCCAAATCTGAACGCCGGCATCTGGGAGTCCCTGCGCGCCAAGCGCTCGCTCCTGGCCCCGGGGGCCTGAGCCCACTCCGACGGTCTGAAGCCTCTCCAGCCATTGAGCTAAGCCTCCTCTGGTTCCCGTCGCCTTTAACACCAGTGTTTCACTAGCGAGTTACAGTTCTGCATTTTCCACTCCGGTGAAGAGCCACTCTGTTGAAATGGTTTGTTTTCATCATTTATAAATGCTCCTTTCCACTATCGCTTTAGCACACTCCATGTCAGTGTGCATTTAAGCTATCACCACCTGTATCTCAACTTACCCTTTGAATTATGTAGGAGTTGCAAGGGCTGCCTGTCGTAATGTCATCTTCATTAATCAGCCTTTTAATTTTGCAGTGTATTGCTGCTAGGGGTGAAGAAATGCCTGATTTGGGTTTGGCTTTCATTGTAGCTGGTTGCTTCCATGCTTTAGTTAGTACTTTCTGTAGGATCCAGGAACCTGAACAAAACTCTATGCTAAACGTTGGTCTATTTGTTCCCTTCGCCATTAATTAAGGCAGTATACTGTTGCGGCCTACAGCAGCAATATAGCAGAGCTCAAGCTGAGCAGGGAAGGCAATTTTATTTTGCAGCAGAACAGGCCTGGCTGGCTCACGCTCTCACACCCACAGGCTCCCAAACTCCAAGCCTTGGGTCCACACAGCCCAGCCAGTGTTCCCAGATTCCCAATTCCCTGACAGGCAGAACAAGAGGCGCTGCCTGGTGACTCCTTTTCACATCTCTTGGGGTTTTAGACTGGTGGTCATGTTCTGGTTTTGGATGTACCCCCTTTTAGGAGTTGTCAACGATTACCCTCTTTCTTCTCTTTTTCCTTCCTATCCCACCTCTGGCATCATTG